>JAQMRL010000007.1:5942831-6490780 GCA_035578175.1 Catonia carolina | reverse complement strand
CACATATCAGAGTGCGTTCATATGGCTTCTTTCTAGCCGTTGCTATTAATAAGGCCCATTCTCGTGTTGTGTAGATGTTTTTATACTTTTTAGCTCGCTCAATGGTCGCATGCATTGAGTCCGCCTCCAAATAGGAATGTCCAGATTCCATAAACTTAAGGTCAATAATTTTTAAATTATCAAAGGTATTTACAGCAAACAACATCGCAGCAACAATATTTTTGTTACAATTTTGACCACCGCATGTGTCTGAGAATGATGATACATGAGAAACAGATGATGGTAATTGCTTTAGGTACTCCAAGAGACAAGTACCAATTTCTGACCTGCCTTTTCTCCCATTACACTCATCCCATACATAACAATAGCCACTGTTGTTGTAGCAGTCAAATATTGTAAAGTTATGAAACATTTAATTTTCTTTTATAATACAGCTGGCTGTCCGTGGCATAAGGAACACTTAACAGTGCCTGTAAGTCAAATGTGATAGAACGATATGCTGTGCCATTATCTAAAATACGTTTTTCTTTATCTTCTTTTTTCATTGTCATTGATTCTTCCTCCCTGCGCTTATGAGCCTGCCACTTTTCATGAAGAACACTCTTGTCTTGACTATTTTTATATACATTGCATTGCGTGCATTGATCCTTTTTAGGGATGCAAAAAGACAAAGGGGGATCATAATGTGAATTGAAAATTTTTCTATATACAGAAAGAGAGACAGGCTGAATATCATTTTCTTTGCAATAACTGGTTTTGTACAAATCATATAATTTTGGAAGATTTAGATCCTGAGCTAAATACAATTTTCTACTATCTTTTCGACAATAGTGAGATGGCATACGTGGAAACATATTTATGTGGTTTTTAACATGTTCTACATTTTCGGTAGGTGTGGCATTAACTGGTTTGCTATAAATTCGCCTATCACATCCAGTGTATAAACCACTTTCGCCTATGTTATTCATTATGTTCTCTGTTACTCTGCTAGATATACCAAATGACCACAAAAGAATTTCAAACAAACCCTTTTCTTTTCTCCACAAGTACTTTTAAGTTCATAGATCCTAGAAATAGATTATGTTTTTAAAAAACAAAAAAAGGTATACCCAAATAATTATAGAAAAACTTTCAAAATAAACACGTAAACTACAAACGAAACAAATAATAATATTGAAAAACTTTTAAAAAATAAACTCGTAACTTAAACACGTTCGTAAATGAAAGATAACCATGCCCTAACCTCAAATAAAAGAGTAAATTCAGTAGTACTACTAGCGCTCCTGTAGACAAATGTTGTAAGCGATCACATAAAAAAACAAAAATGTGCGTAATAATGAGGCACAGCTGTGGTATGAGCACATACCACGTTTGCGCACGAACAAACCGTATATGAACGAGGGCACAATGGTTGTAAGTTATCTTAACACAAAAGTGCGCTACTATTTTGTATTTTAATAGTCACATAATACTATTGTGAATAAAAAAAACCTGCTTTAAAGCCTGTTTATCACTTACCACATGTGTGCAATGCATCAATAGTACTTATATAGTTCCAAAAATACACTTAACTCATTTTTGCAAAAAATGTCACTTACCACATTTGTGCACTAAGCCATCGATAATATAGTTGCACCTAAAAAATTGTTAGCAACACCACCACTTAAATTTATCCATAAATTCACCAAATTCAATTATTTTTAAACTTTTTAGTAACACCTCCACTGAATTTCAGCCATCTACCTCATCCAGAATTTAATAAACAAAAATATTGGTTAAGTGTTGAACACCGATTTCAATCCCTTATGAGTAAATTTTTGAAATTGCTGAAATGTAATTTTGTTAGCGTCACTCTATGTAACATCTCAAAATTGAGTTTCATCCATCTTAGTTGTCTAGAATTTAGTAAATAAAAAATATTGGTTTACAGGTTAAACACCCTTTTCAAACTTTTAATGGTACATTTTGGAAATTGTTAAGGGGTAATATTTTTTTTTAGTTGGACTATAAAAAAGATCACTGAAATTCAGCTAAGTTTTATTGAACTTAGTAAACAATAAATCTGGTTTAAGTGTTGAACACCCTTTTCAACCCCCTTAAAGGTGGAATATCAAAATTGTTTATATTTGTTGTTGTTTAGGTCATCAGCCAAAAGGCTGGTTTGAACCTTAGAGGTTTTACTGAGTGAGGTGGTTTACCACTGCCTTTCCTCACTGAGTGGAAAAGTATGCTTATCAGCATGCCGGGCCCTCTGAAAAGCACATATTTTCCACTCTGCAAATGACACCTTCACTTCATTCACCACAGGGTCTGGCTGTATAATAAAATTCATTACTTTCAGAGGAGATAACTCTGATTAGTGTCTTTTACACCTCTACCTCTTCTGTTCTTAAATGATTCAGTAATTTAATTGGCTGACCATGTGATAAGAAACAGAACTATTTATTTAAGCCCTGCAACGAACAGATTGAGTGTAAATAATTTGACACTCTACCTGTCTGTCATGGGCAGTGTTTAGGTTTAACTTTTCTATTTACCCTAAAGTGAATATTATTTCCTCAAAATTTTAGCTTTCTAGCTATTGTGAACATAGGTGAATCAGTTATCAGTCAGTCAGTCAGTAAGAGAGGGCTTTGACATTTTTAATAATACAGATAATCAAAAAAGAATTTTCAATTTTTTCTTGCTAGGTGCTGATAGAGGCAATGCACTGAGTAAAACTAGCTTGAAAATAATTAATAGTTTTAGTACGGTTTACCGTATTATTCACATCCATCATTGGTCTATAGTTCTGATAAATGTTGGATTATCAATTTTCAATTATTCAGTTGAATTAGACATTGTTAGGTCATTATTTGCAATATGGCATACCATGCATACTATTGGGAGTTACTAATTGGTCTGGGAATTTTGGTAGAGCAGTTCGTATCTGAGATGCCTTTCACAATCAATTTGCTGACCAACATACCTAACTAACGTGTAACAAGTCATGTAGTTACAAATGGTAATGCAAGCCATTATAAATGTTTTATTAAATATCTTTTACCATGTTGTTGATTTAAGAGTGTTTGCAAATTTGCAGGAGTTTCTTAACCATTGTAATATTTTGTTTTTTTCTGTATCACTCTTTAGAGAGAGCACGGTAAAACAATATTTTAGTTACTTCTCCATGTTTTGTTCCCGTATTCTTTTCTCACATATTTTTTCATTCTTTCGGATCTTTCCTTCTTAACATATTGGAGTGTATAATTTTTCATAAAGTAATGACACCAATCCTGGGCATTTTTAACTTTTTTTGAATGATCATAGTAAATTAACTATGTGATTTACTTCTTTAATAATGACATCTATTAAAAACTCTAAATTTTCTCTTTAATTAAATTTAAATAACAACAATAAAAATTAATAGGAAAATAAAATATGGCAAATAAATATAGTGTGGTGTAATTTGTAAATATTTTTTCCTAATATATGTAAGTTGCAATCTTTTCAATTTTAGAACAATAAGCAACCCTATGACGCAATTAGTTGAGGATGATTTATGTATGATGTGTAAATGAGGTGTAGTCTCAGGTCAACCATTCCTGAGAGAGAATGTTTAATTGAAGCCCAACCATCAATGTACACCAGTAACCACTGTCTATTATTCAAATCCGTAGAAAAGTAACTTTACTAGGATTTGAACCAGGAACCTTTGTCTCCGAAAATCAGCTGTTATACAGCTGACTAGTGGTGATGATGTTACTTCTACCCAAACCCAGTGGGTTAATTTGTAAATAACACCACTTTCTGAGTAAAAAAATTGTTTGTAAAAATAAAATAAAAAGTTTGTGAAATAATAAAGATAAAAGTAACTCTTAAATAATCGCAATAAATGCTAAATAAAACTGACACATACACATTATAAACAATAATACACTTAATATACACTTTGAAATCGAAACAGAATAATATAACTGAATTCCAAAAACAATACAACAAACAAGAACACAAATATGACGTGTAATGCAAAACTTAGCAAACAATTATGCCATTTTAAAACTTGTTAATTTTATAGTCATAGAAACTATTACAAACATAATGTAAATTTGATGTAAATTTACATTATAAATTAATATGATGTAGATTTGAGTAATGAATCTGAGAACCTAAAAATAATGAAAAAAGCTTATACAAACCTACAGATGAAACCAAGCCTATTCCATTTAAAATAACACAGTATGTGAGGACAAGCACCATTCACCCTTAGGATTTTACAGCCCTTTGCGATGGATGAACTGGACAGGTTATAGGCTCCAACGTGTTAAGTTGTTCATTGTTGTGGGAGGTTCACATCTCTTCTTTTCATTCTCTCCACCGAAAATCACTCTGGCTTTTTTTTCTAAAAATTTCCTTATTGTGTATATCTTTTGTATCAATTTTTGAATCTTTAAGGTCATGCATATGCCCATAATGGGTAGGTGGAGTATTAAATTAATTGGACTCCATCTACAGTTTCCAGGACTACAAAAAATAGTTCTATTTCTTATCACGTAGTCAGCCAATTATAAGACTGAACTATTAAGAAAAGAAGAGGTAGAGGTGTGAAAGACACTAGTCAGAGTTATCTCCTCTGAGAGTAATGAATTTCACTATACAACCAGACCCTGTAGTGAATGAAGTAAAGGTGTTATTTGCAGGGTAAAAATTAAGTGCTTTTCAGAGGGCCTGGCATGCTGATAAGCATACTCTTTCAACTCAATGAGGAAGGCAATGGGTAAACCACCTCACTTCTTGGTTTACTTAGTAAAACCTCTAGAGTAGTGATTCTTAACCTTTTTTGCTCCATGACCCCCACCAAATAGTAAAAATAAATAAAATTAATATTTCGTGACCCCCCTCGATAATAATAGTAAGGCTTACTTACTGTTAATAATTTAATTTTGACTGTAATTATAAATGTAAAATATTTTTTAAATATTGTATACTAATCAAACTGCATTAATTTTGTCTTTAAAGAAAGTACAAACAATAAAAAAAATCTGGTGTGAAACACTCACACAACTTTCTCTTGCCAATGCAAAAAATTTAAACAATATAACCTAACATTAGTAATAAAACATTAGAAATAAACAAAAAACTAACCTCAATAAACATAACCTTATTTTAATCATGAGTGAAAGATGGAAAATGAAAATCGACCTGTTTGGCTTAAAAATATGGAAAATCAGTCTTTCACGCTAAACTAGGCTCTGTAGAGAAAAATGCTGTGAATAAAAGTTGTAGATCTTTTAATTTTCTATAAATTAGATTATATACACTTTTGTTATAAAATGCATACTAAGGCCGAAATCTTAAAAAAATCAATTTTTCACACGTTTTCGTGAGAAAAAACAGAAAATTGCTAATTACCCGCTAAACTAACCGTTATACAAAAAAAAGTCAGATATAAAGTTGTAGAATTTTAAATTCTCGACATTTTTTGTTACATACATTTTTGCGCTAAAATACATATTAAAGCCGTAATCTTAAAAAAACACTTTTTATACATAAAAACAGCCTCACCAAGAATTTCAGCAAACATGGCGCCTACTCTATCTTGTAGAGAATATAAAATTAAGTAAATCAGACGATTTTTGAGAAAATCGTGGGACCAATTTTTGAGAAAATTGCAAAAAAGTGAAAAATTACATGAATAAACTACTACTTCCGGTTGACCGATTTTGATGAAAATGTTCGTGTCGGGTCCGGTAGTGGTTTGTAACTTAAGTTACAAGTTTCAAGTTCGTACAATGTTCCATTCTTGAGATATTTTGTACACACACACACACACACACACACACAGACACACACACACACACAGACACACACACACACACAGACCAATCGCTAAAAACATGTTTTTTGGGTTCAGGGGGTCTGAAAACGTATAGATCCGGTGAAAACTTGATTTCTTAAAATCGACATGAAAACAATACTTTCCTTCCTATACGTATATTCATATAGGTAAGAGAAAGTAAAAATGGAATGCAGCTGTTGCTATTATTTTATATAGCTGCGTTTATACTTTTATAGTAGTGATGGGTATGAACATGCATATTATATGATGTGCACATACATGAGCAAATGCAACCATCAAATTAATAATTAATTAATGATCAATTTCTTTTCTTTACGATTAAGTGTACTTATTGCATGTACAATTTTTATAAGTAAGTTTATAATAGGCCTAAATGATTTTTTTCTCATAAAAAAAAATCTGGTGTGAAACACTCACACAACTTTCTCTTGCCAACGCAAATAATTAAAAACAAACCTAAATTAGTAATAAAACATTAAAAATAAACAAAAACCTAACCTCAAAAAAACATAACAATATTTTAATCATGAGTGAAAGGCGCAAAATGAAAATCAACCTGTTTGCCTTAAAAATACAGGAAAATCACTTTTTTACGCTAAACTTGGCTCTGTAGAGGAAAATGCTACTAATAAAAGTTGTAGATCTATTAATTTCCTATAAATTTGATTATATACACTTTTGTCGTAAAGTGCATACTAACGCCGAAATCTTAAAAAAATCGATTTTTCACACGTTTTCGTGAGAAAAAAACAAAAAATTGCTAATTACCGCTAAACTAAGCGTTATACAAAAAGATGTTTGAAATAAAAGTTGTAGGACTTTAAATTCTCTACAACTTTTATTATATAAATTTTTGCGCTGAGATGCATATTAAAGTCGTAATATTAAAAAAACAATTTCTTTACGTGAAAACAGCCTCACCGAGAATTTCAGCAAACATGGCGCCTACCCTATCTTGTAGAGCATAAAAAAATTAGTAAATCAGGCGATTTTTAAAAAAAATCGTAGACCGGTTTTTGAGAAAATCGCAAAATTGTGAAAAATTACACGAATAAACTACTACTTCCGGTTGACTGATTTTGATGAAAATATTCGTATCGGGTCCGGTAGTGGTGTGTAATTTAAGTTTCAAGTTTCAAGTTCGTACGATGTTCCGTTCTTGAGATATTCTGTTCACACTCACACTCACACACACACACACACACACACACACACACACACACACACACACACACACACACACACACACACACACACGCGCGCACACACGCACACACACACACATATACACACACACACACACACACTCACCACACACACACACACACACACACACACACACACACACACACGCGCGCGCACACACACACACACACACACACACACACACACACACCAATCGCTAAAAACATGTTTTTTTGGGTTCAGGGAGTCTGAAAACGTGTAGATCCTGTGAAAACTCGATTTCAAAAAAACGACATGAAAACAATACTTTCCTTCCTATATATTCATATAGGTAAGAGAAAGTAATAAGTAAATGATTTCATTATTGTTTTGCGAACCCCCTATAATGTCACCACGACCCCCATGGGGGTCACACCCCCCAGGTTGAGAATCACTGCTCTAGAGGTTCAAACCAGCCTTTTGGCTGTTGACCTAAACAACAACAAGGTCATTCAATGTTACTGTAAATCATGCTGGTTTAATTTTCAGATTTATTATTATTATCAAAAATTTGTTTATTCAACTATCATTCATTCTTGACTTATGTCTAAAAAATTTAAGTTTTGTTTTCTTATTACATGGATTATGTTTTCAGTTTTTCGTACATCTCTTTGTCCAAATGGGGTCTATTGTAATTGCCTTCTTCCTACTTAGATCCTAGGATGTTTCAAATTATTCTCCTTTCAATTCTCATTATTTTATTATTGATTCCACCTTTCAACATAATTTTAAATTTTTCCGCTCCATACAATGCTTTCGGTCTTAACACCATCTTGATAGTTCCTGATTTTTGTATCCCATGATTAGGATTTTTTGTTATATAAATTTCTGGTATTCATGAATGCAGTTCTCATTTTATCAACCCTTCTTTCTAAGCTGACCTTCTCGTTATTGTTTACACTGAACCATTCTTGTAGATATTTAAACAACCTTACTCTTTTAATTTTATTTTATGAATAGGTATATGATAAATATATTAGAAAAGAACTAAAAAAGCGAAAAAGAAATTCCAAAAAATTATATTTAAAGCTAGACTGATACTTCTTTAAATACCGGTAGTTCTTGATTTTTTTCCACAAGTATAAAAAATAAAATAAAAACAACATAGTAATTATTTATTTATTTTATGTTTTTTATTACAAATATTTATGTATACAACATATAATATATATATATATATATATATATATATATATAATCTTTCTGTATTATTTGGATATTATTAATATTATTTACAGATCCATTTTTTACAATCTTTGCTAAAAATATTTATAAATTTTACATATTATAACTACCTGCTTAACAAATATACAATCTAATATTAATTAATGAAGACACACTGACTAAGCATATTTTTTGTTCAGTAATTGGTCATCCAATTTAATTTTTTTTAAATTTTATGTTACTTTAACCAGTGAATTTTCACACAGAGCAGATTTTAAAGTTATCAGAAAAATCTAGATATTTAAAATGCAAAATCACTTCCAATGCATTTTAAATGGGAATTCTATTAACTCCTAAATACAGAGTTTTATAAAACAGATTTTTATAATTTTTACACAATTTTAAAGAGTATTCTTTCCTGATTAGCCCAAAAGGTGTAAATTTGAAATTCATCTAATATGAGCTTCATTTTACGAAATGAAAAAGAGAAAATTTTGTTTACAATGTAGCGGTAATACAGCGTAATGTAATGCGGATCTCCTGCATTTACCCCCTCCATTGCCATATTCTATAAGGGTAGAGGATATTTGTCATCTTTCTTCTCATTTCACAATACACTTAGTTGGTATAAGACTTTGTGTTAAAGTTGCTTTATTTAAAGTTTTAGCTTAAACCGTTCTTTTCAGGACGAAACTATTGTACTACTGTGCTTTAGTTGTTACTTACCAATCTTCTGAGAATAGTTAAGTTCGTGGTTAACTTAAATCATTTATTTAAAGATAGGGATTTGAAACCCAAGAAAATTATGCAAATTTATTCGCACAAGTCCACTATGCTAGTTAATATATATATTTTTTTAAAATGAAATAGAATTTCATTGCTGGATTTCCCCCAAATATAACCCATAAGGAGGCCTTGAACAGTGAAAATGATATGGGTTGGTTTTATTTATATGGTGCTCAAACCTCCAAAAGAAATCTGAAATATTATAAGCCCCTTGTGAAATATTGTAAGCCCCGGTGTGTTATGTCATTCCAAAAAGTTTTGAAACATTTAATTTTTACACTCAAAGAAGTTTTTAACAGCATAGGTACTTAATTTTTTTTAAACCTGAAGAAGTTTGTTTCCACCCATTTTCCAAAAATGCATAAAAGTGAATTTCTAATATTATTGCACGATAGTTAGGAAATTTAATAATTTTACATAATTTCAAACAAATCAAATCCACAGTGAAAAGAAAAACTTGTTTAAAATCCACCAATCTTTATTTTGAATCAATCAGGTTGGTTGGTAAAGTTATTGTCACAAGTCAGCTGTTAACCAACAGATTTTCAAAGATAAATGTTCCTTGGTTCAAATCATAGTAAACGTAGTTATTCTCATATGGATTTGAATACTACACAGTAGTTACCAGTGTACCTTGATGTTTGAGGTTCACTTAAGCAAAACTATCTCAGAAATGGTCCGCCTAAGTGTGTACATTTCATTTACACATCATATACGAGGTGTGGCTATTAAATAACAAGACTGACGTAAAAAAAATTTATTTTAATTTTATACATAATCACTTATTATCACCTTCAATATACACTCCTTCTCTATCCCTACAACGCTAAGTGTGCATTTTCCATTGCTGGAAACAGTGCTGGAAGTCATCTTCTGTCAACTCCTTCACGACATGTGCTGCTCAAAAATATTTGAAATGAAGCTCGCAAAAATGTTTGTACTGACACTTTGTAGGCGATTGAAAATGACCCAAATCTTTTGAAAACGATAATAACATGTGATGAAACGTGGTTTTTTACTTATAGTCCGGAAATGAAGCGCCAATTCATGCACTGGAAGAGCCGAACTTCACCGAGAGCCAAAAAGCTCGAATGAGCAAGTCAAAATTTAAAGCAATGATAATTTTTTTTTGATATCCATGGGATTGTGTACATTCACTGGGTTCCTGGTGGTCAAACAATGAATCAACTACGTCAAAGAGTAAGGAAAAAACACCCTGAAATGTGGAAGGACAAATCATGGGTTCTCCACCAAGACAATGCACCAGCTTATTCCGCGTTATCTGTCAAGAGGTTCCTAACCAAGTACAGCATCTCAGTGTTAGAACATCCACCTTATTCACTAGATCTTGGACCATGTGACTTCCACCTGTTCCCTAAAGTGAAATCTGCGTTAAAAGGGACAAGATTTGAGTCTGTGAAAGCTGTAAAAGAGAAAGCGGCACATGTCCTGAAGGAGCTGACAGGAGATGACTTCCAGCACTGTTTCCAAAAATGGAAAATTCGCATGGATTGTTGTAGGGATAGAGAAGGAGTGTATATTGAAGGTGACAATGAGTGATTATGTATAAAATAAAAGTAAAATGTTTTGTATTGTCAGTCTCGTTATTTAATAGCCACACCTCGTATATCAACCTCACCTCATTCGGTCATAGGGTTGCTTATTGTTCTTAGATTGAACAGATTGCAATGTATCACGGATTAAAACACAAAAAAATAAATAAAAACTAAGAAATAAAAAATTTCCTACAACTTTAATCACATTTCCCCTAAAATACATATTAAGGCCGCAATCTTAAAAAACACTATTTCCTACACGAGTACAGCCCCCAAGAATATCAGCAGACATGCTGCTTACCCTGTCCCGTAGAGGATAATAACGTAGTAAATCAAGTGATTTTTAAATAATTGGAAGACCATTTTCAAGAAAACCGCAGAAAACCTGAAAAATCTCTTGAACAAATTGTCCCCTTGTGGGACCTAATTTAAGTTGTAAGTTTTAACTTTACATAATATTCCGTTCTTGTAATGTTTTGTTCACACACACAGACCAATCGAAACAAAACAAACTGTGTTTTGGGTTTAGGGGTCCTAAACTTAATTATTTATGGTGAAAATTTGACTTAAAAACAATACTCTTCTTCCTATATATTGATATAGGGTGAGAGAAAGTAAAAATGTGTTATTTTCAACCACTGATTTTTGTGTTTTATATCTCTGTTATCTTCAAATCTACCTGAGATACAGTTCTGAGACTTGGTTTACTGAATTTTTCAATTAAAACCCACAAGATACCACCAATTTCATTATAGTTAAAGCCTTCAAAATTTCAGTATGACCTTATTTCACTGGGGTATCTGAATTCTGGGCGAAAATCATTTGCCTGCTGTAACTCGGTTTTATGAATATTTTTTGTTATTATTAGCAACACAATTAGGTGCAGAGATATTTTAATTGAATTTTGAATCACCTGTAAAACAGATTTTAAATAGTTTAATAGTACCTACTCAAAAATATAATTCTGAGATTTTTTGTAATTTTGTAACCTAAAAATTTGTAAAATTTATTAAAATATTAAATTGGATGATTTCAATACAGCGGTAAGAATATTTACAAATTTAATACAGTATTTATTTATTTTTTGTTAATTTACTCTTCAGCATAATCTTGTACAGGGAGCTAAAAAGAAGAAATATTTTGTACGTATCTCTGAATTGATAAACATTTCCATTATTTATAATAAAATTACAAAGCAGTAACATTGGGTTTTTTTAGAGGTAACACCAAAAACTAAAGTCAATTAAATTGAAAAAAATCTTTCACTGTTGGAAGCTTAGGTCTTCTTGAGTAGTATATAGGTTACATGACATTACATAATTTATTTATTTATGTAGAGACAAATGGATACTAGAATAGAACTAACGTGCTCGCCTCTCATCATGCGGTCTTGGGTTCGAATCCCATTCAGGCACGGCATCTTTTCATACGTTACAAAAAAATCATTGCATCCTTCACCGTCTGCATTAGCAGTAATTGCAGAACAGTCGGACGTTAAACCAAAAAAAAAAAAAAAAAAAAAAAAAAAATTGAATAGAACTGGTGTATGAGAAAGACATTTTGATTGTTACAAACTGTTAACCTTGAATACAGTGTTGCCAACTGACATGTATGAAGAAATCAAATTTACCTGTGCATTACTTCTACCTACCTTTAATGTTACAGATGTGTCGTTTGCAAAACACCCATTATAATACAGTCAAGTATAAGGTATGGTACAGTACTGCCCTGCAATATATTTATACGATCATTTATTCATTTTTTGAAAATTATTTCAGGATACATACTAAAAAAAGTCAAACCTTTATATCTGTACAGAAAATTATGGACTAAACCTTTTAAAATTAACAATATTTTTATTAAAGAAATATACTTTACCTAGGTATTTTTTGATATAACATAATCAGTTATTCTTACATGTCGTAGGACTATTTCTCGCCTTCCACTAGTGATTCATATGGATGTCAACAATATTCCTGTTTCATGTATTACAGTATAATCTGCTTAATACGATTTTCATGGATCCGACACAAATTAGCATCTTTGGCAGAAAATCGTCTTAGCCGAGAAGCGTCCAAGACAATCTAAAGAGAGTGCTTTTTAAAGAAATCATTATTAAAGGCAGAAAAATGTTAATATTTTAACATTCTATGTTATGTGACAAAATATTAATATCAGTTGTTACATATAGGTTATGTATAAATAAATGTAGAGGTTATATGTAGCTTAGTATATAAATAAACGTAAAGATACATACCATTTTTTGAACATCACGTTTAATTAAAAAAAAAAAAAACACACAAAAAACACTACTTAAGACAAATGTACGTAAATTCTGTAACTAATAACAAATTTCCATTACTTTTTAAAAATAATTATCAATTTTGAGCGCGTATTAGGCGGTATTGAATGCGTATTAAGCGGAAACATATACACTTGTTTTACCTTATTAATCAAGGGACTTCACGAACACCGCGTTTTAAGCTGAGAGTTGTTTTAGCTGTGAGCGTATTAAACAGATAGGTACTTCTGTAACTGGTTTAATTTGTACAATCTTGATAATGTTACAAACCTGCAAGGTTATGTGAGAAGTTAAACACTTTAAGTTTAGTTTATCTTAAAGTGCAGTGAGTGGGGGTTTGTTAGTTTGGAAATATGTATAGATTTTTATTAGGTAAGATTTAAATTATCAAGTAAAACTGTATAAAAAAAAATTTAGTTTAACAAAATTATGCTGCAGTATTATTTTTATGAGCACGCAAACATTTTATCTGATTTTAATGAATATCAACACAAATTATTATATTTTATTTGTTCCATATTTGGTTTCAATAAACAGAACTTTTTTACAAAACACTTATTACACACACACACACGCATGCACGCACACGCGCGCGCGCGCACACACACACACACACATGTACACATGTTCATAATCATATTTACTATTACACAGTAATAGCAAAACCATAATGGCGTCATTTACTAATTTGTAGTACATAAACATACACATATAGCTACAGTAAATTTATATCTAATATTTACATGAATAAGAACAGAGGATACTCAAAAATATATGAAAATTTATAAATTTCAATTAATTTAATATTATACAGAATGATTTAAGAAGTTTTATTGACAATTTCTAAAAACATTCTGCTGGTCAAATGAAAAAAATAAAATCTGGTGTAAAACACTCACACGACTTTCTCTTGCCAATGAAAATAATGAACCATATAACCTAACATTAGTAATAAAACATTAGAAATAAACAAATACCTATCCTCAAAAAACATAACCTTATTTTAATCATTAGTGAATGATACACAACGTAAACCAACCTTAGTTTGGCATAATAATCACTCTTCGACGCTAAACAAGGCTATCTATAGTTGAGCCGCTCTAAGTTTGCTCCTACTGTCAACAAACAAAAGCCACCTACTACAGGGTGCACGCTAGAGTCTCCGACTTTACGGATGTCGAATTCCTATTAAGTTAACTATTTTTTAAATTATAAGTACTTAAAGTACTAAAAACATCAGTCATGAAATGATGTAGGCTTAACAATTTCATTTAGAAAAATACTTTTAGAAGTATTTTGTATTTAAATACTTTTGAAAGTATTTTGTTGTTATTTTTTGATCAGCGTGTACACATTTTGATACAATGCGCATGCTCAGTGACGTCACTATTTGTTTACATTAGGAGCAAACTTAGAGAGGCTGGACTGTAGAAAGAATTCTTCAAATAGAAGTTGTAGATCTTTTAATTTCCTATAAATTTTATTATATACACTTTTTTCATAAAATTAATGCCAAGGCCGAAATCTTAAAAAATCCATTTTTTACACATTTCATGTAATAAACCGAAAATCACTATCACCGCTACATTAAGCGTTTTACAAAGAAATGTTTTAAATAAAAGTTGTAGGCTTTTCAATTTGCTACAACTTTAGTTAGACTATATACACTTTTGCCCTAAAATGCATATTAGGCCTAAGCTGCAATCTTAAAAAAAAAACATTATTTTCTACGAGAGCACAGCCTCCGCAAGAATTTCAGCGGATATGGCGCCTACCCTAATCTTGTAGAGCATAAAAAGTGTAGTTAATGAGGTGATTAAAAAAAATCGCACCAGCCATTCTTCAGGAAATAGCAAATAAAAATAAAAATTACACGAATAAACTACTACCTTCGGTTGACCGATTTTGATGAAAATGTTAGTGTCGGGTCCTCTAGTAGCACCTAACTTAAGTTTCAAGTTTCAACTTCGTTCACTGTTGCGTTTCTGAGTTTTTTGATTACACAAACACACACACACACACGCGCGCGCACGTACGCACACCAATCGCTAAAAAAATGTTTTTTTTTTGGATTCAGGGGGTCTGAAAACGTGTATATCCGGTGTAAACCCGATTTTGAAAAATCGACTTGAAAAAAATACATTCCTTTCTATGTATTCATATAAGGAAGAGAAAGTAATAATTTATGTAAACACTTGTTTTAAAATGCCTCGTTAGCAAGTTAATAGGTCCTAGAAAATATGACCCTGATCTACCAGTTGTGTGAAGTTTTTCTGAAATATTTGGAATTAAAATTTAGGCATAAACATGGTTGTCTGAGACAAAATCTGGCGAGAAAAACTCCCACGACTTTCTCTTGCTAATATAAATTATGAAAATATAACCTATGTTTGATCATGAGTAAACGATGTAAAATAAATATTACAATCTAATTTTAATCATGATTGAATGACGCTAAATGAAAATTAACCTCTCTAGAACTTAAATGAACGGAAAATCAATAAAATTGACGCTAAATTAGGCTCTGTACAAGAAAATGCTTAAATAATAGTTGTCGATTTTTTTCTACTATAGCTGTGAACATGTTTGTCATAAAATGCATACTAAGACCGCTATGTTAAAAACTACCATTTTTTTACAGATTTTGATGAGCAAAATATAGAAAATCACTAAACGAGACGTTAAACTAAGCATTATAGAAAAAAAATGTTTGAAATAAAAGTTGTAGTTTTTTAAATGTTCTACAACTTTGATTATTACATTTTTGCCCTAGAATTCATATTAAGGCCGCGATCTTTAAACAAAATTCCTACGAGAGCATAGGCTCTCCAGAATTTCAGCAGACAGGCCACTTAACTTATCTTGTTGAGCATAAAAAAATGTTATTAATGAGGCGATGAAAAATCACATGAATAAACTAGTACTTCTGGTTTCCGAGTTTATAAAAATTTCGTGTCGGGTCCCCTAGTGTTAGCTAACTTAAGTTCCAAATTTCAATTTCGTAATTCCATTTTTGAGATATTTGGTTCACACACACATACACACACACACACACAGACCAATCACTCAAATTATGTTTTTTTTTTAGATCCGGGGTCTTGAGGGAGTAATCAACCCAAGATTTAGAAAAAAAAAATTATTTTTTAAATATTATTTTTTAAATATTATTTTTCCTGATTTTTATTACGTATTTGAAATCTTGTTAATTTTGTGGTATAATACTTTTTCCATATTCAAACAAATAACCCCTCAAAAAACTTTTTCATGAAACAGTAAGACGTGAAATATCAGCTGTTACACTCAAAAAATTTAATTTTTCAAATGTGCTTTACTTGGCTCCAGAAAATGTTAGGCACTTCATTCATGAACCACAAACCTAACCTAACCTAAAGTATGTTGCACCAATATACCAAAGATTAATCGATGATTAATTATTGGAACGGTATCTTAAAGGACATACACAAAACTTAAACGAAAGTTTACATAGCTGTATTTGGCAAATGTGTAACAAATCTAAAAATGCCTCCAAAAAAATTAAAATAGAGTGCTGTTTCTGAGTCAGCCACTCAATTTTATTTTGGATTGTTGTCACAATTAATACAATGAGAAAATCAGGCTTCTCACCCGGCAGAAGTACAGTCGCTGTAGGAAGGAAGAGGGATAATAAACGGAAGCTGAGGATGAAACGAGCTGGACATAATAGAATTTGAAGAAAGAAGAAGCAGAATGAGGCTTAAGAATCTCAGAGAAAAAGAGAAGAAGAAGAAAAATGAAGGTTTAACTTATGGGGCTGGAGAGTTTAGAATTATTTTGTAGGTGAGTGATGTAATTTACTCATTATACTTTGCACTTTGTTTCCCGTAACTTTTGATTTTTCATATATCTACATTTTCAGAAAATCGTAACTTTGTTCGTTTTTAAGATAAATTGAGTCTTTTCTTAAAAATTTTCAGAAAAGCATTTCTATAATCTGTAGTATTGATAAAAATTTGCTGTTAATAGAGAGTTAATAAAAAAATATCCAAGTTGATAAAACTGGGTAACGATTTTAAAGTTTGTAATATTTTTTTAAAAGTTATAGAAAAATTGTTTTTTAAAGAGCATACTACAGTTTACAGATTAGTAAACTACAGAATATTAGTAAAATTTTAAAAAAATCAGATGTTTCGGTCTAATACGAAAAATGATAAGATTTTTTGAAATTTGTACCATTTTTTCAATTTCTCCCTCGTATTAAGGGTTGAGGTTAAAATTGTGGTTTTATTTTCATCTTATGATACACACATATATGTATGAGTTATTTGCCAAAATTACAGCTCTCTTGCATTTTAGAGTAAATTTTTCTAATTTAGGCTGATTACTACCTTGAAAACGTGTATTTCAGGTAAAAATTCAACATGAAAACAACACTTCCTTCTCTATATATTCATATAAGACAAGCAAAAGTAATACGGAGGCACCTGTTAGTTCTGTACATAAGTATCTAGCTGTTTAAAGAAATCCATTACTTTCAGATAAGAAATTTTTGTAGGAGTTTTTATTAATGTCTACCATTTTGAGTATTAAATTGGTGGTTGCTTAAATAGAGCATTTTTTGAGTATCCTCCATTCTTTTGGTATAACTCCACAAAAAATAACTTTTCGTCTGTTGGCAATTTGTTTTTTTTTGTAGAATGAGAAAAGTTGATCTAACGAGTCTGGCAACAAAAACACAACCCGACGTATGAGAGAGGTTGGGCGCATGGGGTGGTTACTATAGCAGCTACTGTAGCACTGGACGGCAGAGAACCGATTCCCAGCAGTGGTGGGTACTGCGTAACCGTAGTACTCAGTTGCAGTCGAGACGGTGAAGTTTAGAAGCGAATTCGTTGTGCCGTACAGCACAAAACCACGCGTGTACATCCTTGAACATGATTTTGCTTCGTCATCGTACGTGGTCATTCGGGAACGATTAATAGCTGTGTTTCCTGGCTCTCCACTACACAATAAAAGCACTATTAAACGAATCATCGATAAATTTCGAGAATGTTACACCGTTGAGAACCGTAAACACAAGCCACTGAAACCCGTGTTAACACCAGAAAAAAATAGGCGAATTTCGCAACAAATTTGCGAGTGATCCATCGACATCGATCCGAAAAATAACTTCACAGAATGACATGTTTAATCGAAGCGTGCAACATGCCCTAAAAACATTAAAACTGCTCCTTTATCGCATAAAATTGTTGCACGAATTGCAGCCTCCTAATTTGCCACAGCGTTTTCATTTCTGTAAGTGGTTTATTCGTTTTGTCCAGGACAGAGTAAGTATTTTGCATAACACTTTCTTTTCAAATGAGGCTTGCAGCCCCGATTTGTCTCCCGCGGACTTCTTTCTATAAAGCTATTTAAAAAATCCAAGTTTTTAAAACGAGCTCACGGACTTAGATGAATTGAAACTCCGGATAATGGCAGAAATCAACTCTATTACACCAGCGATGCTACAAAATGTGTTCCGGACTGTCGTGAAACGACTAGAGCGCTGTAAAGAGGAAAAGGGAGGGCATATTCAGCACTTATTGTAAGAAATAAAATTAACAAATGTATGGATTCGCTAATAAAAAAAATTTGTAACCGCATTTTTATAGCTTTTATTCTTTTGGGTTGCGTTTCACTGCCACACTCTTTACTATTTTTTAATATAGTAAGATCCAAAATTATTACATCCGTTTAAAAGCAGTTTTCATGTAAAAGATTGTCTTTCCGTTTAACATCTTTCGGTGATTTACGTTAAATTGTTTTGTTCTTTAGGTTTATTTAAAGTCGTATCAATAGCTTAATGTTCAGCGACTACTTTAGATTTTAACCAGTTAAAACTTTCAGAACTTAGCCGAGAATCGAACAGCTTTCCGCTTTCTGCTTTGTAGGCTATATTGGTAACCAGTACACCACGGAAACAGGCAATTGTTTATTTTATTTTTTCAAAATTGCATCAACGTGACCCAATAGTTACATGGCAAGACTGCACTCACACTGTAAATTGGAAGATCCCGGGTCTGAAATTACCAGGGCCGCCTTTTAAGTTTCTACAAACGTTCACTAGATGGCGCTATTGAGTAGTCCCTAGTAACCCAAGCTGCCGATGCGACTTTAAATAAACTTAACTAAAAAATGCATCAATTAGGTATATTAATGTTGATAGAAGAAACAGAACTATTTTTTTATAACAATGAAACAATCATAAATAGAAACCAATAACCTAATATTTCACCGTATTGTCAAAATAGAAATTTGGTTAAAGACAATTTTTTCAAATTTTAAAATAAACATCAACATTGATTTTGTCTTATTTCTATTGCATAATATTGATAAATCAATCCTTTGTCATTTTACAAACAAACCAATACGAACGTGTAGATAATTGTAGTAGTGAAGTTAGACCATAATAAATTTTATTCTAGTTTTACAGCTAAACGTTGTCTTCTCCTTTTGTTGGCCCGACCGTAGATCTGACAAACTGCAACAAAAAAAAGGAAAATACTATTAAAATTTATTATAAAAATCTGGTGTGAAACACGCACATGACTTTCTCTTGCCAATGTAATTAAATAAAAATCTATCTAATCTATGTTTAATTATGAATTAACAATAAGAAATGTAAAATAAAATCTAATTTTAATCATGGGTGAATGACACAAAATTAAAATCAACCTCTGTAGAACTCAAAAGTCCAGAATATTACTAATTGACGCTAATATAAGGTTTGTCAAAAAAAACAATTATTTTATTATAAGAGTTAATTTAATTTTAATTTTCTATAACTAGGTAGGGTCTATATAGGTATAGTTGTAGAAAAATTGCTGCCTTAGTATACATTTTACAACAAAAGTGTATACAATCAAAGTTATAGAAAATTAAAAAACCTACAAATTTTTTAAGCATTTTTTGCAGAGCCTAGTTTAGCGTCAATTACCCTAGTGATTTTCTTTATTTTTAAGTCTAATAGAGGTTTATATTTTATACTGCGTCATTCATTCTTGATTAAAATTAACAGCTGTTTTTCATTTTACATTGTTTACTAATGATTAAACATAGGTTATACGGTTTTTTTACATTGGCAAGAGAAAGTCGTGTTATAAAAAAATAAACCACGGCAGAGGTCGTGTTATGTACCTGAATAAAAGTTGAGTGTGTTCTGACGTCTCTTTTTTTGTTATTACAATACTATTTTCGTAAAATGCATGCTACTACGTCCAAGTTTGATAAGCAAATTACAGAAAATCATTTATTGACGCTAAGTACTCTAGAAAAATTTTTCAAATAAAAGTTGTTGGTTTATTTATAATTTTCTACGACTTTAATTATATACAATTTTACCCTAAAATTCATATTAGGCCACAATCTTAAAAAAATAATTTTTTACTACTAGAGCACAGCCCCAAGAATTTCAACAGATATGACGATTACATTTTTTTCTGCAGAGCTAAGCTTAGCGTCAATTAATGATTTTTCATATTTTAAAGTCCAAAAGTGGTTGACTTTCACTAAGCGTCATTCATCCATGATTAAAATAATTAAGTTATGTTTTCGTATCAATTTCTTTCCTCATAATTTGTGGCATAATTATTTTTTCTCTCTTTATTTAGGAAATTCACAATCTGTTAGAAACAATCAGTGAATGTGATAACACAACATTTGGAAAAAATTAACATGATAAATAAACGTGTGTGGAGACACAGTCCAGTGACAGAACTCCGACGTGATTAGATAAGTGTAGCATTAAGTGCAGCATTTAGAACATTGTAATGGGTGGTCAGTTACTGCGTTAATTAATTGACGAGATCCCGGCTCCATCGACGGTTTAGTCATCTTATTGATTTGAGATCAATGGGTTATTGTGGTTCACGAATTTCTTCTTATATTTTGTATAGAGTTTTAAGAAAACGTCATTTATGTAGGGTACGTCTATGTTTGAGTGTAGTGTTTATTGGTTACATAAAAGGGGGCGTTAACTATCCTCCGCAAAAGCTTTGATTGAAAACGCTGGATTTTTGCTAATACCGATGGTTTTGGACAACAGTAAAGCTGACTGGCATAACTTCATATTGATCGAAGGTAGGAGCTGTAAATGGCTAATTTAGATGTAGTTGGTAACTTGGATTTGCGTGAAAGAAGTCTGTACAACTGTTTGAACCTGTCCTGGAGTGCCTTTCTCTTTTTATCCACGTGTACATTCCACGAGAGCCTCTTATTTAGATATATACTAAACCTAGATAACGGATAGATTCAGAAGTGTGAAGTTGAGTGTCATAAAGATACAAAGGAGGACAATCTCGTTTACGCAGGGTAAATATAATGTGACACGTGTTTTTAAAGTTGACTTTGATCCGCCATTTGGTAAGCCATGATTCTAGGCGAGAAATATGCTGTTGAAGGACATACGATACTTGAGCGAGGTTATCGGCGGAGTACAATATTACAGTATCGCCCGCGTACGAAGCAAGGAGTGTATGTGGATGGGACGGTACATCGGATGTGTAAATAGAATATAAAAATGGTGCCAAGATAGATCCCTGAAGTACACCAGCTAGTAGTGGGCAGTAATGAGAATCAGAATTTTTTTTTCAGAGACATAGAAGAAACGTGGCATAATTTAATTTTTTAAATTGTCATAATACCTAAGTTACCTATTATTTTGTTTTTTCCAACCGTCCATCACACCCAGATATCAGGAACTACAAGAGATAGCAATAAACGGTTTCGGATTTGTAATCTACTCAAAAAGTTAGTGGGTCTAAATTGGGTTCGAATTCCGGTTTTGACCGTAAGTGGTCAAAAACCGGAAGTCAAGAAATAAAAATTGAAATTTAGAAACACAAATAGTGTTATGTGATTCCTCTTAAAGAGTAAATATAGAAATCATTGGTTTTAAAGTTCCGGTTTCGATTGGAAGTGGCCCAAAATCGGAAGTCCAGAAAATCAAAGACGGAATTTAGAAACAAAAATAGTGTCTTTCAACTCCTTGTAAAGAGTAGGTACAGAAATGATAAAGTTTGAATTTCCAGTTTCGACGGGAAGTGGCCCAAAACCGGAAGTCAAAAAATCAAAGTCGGGATTTGGAAACAGAAAAATAATGCCATTTGATTCCTCTTAAAAAGAAAATATAGAAATCATTGGGTTTGAAGTTCCGGTTTTGATCGGAAGTGGCCGAAAATCAAAAGTCAAGAAATCAAAGTAGGAATTTAGGAACCAAAATAGTGTCATTCGATTCCTCTTAAAGAGTAAACAGAGAAATCATAAATGGTTTTTGGCATAAGTTAAAGGTACGTTAAAGCCTTCTTAAAAAATACCACCAGAAATGAGACGCGTCATCTCATGAAAGGAATTTTTAAATAAAGGTTATATTTTTCATCATTTATATTGGCAGGAGAAAGTCGTTTGAGTGTTTCACACCACATTTTTAATATAAGTAAATTGATGAAGACTCTGCGTATAGTTAGATTTACCAGGAAATAAGGAATAAATGTGTGAATGAAATAGAGCACATTTAGGTTGAACGAACCACATCATTTAACAGAGATTTATGTATTATAACTTTAATAGAAATGTGAAAAAACCAAATATTGAGCATGATATATGTCAGTTTTGTAAGGGAAGCGTGCGGACGTGTGGGCGCACGGGCGGGCGTTTTTGATAGGTATTTAATTTGATGTTGATATGTAGTCTTATAAAAACGTGGATGATAAATTGCCCTGGAGGTCGTTGACAAATTACACGTCTGTTTTGGAACGTGTCCTGAAAAATCGTTTTTTTATACAGTGAGAACTCTAATAAAGGTATTCTAGTTTATTGCTTGCAAACAAAAAACTTAACGCTTTAAATTCTTTTTTACTTTACCGTAATAAATAGGGAAAAAAGTATTGTTTTCATGTCAATTTTTCAAAATCGTGTTTTCACCGGAAATACACATTTACAGGCCCCTGAACTCAAAAAACACGATTTAGTGATTGGTGTGTGTGTGTGTGTGTGTGTGTGTGTGTGTGTATGTGTGTATGAACAGAATATCTGAAAAACGGAATATCGTACGAAGTTGATACTTAGAACTTATGTTAGGTACTACTAGCGGACCCGACACGAACATTTTCATCAAAAACGTAAGTAATAGATTATCGTGCAATTTTTTCAAAAGTGGCTCTCACGATTTTTTTAAAATTCGCCTCATTTACTGCATTTGTTATAATAATAATACTGCAATAAAACCTGTGTGTCTGTACGTGAGTTGGTGCTCTGGTTTTAGGGAAGAAGAAAGATTTGAGAGGAAGATCCTTCGCAAGATAATGGGCCCAACGATAGTAGACGGACTCCACACATATTATCCTATTCCATTTAAAAAAATTCCTGTAACGTCTACCATCAAATTTTTATTTTAATAATTTTCATAATTTGAGTACAGATCGAATGACAAAAATAATGATATAATTTGCAAGTTGTTCGGATTTCGGGATTCAAAGAAAAAGTTACTTTGGAAAATTAATGACAGCTTCTTAAAAAATTGAGTCTTGAATTTGGGATTTTGCATAGCTCTTTAGAAAGAACTGTTATACATTCTCCAGAACTTTGGCAAGAATCGGACCTTTCGTTTTGATATTACACAACTTCAAATAAGGGCTTCGGGAAATTAGGGTAAAAAAATAGGGCACTTTTTTTGTTCAACGACAATAACACAACTTAAACCCGTTTCAAAAAATTTTGCCTTTCGTCTAATCAAAGTAGATTTAAACAAGCTAAATTTTGATACAAAGTACATTAATATCCGATTAGCTATTTTCTGACAACTTGCTTTCAAACTCGAGTTTTTATAGTTTTCAAACGGATAATAGGCCTACTGTATGCATTCTTTCTACTGGTACTGTCGTATTTTGTATTTAGTATATGTTTCAGTTAGTATATATAGCAAGTAGTAGTATATAGGCTATAGCGAGTTTCATCTTATGAGCAAAGAACATTTTTTGTAACTCGAATGGATCGCGCTAAATTCTATCACAATCTTAATACATTTATGTTTTGACGTGCTGCACGGTTCCATGGGGATTCCAGGATTTAAACATGCCTTTTATGACTTTTATGTATTTTTATTACACATTTGTATGGGGCAATAATATTTGTTGAACTGGAATCGTGAATTCGGATATACCGGAATTTCGATAAACCGAGAATTGTATAGCCAGTCATTGGCAAGGTATAACAAGATTTTACTGTATACTGTTCAAGAAAAGTATATATATTTTTACATTGGCTTGAGAAAGTCTTGTAATTGTTTTACACCAGGTTTTTAACAGTATTTTGACTCATTCTCCATTATAAATAGAGCGGGATAGAATTAAAAATTGTTTTAGACATAAAAACATTGGCCTAAAACAGAAATGAGATTTTAAACAAAATTTAATTTAACTGTACAATATAAACGCCCAGTTGTTTTTAAAAAAAGTTCATCCGCTCTTTTATTTTTATTATGGAAACGGTTGTAGTGCACATCTGCATCATCTACTTAATACGGAAAATGAAAAATTTTAATTAAATTTTCATTTTTAGTATTAGACTACATTAAAGAAAATATGGAATAAAACACTCACGACTTTCTCTCACCAATGTAAATAATAAAAATCATAAAGTAAAGATATTAGAACGAAAAACATAATATAATTTTAATCATGAGTGAATGACGCAAAATGAAAATCAATCTCTGTTGGACTTCATAATATCAAAAATTACTACTATTTGACGATAAACTAAGCTATGTAGAAATAAATTCTTGAAATCAAAGTTGTAGGATTTTTACTTTCTCTTGGCTGTATGAATATGAGAAAGGAAAGTATTGTTTTCATGTCGATTTCACGAAATCGAGTTTTTACCGGATATACTCGTTCACAGACCCACTGAACTAAAAAAAGCATGTTTTTAGCGATTGGCGTGTGTGTGTGTGTGTGTGTGTGTGTGTGTGTGCGTGTGTGTAAATAAAATATCTTAAGAACGAAATATCGTACAAAGTTGAAACTTTTAACTTAAGTTGGGTACTACTAGGTGACCCAACACGAACATTTTCATTAACATCGATCCACCGAAAGTAACAGTTTATTCGTGTCATTTTTTAATTTTTTTTACGATTTTCTCAAAAACGGCTTCTTCAATTTTTTTAAAAATCGCCTCGTTTACCATATTTTTTATACTCTACAAGATAGAGTAGGCTGCTTAAATTCTTGGGGAGGCTATTCTCTCATAGAAAAAAATTGTTATTTTTTTAAATTGCGGCCTTAATATGCATTTTAGCGCAAAAGTGTATAATAAAAGTTGTAGAAAATTAAAACATCTACAGTTTTTATTTCAAACATTTCTTTGTATAATGCTTAGTTTAGCGGTAATTAGTGATCCGGTTTTTTTCATGAAAATCTGTAAAAATGATTTTGTAAGTTTTCGACCTTAGTATGCACTTTACAACAAAAGTGTATTTAATAAAATTTATAGAAAATTAAAAGATCTACAACTTTTATTTAAGTATTCTTCTCTACAGAGCCTAGTTTAGCGTGAAAGAGTGATTTTTCGTATAATTAAGCTAAACTGAGGTTGGTTTTCATTTTGCATCATTCACTCATGATCGAAAAGAGGTTATGTTTTGGTAGATCAATTTTTGTTTATTTTAAATGTTTTATTAGGTAGTAATATTAGGTTATATTGTTCATCATTTGCATTGGAAAGAGAAAGTCGTGTGAGTGTTTCACACCGTTTGTAATATTAAACTACATTTTAAGAAAATACGGTGTAAAACATTCACACGACTTTATCTCGCCAATGTCAATAGTAAGTAATGAAAAACATAACCTTTGTTAAATTGTAAGTAATAAAATTAAAACGAAAAATATAATATCATTTTAATCATGAGTGAATGACACAAAATGAAAATCAATCTCTGTTAGACTTTCTAATACCTAAAATTACTACTTTGACGATAAACTAAGGTCTGTTAAAATAAAAATAGATTTTTCAATTTTCTGTAACTTTAATTATATGCTATTTTGTCGTAAAATGCATACTGATGTCGCAATATTAAAGAAAAGAAACCGATTTTTGCAGATTTCAATGAGAAAGTAGGGAAAATCGCTAACTGTCGCTAAACAAAGCGCGTAAGAAACAAATTAAAGTTGTAAACTTTGCGATACTTTTTGTCCCCGATAGCACAGCCCCAAACATTTCAGCAAACATGCGCTTACCTGAACTTGTAGGTAGTAATGAGGCGATTAAAAAAAAATCGTAGGAGCCGTTTCTGAGGATATCTCTAAAAAGTGAAAAATCGCACGAATAAACCACTACTTTTAGTTGACTGATTCTGATTCAAATGTTCACGTCCGATTTCCTTGTAATACCTAACATAAGTTTTAATTTTGTACACTATTCCGTTCTTGAGATATTTTGTTTGCTCACATGGGCACGTGCACACATACTAATCGCTAAAAACTTGTTTTTTTGGTTCAGCTTGAAAACGTGTATTCCGTGTGAAAATTTATTTTAAATTAGGGTTAAAAATAAGGTTGTGTGATTTGGAAAAATCTGATATATATATTTGGGCACCTCCTATGTGTTTTAGCTATCTACCTCGTCCGTGAACTTAGTAAACAATAAATATTGGTTTAACATTTGGACAAACTTTTAGGAACAGGCTACTTTTCGTTACAGTTACTTTTCAAAAATTGTTAAGGGGTAATTTTATAAGTTGTACTATAAATAACATCACCAAAATTATTTTTTTTCTTTTTTAGCATCCAGAGTCTCCTGGATGCTAAAAAAGAAAAAAGGGAGTATGGGACAAGTCAAGATAAAACTGATAAAAAAAAGTTAATCACAATGATAAATTGTATGGCCGTTGATTCAGCCATCTAACTCGTCTGGAATTAGTAAACAATAAAAATATTGGTTTAATTGTTGAACGCCATTTTCATGTGTCCCTTAGGGGCACATTTTGAGATTTGTAAGAGGTAACTTTTCTAGTTGAACTATAAGTTACATTTTCACCAAGTTTCAGCCATCTAGTTTATCCGGAACTTAGTAAACGAAAAATATCGGTTTAAGAGTTGGACACCCTTTTCAGTCTTTTATACATTTGAGGTGTCAAATTTTTAGTTGCGCTATAAAAAACATCACCAAAATTTAACCATCTAACTCTTCTGGAACTTAGTAAACAATAAATATTGGTTAAAGGGTTGTACACCATTTTCATTCCCTTAGAGGTACATTTTGGAGATGATTAAGAAGTAATTTTTGTAGTTGAACAATAAATAACATCTTCATCCCGTTTGAGCCCTTCAGATTTCTGGAACTTAGTAAATGGGAATTATCGGTTTCAGTTTTGAACACCCTTTTCAACCCCTTAACGGTGGAATATCTAAATCGTTTATGTTACAACTTTTTTATTTACCGTATAGGGAATTCCCTTCAAATTTCAGATTTCTAGTTATTGCGCAAGTAGGAGAATTAGTGAGTGAGTCAGTCAGTGAGAGAGTTCCCTTTATATATACAGATGTACGATACGAAAGAAATTATTTTCAAATTTGTAAAAAATGCTACAATATTTTAATTTAATTTAATGATAACTTCTCTAATGTAAAACTTTATCGAAGGCTTGCGTAGTATCAAGGAAAGCTGCTGAACTTTGCTTTCCTCGAAAGTTATTTTGATTACGGCTGTAATATAGTATTAAAACATATCTATTACGAACCGGACTTTCATTAAAATCAACAATATTGCGCTCCAATCAACTCGTTATAAGAAGGGTTTACTGTAAAAATAAAATATTTAAGAGGCGTGATCAAAACGTACAGTGAATAATTTTGTTATTATGAACAAACTGCTGATGCTACATCCATTTGAAGTAATAAGTCTGACACCCAAATTCTTTAAAATAGTCAGTGTCAAGTTTGAACAAGTTGTGACTTGTCAGTCGGTTACCAGAGCTGGAGGAACGAGGTCGTGTTAACCGTGTCTGTCGCGAATCATGGATTTCGGACAACACGTTAACATTAAGTTTTGTTTTAAGTTGCAAAAAGTACCATAGAACCTCATGAAATTTTTAAATAAGTGTGTGGGGATAATATGGTGCCTCTGAAAACTCTTTAAAAGTGGCGTGAGTGATTTAAAACGGAAATGGGTGTTTTCAAGACGAGCTTCACTCGGGGCGTCTTTCGACCATAAACAGACGAAAACTTTCAAACTGTCAAAACTGGTTCGTTCTAACAAGCGGTTAACTATTCGTGAGCTTACCAAAGAAATGAACATCTCGTTCGGGTCTAAGCAGAGAATTTTAACCAAATATTTACAAATGAGACGATAGATTGCGAAATTTGTTCCTAGACTTTTGACTGGCGAATAGAAGGAAAATCGTGTGTCAGTGTGCACGGTATTGAAAAATTGTCTTGAATTAGATCCGGACTTCATGGAGATGAAAGCATAATGGTTAGCGCAACTGGCTTCTACGCCGGGGTCCCGGGTTCGATTCTCGGTCAGGTCTGAAATTTTTTCATCACTCATCTTCAATCCTTCTCACCATCTGCATTAGCAGTAATTGCACAATAGTTACATGTTAAACAAAAACAAAAAAATGGAGATGAAAGTTGGGTCCATGGTTATGACTTTGGACGAAAATGGCAACTGTTAATTCCAAATATTACAAGGGCATACTGGAACGTTTGCGGAACGATGCACAGTGAAATTGCGACAATGGCTTCTTTGTTCATCACAACGTGCTGTTCCACACCTCGCTTCTGACCCGCAAGATTTTAGCTGTAAAAAGATTCCTGTTTGTCCCATTCCGCTTTACTCTCCGGATTTAGCACCATTCGACTTCTGGCTCTTCCAAAAAACATAAATCTTGCTAAGAGAAAAATATTTTGACAACATTCCAGGTATTGAGATGACCACGACGGAACAGCTGAAGGCTCTTCCGAAAGAAGTCTCCCAGAAATGCTTCCAACCATAAAATCAACGTTGGGTTAAGTGCATCGCTAGTTAAGGAGAGTACTTTGAAGGAATAACTTCAAATTTAATGTAAGCTTATTACTTTATTCGAAAAAAATTTTCCACCGTATTTTTTGATCACACCTCGTATGAAAACAAAGTTTGTGAAGATTACTAGTCATGTTCTACAACTAAAATAATGAATTGATTTTGTTATTTGATGTTAGTTTCCTTATACCAATATATTTTTTTGTTAATTTTGTTAGTATTGCAAGGTTACATTAATTACATGTGAAATTTAAAAGCGTATTTTTCTTTAAAAATTAAAATTAAAAACGCACGATTTTGTAATTTTCGTTAACTGGCTGTTTTTCTTTATCTGGTTCCGGTTGGGGATGCTTTCCAGAATTCCAAAATCGATTACTAGAAATACTGTTCATCGACTGTTTTCTTTGATTTCCACTATTATCACCAGTGCTCACCATGTTATAGCCCTGAAAAATAGGTTTTGTTTTCTAATAATGTAAAAAGTATTCAGAAGTAGAATATGAAAAAAAATTAAAAGATCGTTTTGGAGTTAAAATAAATCATAATAAAAGTCATTAGTTTGTATATTACTCATATTATTTATGTTAAAAACATTTACTATCCTTCGGTTTAAACAAAAGCTGAATAGTGCTTTCTTCAGGAAGATCATAATTAGAGGGTGAACAAATATAAACAGCGTGCCTCATTAGGACGTCTCGAACGAGAAGATGGGAGCGTCACAATCAAATCGGTGATTTAAAAGTGGGTGAACTTAATTGAGACATAATACATCTCTACAGTGTCACCAGTGCATCCAAGACTAAGAAGAGGTCCCATCGCTCGTTCCGCAACGTGTTAAAGTTAAAATTAAACTAATGAGGATGTTAAACCATCAGAAACTTTGACTCAGTTAAAAAATAGTTTAATGACGTTTTCTCGGACCCAAGTAATTGGGCCAACAAGTATAGAAGTGGACGTGAAAGTGTAAAAAACACGATCGACGCCCAAGTCTCACAGTTACAAAATCCGTATCTCTGCCGTGAAAGCGCTCACGACTGTTTTTTTTTTGGGTTGGAGGTGAATTTTAGACGCAAAGTGAATTTTGGCTACTACTGCTAGCTGTTGGAGTGAACGAAAGTAGCCTACAAAACTATAGTTAAAATTTATCTCCTTGTTTGTTTTTCACCCCTGCATAAATTACCAAGGTAGGGGTGTTTTTTTTTATTATGTTCGCCAACTCACAAAATCCGGAGAATTCTTCCAACCCAGATCTCAAAATCTTTTAAACAATGAATGGACTGCATACTCAAATCCGTGTTTCCACACCGTATAGCAGGAAGAAGTAGATCTTTACAAACTTAAATGTATGTTGCACAATCGTAATTACATCATTTTTTTACAATCTTTGCTAGCCAATAGTAGAAATTCAAGGCTTAAAGTTTCTTAGGTGTAACAGAATACTCATGCTGATTGCCAAAAACTGAAGCTCTTCCAAAAGATATAGAAATAATATCTATTGAATTAGGGTAATCAACGTCTCATACCCCTCAGGCACATGTGATCAGAATCCAAATGTTTTTGCGATCAACACCTGTAGAATAAATATAGACAGAATTGCAGTTCTCTAGGTGATCGGTATGTCAGAGAATTAGTGATGAATCAATAAGTCAGTCAATAAGTCAGAGAGGAGTTTCACATTTATATATACAAAGGTGTTTCTGTAAGGTGTATGTATGTATGTGTGTGTTTGGAAATTTTGAAAATTAGGGTTTGCCTTGCAGTTGTTACACGGGTGTTTCCTCTACCTTTTATCTACCGACCATACTAGAGAAAGGCTTTTCTAGTTGTGTTTTAGCTCTGTTGATTTTACTTGTATCGCCTTAAGGTATCTGCTCTTTTACCCCAGAATCACCCCTTCCTTAAACCCTCTCCTTCTGGATCTTTCAACAAAACATTCCCATCGTTATCTTTAACCTCTTTTTCTCTCTCTCCCCAATTTTCAATCTCATTTTCTAACCTAAATTTTATTTCAACTCTCACAATTGCACTTGAGTTTTGCGCTACCTTATTTCTAATATCTTCAGAGTGTTGACATCTAAACTAAATTCTAAAAATATTAAAATAGAGTAATCGGAACCGTTTTTTTTCATCATCGCTCCAAGGACAACCCAAATTTGTTTTATGCAATAATCAAAAATCTGATTGGTAACAATCAAACGACGTTCTCTCGGCAATGTAAAAAATAAAAAATATAACCTAAATTACGTCATAAGGGAATGACGCTAAATGACAAGAAAACCTCTCTCGGATTTGGATATTTTGATAAAAGAAATTACTTATTGACGCTAAACTAAACAAAGTAAAAAAAATTCTTAAAATAAAAACTGAAGCTAGTAAAAGCTGTTTTTAATTTCCTATAATTTCATTTAGATATACTTTTCCCCTAAAATGCGTATTAACGCCGAAATCTTAGAAAAACAATATTTTACCGATTTGAAAGAACAAAATATTGTAAATCACTAATTTTGACGTTAGACTATGGACTGTAGAGAAATAAAACATTTGATATTTAGTTCATTATTATCTGTGAAAAATGGCTATTTAGGATCTTGGTCTTAAAACATTCAGTGACTCATTCAGACTTGCCCTGTTACCAACAGGCTGCCGTCTCACCTAGCGGGTTCTGTTTTGTTATAATTTTAAGTACTTCCGGAGGGACACCGCCTGTCGGATATCAGTTTTTTTCTATTACATAGCTCTCAGAAAGGAGTTTTCTGAGTAACCATGCAGTTCGTTTTTGAATTTTCGTCATACGATCTTCTACCCTACACTCGTATACTCGTTCAGTATTTTTAACGGCTTTTTAGGGTACAGTTGAAGCCGTGAATTTAGTATCTTTGCAGGTATCGATTTAAAATAGCTTACACTTTTAGAATTACTTTAAAAGTATAGGTATTATTTGTAGTTTAAAATTATATAAGAAATTACGCGTAAATCGTAACGGTAAATGGAAAAATTCAAACAAGAAATACATTTATTATAACATGCGAAAATAAACCTAATATTAACATTGAACTGTTTACTTTTATTATGTTTTTAGCAAACGTAAATCCATGTACAGGTGCAAATAAAATAAATCTATAAAACGTTTGCAACATAAGTTGTAGGCCCTACATAACAAACAGCAAACGGAGAACACGCTGCACGAATAATCAGCCCGACGGGAGTGATACGTCATAATTGCTCAGCATTTTACGCATTTTAGAGCAAAAGTGTGACTAACGAAAGTAATAAAAAATTGATAACCCAAAACTTTCATTTCACGCATTATTTTCTACAGCGTTTACCGACAAATAGTGATTTTTCTTATCCGCTCATACTGGTAAAAAATGGGGGTTTTAAAATTGCAGCCTTAATTTACGATAAATGTGTATATTAAAATGAAAGTTAATATTAAAATCAAAGTTACAGAAAATTAAGAAACCTATAACTTTATTAAAAAACTTTTATTTTGTCACCGGATGGCGACATTAAGTGGCAAGTTGAAACCTTATTTGTTTGGTGGCCCTGAAAAGGGCCGGTGTAAACCTTAACTAGTTGGTCCTGAGAAGGACCGTTGTGCTGGTCTCAAAGGAGACCAGTGTAGGCAGACTGCTGCGTTGCTGGCTGCTGCAAGTCCCAGAGCATCTTCCATCTTTATCTTGTGGGTGTAGTCGGTCGATCTTCGGCGGAGATGTAGAGCGTAATGACGAGCGGCTCAGTGCAGTGCGCTTATATAGCTACTGAGAGCGCTGTGGTAGGAGGCGGTAACTCGCTCGGCCTTGGCAACAAGGCCCTCTGTCGATACACAGCCAAGGGTTTGTCGGTACGCCGCCAAAGGGTCTACTGTGCCAACAAGGGCCGGGAGAAGTATTGAAGGCCGGCAACACAGTAAATGATTAATTAGAAGGGATGGCGGTGACAATTTATTTTATTTATTTAAAGTCGTATCGACGGTTAGGTTGTTAGTAGAGAAATAAGGTTAGCCAGTTTCTCTCATAACGTTGTCAGCTAGCGTTGAGAGCAGTGATATCACTCTGTAACCCGCGCCACCGAGCACCTCGGCTGGCCGACAATTATACCCCAGCGAATTAAAGACTGCAGATGAAATCTAGCCAATAACAGCCAAGGTCGTGTGTGAGGTTGCCTCTTCGCTAAGTCACACGCTGTTCACTGAACTCTAGCTGACTTTTGTCAGTCTGTCATCCACAGCAGGCAACAGAAAAACTTTTTACTTTTTCTTGTCTATATGAAATTAGGAAGGAAAGTATTTTTTTCATGTCGATATTTCGAAATCAGGTTTTCACCGGATCTATACGTTTTCAGACTCCTTGAACCCAAAAAAAATATTTCAGCGATTGGTGTGTGTGTGTGTGTGTGTGTGTGTGTAAACAAAGTATCTCAAAAACGGAACATTGTACGAACTTGAAACTTAAGTTAGGTACTACAAGAGGATCCGACACGAACATTTTCATCAAAATCGGTCAAACGGAAGTAGTAGTTTATTCGTGTAATTTTTAATTTTATTGCGATTTTCTCAAAAACGGCTCCTACGATTTTTTTAAAATCGCCTCATTTACAACATTTTTTATGCTCTATAAGATAGGTTAGGTGTCATGTCTGCTGAAATTCTTAGGGAGGCTGTTCTCTCGTAGAAAAAATGATTTTTATAAGATTGCGGCTTTCCTATGCATTTTAGCGCAAAAATGTATAATAAAAGTTGTAGAGAATTTAAAAACGTACAACTTTTATTCCAAACATGTTTTTGTATAGGTAAAACTTAGTTTAGCAGTAATTTGCAATTTTTTGGTTTGTTCCACGAAAATGTTTAAGGAAATCGATGTTTTAAGATACCAGCCTTAGTATGCATTTTACGACAAAATTGTATGTAATCAAATTTATAGAAAATTAAAAAAATCTACAACTTTTATTTAAAGCATTTTTCTCTACAGAGCCTAGTTTATCGTGAAAGAGTGATTTTCCGTATATTTAAGGCAAACTGAGGTTAATTTTCATTTTGCGTCATTCACTCATGATTAAAATTAGGTTATGTTTTTGAGGTTAGTTTTTTGTTTGAATCTCATGTTTTAGAACTAATTTTTTTTACTTTTACTAATATTAGGTTATATTGTTCTTTATTTGCATTGGCAAGAGAAATTTGTGTGAGTGTTTCACATCAGATTTTTTCTTTATGTTCTCATAAGTTTTTTCTGTACATAAAAAGTATATTTTTGAATCTCCTTATTTCTAAAAACCGTTTACATAATAATATCTTTTGTTTTTGTGTATTAATTTTCAAAATATCCAATTCTTGTTCTGTAATTATTATAGTTGAGCGTAAAAGAACAGCAGTCTGTATTGATTTATTCACTAACAAATTATCATTTTGATTAGAGGTGTTGTCATGATTGACTCATCTTGAATAGCGTACGAAGTTGAAAATTAAAACTTAGGTTAAATACTACTACAGGACCCGACACAAACACTTTCATCAAAATCGGTCAACCAGATATAGTAGTTTATTCGCACGATTTTTTACTTTTTTGCGATTTTCTCAAAAAATGGTTCCTACGGCTTTTTTTAAATCACCTCATTTATTAAGTATTTTGTGCCCAACAAGATAGGCTAAGCGCCATGTCTGGCGAAATTCTTTGGGAGCTTGTGCTCTCATAGAAAAATATGTTTTTTTTTAAATTGTAGCCTTAAAATGCATTCTACAGCAAAAGTTTATATACCACTAATATAGCAGAACATTACATAACCTACAACTTTTATTTCAAACATTTTTTTGTACAACGCTTAGTTTTGCGATAATTCATGAATTCCTGTAGTTTTTTCATCAAAATCGGCAAAAAAAAAGATTTGTTATATTGCGGCCTTAGTATGTGTAATATGACAAAAATTTATAATATTAAAGTTATGGGAAATAAAAAAATTTACAACTTTCAATTCAAACATTTTCTTATAGTATAGAGCTTAGTTTAGCGTCAGTGATTTTCCGTATTTTAAAGTCCAGAGTTTGATTTTCATTTTGCGTCATTCTCTCATATTAAAATTAAGTTATATTTTTGGTGGTATTTTTACTTTCTCTTGCCTATATGAATATATAGGAAGGAAAGTATTGTTTTCATGTCGATTTTTCGAAATCGAGTTTTCACCGGATCTACACGTTTTCAGACCCCCTGAACCCAAAAAAACATGTTTTTAGCGATTGGTCTGTGTGTGTGTGTGTGCGCGTGCGCGTGCGTGCGTGTGTGTGTGTGTGTGTGTGTGTGTGAACATAATATCTCAAGAACGGAACATCGTACGAACTTGAAACTTGAAACTTAAGTTAAATACCACTACCGGGACCCGACACGAATATTTTCATCAAAATCGGTCAACAGGAAGTAGTAGTTTATTCGTGTCATTTTTCACTTTTTTTTGATTTTCTCAAAAACTGGTCCTACGATTTTTTTAAAAATCGCCTGGTTTACTACATTTTTTATGCTTCACAAGATAGGGTAGGCGCCATGTTTGCTGAAATTCTTGGAGAGGCTGTTTTCACGTAAAAAAATTGTTTTCTTAAGATTACGGCTTTAATATGCATTTAAGCGCAAAAGTTTAGCTATATAATAAAAAATGTAGAGAATTTAAAATCCTACAACTTTTATTTAAAACATTTTTTTTATAACACTTAGTTTAGCGGTAATTAGCAATTTTCTGTTTTTTTTCTCACGAAAACGCGTGAAAAATCGATTTTTTCAAGATTCTGGCCTTAGTATGCATTTTACGACAAAAGTGTATAATAATAAAATTTATAGGAAATTAAACGATCTACAACTTTTATTTAAAGCATTTTTCTATACAGAGCCTAGTTTAGCGTGAAAGAGTGATTTTCCGTATTTTTAAGCCAAACAGGTCGATTTTCATTTTGCGTCTTTCACTCATGATTAAAATAAGGTTATGTTTTTTGAGGTTAGTTTTTTGTTTATTTCTAATGTTTTATTACTAATGTTAGGTTATATTGTTTAATTTATTTATATTGGCAAGAGAAAGTGTGTGAGTGTTTCACACCAGATATTTTAAAATAAAATTGTCATCTCATTTTCCGTTGTTCATCTGCTCGTCACACCCAGATGTCAGAAACTACAAGAGACACGGTTTTCGGACTTGTAATCTACACAAAAAGTTAGTAAACCTGGATTAAGTTTGAATTTCCTGTTTCCACCGAAAGTTAAGGAACCAATGTTGGAATTTTGGGAACAAAAATAGTGTCATTCGATTCCTCTTAAGAGTGGATAGAGATCACTAATGGTTTTTGCCATAAGGCAAAGGTAAGTCTTATTAAAAATTTCCACCAGCCAAGTGACGCGTCGTCTCATGAACGGGATTTTTAATTTTATATTGTTTATTTTATAGTGAAACAGTTGTACAAGCTATTAGCCAAGCGGTCAAAACTACCAAAGTCTTCAAAACTCTTGACGTACAAGGTGATGCTTTAACTGATCTGGATGTATGGTAGTCAAATTTATGGTGCAGCAACGCCATCAGTAATTTCACGAATACAACAATTTCTTACGTTGTATTCTTACGACTGATTATTAATTACCCGAGTTACGTATTTAATAGAACGCTACACGATGACTTACGCGTTTCTTACGTCAATGACATATATCTAAAACTGTACCGTAGGTTCAGAGACAAACTTAACAATCATAGCAATCTCTTAATATGCAATATGAATTCTGCGGACCTACCAGGAATCGTACAAAGACGACTAAAACGCCGATGGAGGAGAGACATGATACATTAACGCAAACTGTAACATTATTACGTATAAAAAAATATAATTTAAAAGTGAACACATTTGTCGTTATCTAGAGAACTATCGCTGGGTGGTATCCTCCTCAAAGCCATTAACGCGGTTGGATTTTTTTAATTTATTTTGTTAATTTAGTTGTGAACGTTTTTGCTAGTTGTTCTTATACAGTTCCAAAATAAATAAAGTAAAAACAAAACATTGTTTATGATAGGTTATGTTTGTCATTATTATAATGGCAAGAGAAAGTCATGTGAGTGTTTTACAGCAATTTTTATAAATATTAAACCACGAGAGCGGTAATAGTTAGGAATGTATTCTAAGACCTTTAGAATAGAAAATATTCTTTTATTGTACGGGAAACGACGGACGGAAAACAATTAAAGCAAGTAAGTTTTTTATGTTGAAACTACAAAATTTTATATTATTTTTACTTCGGAATTGATTCATATATTATTTGTCCATCGCATTAGACATTCTATTATCTGATGTCACAATTTTTCTCTGTATTTTTATTTATCTTTTCCAATTTTACAGTTTCTATCAAGACTTATTATTGTTATATTTTTCATCTTTCTCGGGATACATTACTTAACAATAGAATACTAAATTATATTTTAAAATTTACAACGGTGGAAATTGTAGTCTACTAGTTTTCCCGGAAATTTATAGTCGGTACTCATATTCCTTTCATTGGAAATAATAATGGAATTTTATAATACTATCATTTTTTTATTATGGTCATAAATTCTCTATCTTAATATTATTTATTACCCTAGAAATTTTTTCAACATAATTCTTTTATATTTAGTTTTATTATTTTTTAAAATTTTTTATATTGCAGAAAAATCTACAATCTATTCTTAAGCAGAAACATGAGTAGATGAGTTAGTTTTCATTGTTATATCATGATCGAAGAACCCCCCCCCCCAATGTGATAACTTCGTGGATTTACTTTATGTGTTGTCTTATCATTTTGAAATAAGTCCGTACAATGTCTTTGTTGTAGCCAGCGAGTGTCGTTTGAATTGTCTAACAAAGAGATGGCGAGGTGACTTGTGTGTAGTTCGAGTCTTCTTTGATATTGTGTACTGTATGTGTTGGTCTCTTATCGAACTGTAGAATCGTGTAGATCTCTGTGTAATATATTGTTCGTTATGTACCAAGGTGATTCTGTGATTGTCCTGAGTAATTTCGATTGAAACCATTGCAGGATTTCAATGTTGCAATGGTTTGATGAACCCCACAATTGGATTCCAACATAGACATTAAACATAGGTAATATGTTTTATTATTTACTTTGGCAAGAGAAAGTCGTGTGAGTGTTTCACACCAAATTTTTTTCAATGTAGGTTCATCTTTTGAAGCAACTTTTCTTCGTGAATCATCTGTATTTCATGAATTTCCTACGGTTATCACCGATACTTCTCTCTCAACCTTTGCCACCACCTGTCCCGATCCATCCGATCTTCCTCCCGAAGTTTTCTCTTTTCCATCTCATGGCTACGTCCATCTCATCCGTTAAGAACCGCCGGGGTCTGACTCTTTTGTGTCTTCCCACTCCAACCATTACACAGGTCAACAATGGAAAAGTTGTTCGAAAATTAATGACTGATTCTCATAGATTTTTGTGTGAAATATATTTTATTTCTAAATCATGTAATAAAAAATGTAGCCTGAATTAATTTTGTTGATATTTTATCATTAGTTTATTCGTTTGGTTATAAGGAAAAAAACCTTTACTCCATAATTTTCTGATAACCCCGCAGGGTTTTTTTTAGAATTTGGGACCAAAAATGTAATAAAAAAAAATTTGGTTGATCCACTGAAATTACTCCTACTTCCACTTGACATTAAACTATGATTGATGAAACAATTCGTAAAAGCTCAATCAAAGGAAGAAGGATGTTAAACCAAACGTTTCCACAACTGCCAGAGGCCAAAGTGAAAGAAGGCGTTTTTACTAGTCCAGATATTCGTAAATTTTTGAAAGATGAAGCCTTTCAAACCAAAATAAAACCAAAATTGAAAACATTGAAATCCAGAAGCATGGAAATCACTTGAAGAAGTCGTAAAGAAATTTCTTGGGAACAATAATGACCCAAATTTTAAGTGCGTAGTGGAAAACATGTTAAAGAAATTCCAAAACTTGGGTTGTTCAATGAGCTGCATTTTATGAATTCTCATATTGATTACTTCCCTGAAAATCTGGGTGATGTAAGTAAACAATAGGGTGAAAGATTTCATAACGATGTAAAGGAAATGGAACATTGATATCAGGTAATATGTGAACCTGATCGCAGACTACTGTTGGTGCAACCATAGAGACAATCCGCAAGCTAACTACAACAGAAAATGTGGCCTGAGAAGCGTTGAAAGGAAAATAAAAAGGCAGAGCAAGTCTTCGTTCAATTTCCTTAATTTTGTTGACCTGTGTTACCCGCGCTTTCCATCTTCCTCACTCTGCTCTTCTCTTATGTCCGAACCATATCAACCTCATATCCTCAATGTAACATAAAACAAGGGTTTAGAACACTATTTTTCCTCATTTTTTCTTCATTGGTGACGCGGTCTAATCACGTCAGGTCACAGTTTAACCACCTACGACTCCATCTCGATTCCAATAATCTCACCCTTATTTCTTTTATTTACCACCCAACTTTTAACCTCATAAGTCATTATGCTGTATAAAATTCTGTTAAGTGGTCAAATTAACGTTATGGTTTACCTTAATTTGTTCTTAATTCATTTAAAAATAACAATTATTGGCAAATGTGAAAAGATCATTCAATCTTCCCTAGGGACAAGGAAACAGTAATAGAAATCGATTTTTTCTTCGTATAGGGCATTTTTGACCATGTGAGTTTTAGACGTTTCTGGAAGCTCTTTATGTAGCCCATATTCTCAGCATTCGATCACTGTAAACTTTCCTCCTTTCTTCTGCCCGCCCGGTGTTCTGTTTTTGCTCTTCATAGAAACCCTTAGTCCGTAATTTGTTGTCTTAATTTGGTTCGGTTCATTAAGTTCTCTCGGTTTATTTCAGTTTTCTCAATATCATTCTGATTTCTTTAAACCATTTTCCCGACACCTAACGTCTATTGTTTAGTGTCTTAAAACGTTGTTTTGTCAGACAGTTGTCGTCTATTCTATACAGGTGCCCGTAAAATTATAGTCTTCTATTTTTAATCGTTTCCATTAATCGTTCATTTTCCTTGTATAGTTCTTCTCAACCTCGTAACCTATATTTTCCGTCTACTATCTTTGGACTTCCAAATTTAAAATTTTAAGAATTATCTTACGAAGGATCTCTCTCAAATTTCTCTGCTTCTCTTCGAGCAGCATTTCTGGTCATTTTAAGACACTCACTCGCGTACAAACACACAGTTTTTATCATAGTATTATAATGTCTAATCTACGCTTGTTTTGAGAGTGCTTTCTACTTTTACAATTGGTGAGTTTCTCGGAGTGCGCCGGCCATCTTTCCTCGTGTGTTGCTTTTCGCTTCCTTTACGGTGGTCTTTGATTGTATTATCTACCTGAGGTACTTAAAGTTACCAACTTTCCCAATTTTTCCGTATTTCGTCTTCAACGCGAGGCTGTTTGATGTTCTTTATGTATTTAGTTTTTTTCAAAGGGAATCTGTAGTCCTACTTTCTCTGCTCATTCTTTTAAGAAGTTGGTTTGTTCTATTGCTGTTTCTGTGTTTCTAGGAACGATTGCTAAGTCGTCTGCAAAAGCAAGACAGTCTATCTCTATACCGTTATTCTTTGATCCTCCAATGTGTGCTTGGTTTAACAATCCTTTATTGTCAAGTTCCATTTCTCATTCCTCAACAACTATCTCCAGCATACAGTTAAAAAGAACCAGTGACAGTGCATCACCTTGCCTAACGCATGTTTTCATTTAAAACACTTCGGAGATTTTTCCTAAAAATTTAACTTTTATCTTGTCTGAAGTAATTTTTCCTAAACTTTTATTTCATTTAAAAATAACAATTAGCAAATGTAAACACATCATAAAGTAAATTCAATCTTCCCTAGGGACAAGGAAACATTAATAGAACATATCAATGAGCAATAATGGACATTCAAACATCTTTCCGTCATTTGAATACAACGATACAATCTAGTATGAAAAACTTACACGACTTTCTTTTGCCAATGTAAATAATGAACGATATAACCTACCATCACGAGTAGAGAATGGAAAATCAAAAAAATAACTTAATTCTAAAGATGACTGAATGACGCTAAATGAAAATCAACCTCTGCCCAACTTTGAAATACGGAAAATCACTAATTGGCTTTAAACTGTAAAAAGTAAACTCTGTGGAAAATCTTTTTGAAATAAAAGCTTTAGGTAGTTTTTGTAATTTTCTGTAATTTTAAATACATAGGTTTTTGCAATAAACGCAGACCAAGGCCGCAATCTTAAAAAAAAATTTTTACCACGAGAGCACAGTCTCCCAAGAATTTCAGCACATTTTGCTTACTGTATTTTGTAGAGCACAAAAATGTAGTAAATGAAGCTATTTTAAAAATAATCGTAGTAGTCATTTTTATGAATTTTGAAAAAGAAAAGTTGGCAAGAGAAAGGCGTGTGAGTGTTTCACACCAAATTGTTTAAAAATTATTAATAAAATATTTAAGTCTAAAACACCAAGAATGTTTTTAAGATGTCACCAACAACTTCTAACCTGACGTACCGAAACCGTTGTCGCTGTGTATGAGTTAGCTCTTGGTCTAAACGTTGCATATTGCCATTTTCGTTTCACTTGTGCTATTACCTAAATCAAACAAAAAAATAAACAATTGAAATTATTCATGTTATAAAATTTTAAAGAAATATGTATAATTTTGTCATCAGTCTGTCGACTGGTTTGATGCAGTTTTCAAAGCTTTTCTATCTGGCGCAAGTCGGTTCATATCTACGTACCTACAACACCATATATCTCTTTTAATTTACTTTATATATTCTAATCTTTGCCTTCTCCAACAATTCACTCCCTCAATATTACCCTCCATTATTGATAGACCAATACCTGGATGTCTTAAGATACGCCCCACTAGCCTATCCCTTCTTCTGGTAAGATGCTTCTATATACTTCTTTTTTCATCCGCTCGCTTGAGAACCTGTAAATTACTTATTCTGTCCACCCACCTAATCTTTAACAATTTCCTATCACACCACATTTCAAAAGCTTCTATCCTCTTCTTTTCTACATCCCCTATCACCCACGTTTCACTCATTTATAATGCCTACACACTAAACATAGTGTTTCAAGTAATTTTTCTTAATCTGTAAATCAATTTTTGTAGTCAGTTAGCAGTTTTTTCATTTCAAAGGCATTTCTAGCTTAAGCAATCCTACTTTTAATATCACTTGTGCTTCTACCTTTGTTATTTTACTCCGTAGGTAGCAGAATTCCCCAACTACCTGTATGTTTTTGTTACCTACTTTTAAATTTCCCATCTCTTCTAAACCACTCTTGCTGCTACACAACACTTTCGTTTTGTTCTTATTAATTTTCATGAAGTAATCCTTTCCTGAGTTATGGAAGTTATATTTGAACTATATGTTTAAGAGAGGAAAATATATTACACGTAAAGCATATATACATTTCTTTCGGGCTTTCAAAATATTGTATTTTATAACAAAGTCGTTAAAGTTATTTTTCTCGTATATGGTCAATTTTAGACCACGTGAGGTGACTTTAGACGTTTTTGGATACTATTTTTGAAGCCCACTTTCTCAGCATTCGCTCACTATAGGCTTTTCTCCTTTCTTCTGTCCACCCAATTTTCTGTTTTACTCTTCATGGAAAAGTTCGTATGGATTGGGTTTGGTTCATTAAGTTTTCTCGGTTTATTCCAGATTTCTTAACATCCTTTCTGACTACTTTAAACCATTAGGTCTAATCCGACATCTTAAGTACATTGTTCAGTGTCTTGAAAATTTGTTTCATCAACCGGTTTTTTTCTATTCGATATAGGTGTCCTTAAAAGTTTTGTCATCGTTTCTAATCGTTTCCATTAATCGTTCATTTTCCTAGTTCAGTTTTCGACTTCGTCATGGAGTCTAAAGTCACCAGAAGAGTAAAAATGGTGGGATAGAGTAACCTTGCTCTAGCCGATTTAGTACTACGTTTGTAAGCCATAGGCTCTCATCTTCAGCTCAACAGAGCAGATGCTCTGCCTATCCAAAGCTACCACGGGGAGGTCGCACCTCGAAAGCTGGACCTTACGAATTATCCCCAGCAGAAGAAGTTGCCGGTTTTCATCGCTTCAAACTCTTTTCGTTGTAGGACCACAAGACCATTCCCACTTATATTAAGTTAATAAATAAAAAATAAAATAATTTGTCGTTTATTTACCTCGCCATTGCAGAAGCAGAACAGTGTTGCTACACAGATCCCCTGCAACAAAATTTATATAAGTGAAAAAATATTAACTATATTAATTTTTATGATTAAAGAATTCCCATAACACGCAGGGGAGTGGTAAATTATTCGCACTCGATCTGCTAGTTCCAGGGCTACAAAAAATAGTTCCATTTCTTATCACATGGTAAGCCAATTATATGACTGGAGCATTTAAGAACAGAAGAGGTAGAGGTAGGTGTAAAAGATACTAGTCGGAGTTATCTTTTCTGAGAGTAATGAATTTCATTATACAGCCAGACCCTGTGGTGAATGAAGTAAATGTGTCAAATGCAGGGTGGAAAGTAGATGCTTTTTATAGGGCCTGGCATTCTGAAAAGCATATTTTGTCACTCAGTGAGGAAGGCAATTGTAAACCACCTCACTCCTCGTTTTATTTAGTAAAACCTCTAGAGGCTCAAACCTGCCTTTCGGTTGATGACTTAAACGACAAACATAAATTACAATTAATGATTTAACTTAGCCTACTAACAAATGCAATTATATTAGATAAAATAAATCAATTACAAAACTTAGGGTTAAAACAAATTTGACTAACAATAGAATACTGTCCTTAAGAACCAAAACAATCGATTACCTGTGCACAACCACTTGCTACCACCTGAATGTACACGCAATATTTAATGTATTACAAAACTGGTCCCGTAACGGAACTATTTCGAACGGCCCAAAAACACTTTTCCTTCACAATATTTAATTATAGACTGACCGGCTATAAAGGCGCTAAATGTTTTTATACCTGCGATCTGATAGTTTCCTAAATAAACTTGATTTTTCTAATGTTATCTCCGCTATTCTCGAACAGAGTTGAAGAAATAACAATAAAAAAAAATTCTACTACTTTCAATTTCCTAGAATTCTTATTCAAAATAAGCTCATTGATCCAGGCTCAAATAACCTCATTGATCGCAATTCACTATCCTTGTTCAACACATTCCACCCTGATCACAAACTTCTACTTTGTTACAATATGTAGACTTAAAATTAAAGTACATGTAGTAAATGTAACAACCTGAAATGAAGCAGTGATTGCTGACGTTAATTCATAATATTTTTCCCAAGGATGACCTTTTGATGGTCTAAAAGGTGTAACCAGATAATTAAGTCCCAATAATGGTAACAGTAACAAAGTTGCTCTAAATGCTTGAATTAGGTTTCTTGATGGTGCTGATGATGTGTGACATGGACCAGATCTTAGTTTTGTCAACAGTACTCTAACGATATTGCATAGGAACACTAAATTTAAGGCCATTGATGCACACACTAATACTGTCAACACGTTCATGTATGGACTTTCATTGATCCAGCATCTGAAACAAAAATATATTAACATGTTAATACCGTAGATCTGTCGGTACTGTCCTGGGAATCTCATTCGAGTTGTATGTAGCTGGTGGGGTAAATAGAATTCATTGGTTCCCCTGTACCACACCAACAATCAACCTTTACAGTAATTTCCTCTAATACTACACTACGAGGTGTGGCAATTAAAACACCGGACTGGAGTTACAAAACACTTTCTCATTTTATTTTTAAATACGAGTGTCATTCGGAAAATAAAGAACGTTTTGATCTGACGAGCCCGCAGTTCCCCCATCAACTCCGCTGCCGTGTCATTGACCTTCCACTCACCTTGGGCTAGTTTGACGCTAACAGCGAGCCGATAGTCGTGTACTGATTTTTCGTAAGGCTTTAAGATGTGTGACAAAATTCACGATTCCCCCAAGTGTGAGGTTCATTCTGTAGTACGGTTTTTGAAAGCTAAAAGAGTGCGACCAATCGAAATTTACAGACAAATAACGGAAGTTTATGGTAATGTAATGAATGAAGCTTCAGTTCAAAAATGGTGGATTAAGTTTGCGTGAATTGTTGCCTAGTGGCGTTGTGCTTCCGCACGATAACGTACGACCACAATCTGCTGGATTGACGAAGAACTTGCTGCAATAGTTTCGATGGGAGCTTTTTGATCATCCACCCTACAGCCCGGACTTGGCTCGGAGTGATTTCTATCTATTTCCTAAACTGAAGGCTTTTTGAGCGGGAACAGCTATGAAAGTGACAAATTAAAAGAGGGAGTTAGTGAGTGGTTAAAAAATTTGGTGGCAACTAAGTATGCAAAGGGCATAGCAAAATTAGTGAAACGGTTGTGCCGTTTCCGGTCGTGTTACGAAGAAAATGTCTTTTACCCTAGAACAACGGGTTTTCAATTTTGAACAATATATTGCTACGAAATAGTACGCGAGTGTTAAAGAATCATTTCAAATTAAATTTGCTGGTGTTCCTCCACAAGAAAAAATGGCAATTTCTAGGCTAAAACACCGATTTCAAGAGACAGGTAATTTTTGCGACAGAAAACGTAGTGGTCGACTAATTCTCTTGACAGATGAGGTTTTAGAGAATGTGAAAACAAGTTTGCTCAATTCTCCAAGGAAACGTTTACGAAAACTTTCCTCGCAAGTTGGTTTGTCATATTCGAGTGTTCCGAAAGCTGCTAAAAAATTGAATTGTATCCGTATCGCGTACGATTAGTCCAAAAGCTTCAGCCTCCAGATTTAAACAAGCGATTGTTCTAGGGTAAAAGACATTCCGTTCGTAACATGACCGGAAACGGCACAAAATTTTACACAGCTCAAGGAGAATCAACTCACACTGCCGTATCTATACCGGTTGAGCCGGGCTACCAACTTCGTGTCACAAAACAAAATTTCCCTTTCTTAGAAAAAAACTACCAGACATTAACGATTGGGTAACAGGACTAAAAATTCACTTTATAGTAAATAGGGAAAGTCAAGCAAATAATACGGTGAAATAGTTTTTAAAATAAACAATGACAGAGAATGTTAAATAAAGAAAAAGATAGTTAATTTGTTCTAAAAAATTCAAACACCTCAAGAAAAAGAGAGAGATTATTGAGAGGAAAACATAATGAAATATTCTGATTGGTTGTTTTAAAATGAGACGAATATTGAAAAAAAGAGTAAAAGAAGCAGAGTTAAAAAGTGGGACTTGATCTTCGAAAGGAAATTGATCTTTAAAAGGAAATTGTGTAATTGTCAGTGTAAAAAGTACAGATGGTAAATCGTTTAACCACGATTTAATTATCAAAATCTATGAACTTTGATACTAATTTAATGAATTAAAAATATTCGAGTTATATAAAACGGAAATAGGATATTTTCATTGGACAGTAATTCGTATAATATTTTATAATCTGGGAAAGACAACTTATGGCCCTAAGTCAAGATCAGACAGAGAGTTCAACCTATCTGTTGTTTGAAGACCAACGCTGTATGTGCACACTTAATTTGATATATTAGGTATTTATATATGTATTTTATCATTACAATATTGTTGTGACATGGATCCATGAATAGGGTTAAAATCAGTGTTATATTGTATTTTGTTTGATATAAAATTCACTTACTTATATTTTTTAAAAATAAAACTCCATTAAATATCTCGGTGTTATATGACTGTTATTTCAACCATTTTTTTCACTAAGCAATTCAGAATCCTTTCCCTTTGGATCATTATTAAACAATCAATTTAAATTTATTAAAAACAATTTACAGGACAACCAATAAATCTAATCTTAAAATTATATAAAATAACAATTAAAATCGTACATTACTATTTCTTGATAACTTTACGATCGTTAATAAAATATATACTTCAACTGATGGCAGATAAAATTATTATAAAAAAAATTTGTTCAGCTAGTCACACTGAGTTTTATAAAATTCATCCGTAATCAGATTTGATAAATATTCAGTATATTTGTTTATATTTCCCTAGTTTATCAATTTTCTACTACATTACGAATTAACACCACAAGAGTAACGTAATTTTAAAATAAGTTAACAGTTGACGAAGCAAAGAAACCAGGGATGTTATGGAGTGTAGATATATAATTTATACTCAAGTAAAATATATTACCTAGAAAATACAGAAAGACAACTTAAAAATTAATGTATCGCAAAATTTAAATTTATGTAAGTTTTCAACACAAGTTATAGGGAAGGTATATCCTATAACAACAAAAAGGTTTAAAAAAAGAAAACCGAGGGGAAATAGGTTAGAAACGGATAAGTTTCGTCACATTTTATATTCTTTTCTTTTTCATATATGACATATTTTTCTTCTTCTTCTTCTTCTTCTTCTTCTTCTTCTTCATTTTAGGTCACATATTTATTTTGTGAAAAGGAAAACCCTTGTCATAAAACAGACAAATGATCAACAAATGTGTATTCGAAAATATGAAAATAAAAAAAAATTATTGTGAAAAGAAAACAACGGAAACCAAACTGTTTTCTCTGACGGACAAACAAGTTTTCTTTTCCCATAAAACTGTAATGGTATATCTCGATTTCATTTTGTACTTTAAATTACATCAATCTTACGATAGAAATAAGTTTTGTTTTCGTAACCTCACCAGAATTTGCTATTGATAGTACGACATCAAGATAGTTGTCACAGTTCAAGACAAGAATAATCCATTTAGATTTTTATATTTCGGAGACGAAAATTCCTGGTTCAAAACCTAGTAAACATGGTTAAGATACTTTTACACGGTTTTTAATACTAGTCAGTATTACCGGAGTATTTTCAATTGACTTTCAATTGGTTTGAGTTTCAATTAACCATACTTTCTCAAGAGTTTTCGACTTAAGTCTGTACAAGTATACACCTCATTTGCAGGTCATCCTCATCTCAATAGGTATGTCCACACTCGTGCGCTTTCTTTTCAACTTTCGATTCGACGCGTGATGTCACATGCGCTTAGAGGCATACCACATTCCCGCACTCGTTTAAAGAAATTTATCTAAAAAAAAAAACATAAAGAATATTTTTAAACAGTGCACTAAATTAAAGCCTGTTCTTTCCTGCATTGATTGGTTTGATTTAGATTGTTTTATTTAAATTAATCGGAAATAACTCCAGCGATTTATGCAAAAAAGTACTCAGTTTTTAGCCGGTTTTCTGTCAATGTGGTTTTTAAACGTCCGTTACTCCGTCCAGGCTTTTTATAAAAATCGGCGTTTAAGTACGTTAAAGATCAGAGTTTTTTTCTATCATATAAATATTTTAAAAGTTAAATCTTATGTTCCGTTTTAATATGCCGGCCATATTTAAAAAAAGTGCTTTTATGGCTCCACGTAAAGGTAGGGAAATGATTTTTAGACTGAACCATGCATTTTCACAACAGTATTATGTCAAGCAAAGTGTTTAGTTTTTTAAATAAAAACACCGTTAAATAATTCAAAATGAGCTACGGAATGAGTTGCAGCAGGAAAAACATAGAAGTTTGTTTTACGAAACGACTATACTCGGAGAAAATACCGCTATAGAGCTCAGTTTCCTCTCAAGAAGTTTAGAGGCTAATAAAATTTTCTATTAACACCACAATATCTATTTCTAATTACAAATGCAAAATACGATACATGGCACAATACTGCTGTAAAAATGCATGGTTCAGTCCAAAAATCATTTCCTTATCTTTACGTAAAGCCAAAATACAGGTTTTTTTTTAAAATGGCCGGCATTTTAAAATGGAACATCAGATTTCTATTTTTAAATGTTCCTATAGAGAAAATTCTGATCTTCAACTTACTTAAACGCCGTTCTTTTATTAAAAGCTCAGACGGAGTTACGGACGTTTAAAAACCACATTAACGGACAACCGGCTAAAATCTGAGTAGACCCTACTCTTTATGCGTAAATTGCTGCATATCCGACTAGTTTCAAGTTAAAATAATCTAAGTCAAACCAATCAACGCAGGAAACAACAGGCTTTAATTTAGTGTAGTATTCAAAAATATTCGATATGTTTTTATTAAGATAAAGCTCTTCAAACGAGTACGGACAGGTGAAATGGCATGCCTCTAAGCGCGAACGATGTAGCATGCGACATCGCACGAGTGTGGCCATAGCTATTGGGTCAGGTTTGTTTATTGTTCTAAATTAAAAAGATTAAAACGTACGCATATAAGGGGTTAAAAATATATTTTACAGGTATCGTTTTACTTTGTCTTGCCCTATACGAATATATTGGGAAGAAAAATATTGTTTCAATGTCAATTTTAAAAAATCGACTTAAAACAATACTTTTTTTAAATCGAGTTTTCTCCGGAAATACTATAAAAATTTCAGCCCTCCTGAACCTAAAACACATGTTTTTAGCGATTGGTCTGTATGTGTACGCGTATGAAAAAAATATCGTACAAAGTTGAAACTTGGAACTTCAGTTAGGTACCACAAGAAATCCCAACATGAACATTTTCATAAAAATCGAATCACTGGAAGTAGTAATTTATTTGCGCAATTTTTAACTTTTTGCAATTATCTCAAAAAGAATTAAAAAAAAATCGTCTTATTTACTACATGTTCTATACTCTAAAAAATAGGAAAACGTCATGTCTGTTATAATTCTTGGGAGCCTGTGTTTTTGTGATAAAAAGTGTTTTTTTAAGATTGCTGCCTTAATACGTAATTTAAGGAAAAAGTGCATACCGTACAAAATATTACAGTTTGAAAATTGAGAACCTACAATTTTTATTTAAATATTTTTTCTACAACGTTTGGTTTGGTGTCAATTAGTGATTTTCAGTATTTTGCTTATCACAATCGGTAAAAATTGGGATTATTAAAGAATATGGAGTTATTATTCATTTTACGATAAAAGTGTATATAATAAAAGTTACAGAAAACCCTTTCTACTCAAGTAATTCCATTTAGAATTATATGCAAATCAAGCAGTGTCGCTTTGTTCATTAACTAGATCTTTAGTGAACTGCAGATTATATATGAATTTTGCTAACTAGGTTATGTACAGTGTTCATTGTTAACGAATTTTAACCTATTAAATTAAAGAGAATTGGTAAATTATGAATCACTGAAATTAGTTTTTATTATGTATTATAGTTTTATAATAAAAAAAACTTTTAGATTGGTTTTGCTTTTTTGTGGTATTTTTATAATCAATTAAATAAATTATGATTCCAATTGTAATCATTGGGATAAAATCTTGCAAGTACATTTTTAACCCTCTGATACGGCTTAATGTTTTAGTTTCAATCTACATATATGCAGCATGCGCGTAGAATAAAATTTAAATTCCGCAATTTTTCTTAAAAAAAAAAAATATGAAAAATTTCGTAGTAAACCCAAATACCGAAGAGAATGATTTAAAAACCGCGATATTATTGTGTTTGTTTTACCGTCAATAATAAGAATCGAATCGTGCCGTTATTGTCTTTTCATTAAACTTTTGTCATTTCGAAATATATTATATTTATCTTTTTATCGAATAATATTTGAAGAATATATTATTCGTTTTTTTGTAGAGAATATATAGACGAAAATATTGGTACCATCTGCCCAAATCTATTTTTGCGGTAGTAGGCCTACTATTAATTCAAAGTGAAAAAAATTGCTACTTTCTTAAAGTCTCCAGCGGCAAATTTAAACAAATACTCAGTTTTTTACGTTTACTTGCGAACTAAAAGTTTGGAAATAATTACTGTCCCATACAAATAGGTAAAAAGACTTATGTACCGAAAATCGGAAGCTAAAATAATTTTTTACTTTCTCTTGCCTATGAATATATGGGAAGAAAGTATTGTTTTAATGTCGATTTTTCGAAATCGAGTTTTTACCGGATCTACACGTATTCACACCACCTGAACCCAAAAATATATTTTTAGCGATTGGTCTATGTGTATGTGTGTGTGTGTGTGTGTGTGTGTGTGTGCGCGCGCGCGCGCGCGCGCGTGTTAACAAAATATATCAAGAACGGAACATCGTACAAACTTGAAACTTGAAACTTAAGTTAGATACTACTACCGGACCTGACACGAGCATTTTCATCAAAATCGGTCAACCGGAAGTAGTAGTTTATTCGTGTAATTTTTCACTTTTTTGCGGTTTTCTCAAAAACGACTCCTACGATTTTTTTAAATCACCTCATTTACTACATTTTCTATGCTCTACAAGATAGGGTAGGTCATGTCATGTCTGCTGAAATTCTTGGGGAAGCTGTTTTTCGTAAAAAGTTGTTTTTTAAGATTGCGGTTTTAATATGCATTTTAGCGCAAAAATGTGTATATTAAAAGCTGTAAACAATTTAAAATCTAACAACTTTTATTTCAAACTATTTTTGTATGACGCTTAGTTTAGCGGTAATTAGTAATTTTCTGTTCTTTCACGTAAACGTGTAAAAAATCGATTTTTTTAAGATTCCAGCCTAACCATGCATTTTACGACACAAGTGTATAATCAAATTTATAGCAAATTAAAAGATCTACAACTTTTATTTTAAGCATTTTTCTCTACAAAGCCTAGTTTAGCGTGAGAAATTAATTTTCCATATTATTTACCTAAACAATGTTGGTTTTAATTTTGTATCATTCAATTGTGATTAAAATAAAGTTATGGTTTTTGAGGTTATTTGTTTTGTTTATTTCTGATATTTTATTATTAATGATAGGTTACGTTGTTCATTATTTGCATTGACAAGAGAAAGTTGTGTGAGAGTTTCACACCAGATTTTTCGCGTTTAAAAGTCAGAAAAATGGTACCTAGACCTTTTTGATTGTAATCAGACAAGCGATTTTTAGAATATTAATTTAGTAACACCAAACGCAAAATCACCTTGTGACAAAATGTTTGGTTCATCCATACGACCAAAAAATTGATATGCTTACAGTCTCTGCTTTGAAAAATTGGCGCAACAGGCAAGCTGTTTGAATGAAAGCTACTGAAATGTAATGACTTCAAAGTAAGCTCTTTTGCATATGAGTATTGTAAAAATTACCCTTCTCTAATGTTTTACATTATTAGCTAAAATAATAAATAAAATGATTCACAATACATCTTGAGTTAGGCTAAAGAATCTACAGCTACTGCAGCGGAAGTCAAATGTGTTTACATTCACAAAATATCTTGCAAAATACAAGTTTATGTTAGCAGAAGTGTGTGTTTGTTTGCTTGTTTGTTTGTTTATTTGTTGGTCTAATAAACAAAACATTCAAAGAGAAGCCTACAATTTCAAAAAAGCCATCGCCATAAATTTTGACTTCAAACTATTTCTCTTAACTATTATAAAGTAGGATTATAATTTGTTTGTATGGGGACAATATTGTTCTATATACGCGTAAGTCTTCGTCATTGTTTTTGAGAAAAATTATTACAGTTACGATACTAAAATTTTCCTAACAGAGAAATGTGTATCGGTTTACAGAATAAAATAAACGTATCGATGAGGGATTTTTAGTTATTTTTTTCATTACTGGTCACTCTGGTGAACCTTTTAAAAACTATACCTTAGTAATGAAATTTGTTGATATACCTGGAACTTAGTAGTCATAAATTCATTTACTAGTCCCAATGACTATAAATGGAATCAATGTTTTTCCTCACAGAAAATCTTCAAAAATTTCATACAAAGATTTTTCAACATTTTTTGATTGAATTGTGTAGGTGTGTATCTACACCCTGTAATTTTTTCAAACGATAATATAGTTAGGGGCTCAAAGGGTAACAATTTTACTACGCTTATTTCTAGCATTGTTTTTATAGAGCTTAGTTTTGCGTCAATTAGCGAATTTCCGTATTTTCAAGTTCTACAGAGGTTGAATTTCATTTTGCTTCATGCACGCGTGATTAATTTGAACCGGACTTTGTAAAAAAGGAATGTATGAAATTTTAATCAATATTGAGTTTATTGGAAATACCGTTTAGGGCGTTTCATAATGTTCTTCAGGGTTATGAAAATTCAGTCCAAAAATCAATTCACTTACATAAACAAAAAACTATTTCATTTACCTAAATGGAAGTTGTAAGAGCCGATCCAGGAACTCAAATAGTTATTTTTAAACGTCTATGAATATAAAATGTGTGCCTTTTGGTGATACGGCACACATCAACACGAAAGTCTAGCTCTTGCGAAACACGTTCTAATATGTCCCTTTCGATAAATTCGTTTGCCGGCCGCGTTGGCGATGTTGGTAACGTGCTCGCCTCTCATCACGCGGTCTTGGGTTCGAATCCCATTCGGGTATGGCATTTTTTCATACGTTACAAAAAATTCATTTCATCCTTCACCGTCTGCATTAGCAGCAATTTGCAAAACAGTCGGACGTTAAACCAAAAAAAAAAAAAAAAAAAAAAAAAAAAAAAAAAAGATTATGCGATCCTTCAGCTCAGCGATATCTTTCAGCATTAAGATATCTTTCAGAGAAAGAAGTCGCATGGAGTGAGGTCTGGTGATCTTGGTAGCCACAGCATAATGTGTTGGTCTTCTTCAGACGCGCGTCCTATCCAGCGCCGAGGCAATGTTGTGTTAAGGTACCGTCGAACCTCGTTATGAAAATGGGCAGAACAATTATCTTGCTGAAAAATTAAGTCGTTGAGTACTGAGGCATAAGCCATAATTGTAACATATCCAGGTAAATCATGCCGGTTACTGTCACTCCGTGAAAAATGAACGGCCCATACACTGTCTCACGACAGATCGCACAAAAACCGTTTACTTTCGGAGAAATAGTTGCACAAGCAACCAGTTTCACTGAATTTTTTATACCATGCACGAATTGAATTTTCACTTGGTGGATCCTTATTAAATTTCAATCGAAACGCACGTTGCACAGTAATAACTGACTTTGACAGTGAAATTCTAACACACAAAACGACTTCTCGCTTCCCGTGGAACTTTCTCTACTGTCTACGCCTAGCGGGCAAACGGTAAACTAACTGCCCAGAATATGTGTAAAAAACTATTTGAATTGCTCTGTCGTACAGTACTTGTTTCATTCTTATAAGTGAAATACGTCTTTTTTTGTACTGAATTTTCGTAACCCCGAAACACATTATGAAACGCCCTGTATAATAGAACCAAAAGGTTCATACTGTGTAATGGGACATGTAATATCAATATGTACGGATATATAGCAAGAGTATAGTTTTCCAAACTAGAGTTTTCTGGAATGAGATCCACCATTTAGATTCACATGTAGTATTATGTTCCTGGTGCAAAATTTCTATTGTTTTTGAGGGAAGTTATTACAGTTACGACACTAAAAATTCCCTGAACAGAGAAATGTGTTATATTACTTATTAAATGTAAATGCTATATTACTGTTAGATATTATTGTTTATGACAAATATATATATGTATATTGCTGTGTGTCTGTGCGCGAGGTAGTCCCTTAGAATGACCGGGAAGGCTGTTTTAAAAGAAGCAACGAAGTTTCAGAGAACGATCCTCCGCAAGATAATGGGTCCGAAGATAGTAGATGGACAATATAGGTTACGACGTTGAGAATAACTGTACAAGGAAAATAAACGATGAAAAAGAAGACTAAAATTTTACCGGACTCAACTCAAATCTTCAAATCTCTCTCTGAAGAGGAAAATATTACTTATAGTTTATAGAATGGATGACAACCGGTTGACAAAACAAATTTTTAAGACACTAAACAATGAACCTAAGGTGTCGAATAAATGGTTTAAAGAAGTAAAAAAAGATATTGAGAAAACCGGAATAAACCAAAAAAAATTAATAAACCGAACCAAATTCAGATAACTAATTAAGAACTTTAAGCGCTTCCATTAAGAGCAAAATCAGATTACCTTGTGGCCAGAAGACAGGAGAAAAGCCTTAAGTGAGCGAATGTTGAGAATATGGATTGCAAAGAGAGCTTCCAGAAACGTCTAAAGTCACTTCACGTGGTTCAAAATTGGATTTATAGCTACAGAAAAATAAGAGGAGACAATACAAAACTTTTCATCAAAATCGGTCAACCGAAAGTAGTAATATATTAAGACCAACTAATTACGACAAATAGACGTAAATAAATTACTACCGAAAGTAGTACTAAATTAAGGCAACTAATTACGGATTTCAAGGGCTTCCATGACGAGCAAAAAAAGAATACTGAGTGAACAGAATAAAGAAGAAAAACCTACAAGAAAGAGTCTAGTAGAGCTTTCGGAAACTTCTAAAGTTACCTCACGTGGTTTAAAATTGGCCCTATACGGAAAACAATTAATTTTTAAAACCGCTTCTGAAATATTGTGAACTACTTAATTAAACTTATAACTCTCTGAAGAGGAAAATATGAAAAAATAATTACAAAAAATTACACTTTAACATGGCAGAAAATAAAAACGGAATTGGAAAATACAATAGAAGTATAAAACAAAATTTGCATATATATCAGTTTTTCTGATGACACAATTCCGTTAAAAGTTATTGGATCAGCAATTTTAATGTTAAATATTACTGTTTATGACAAATACGTGTATGTGTGTGTTTATGCGCCAAATTGGTAGTACTAATGACTTTATGTAGATCATTTCAATGATGGATGTATGTCAGACACGTCATTTCCTAATTGTGGAATATTCAATTTCTATGTTATATTTATTTGAAAGAGCAGAAGGCTTCGCTAAATCATCCGTCATTCTCTAATTTTTCGATTACTGAGAGAACTGAAATAGATTACAACTGTTTCTGAGAGATTGATTCAATCAATCTAATGTATTTTGTATTTCTACCAATACAGGTACAAGATTTAGTTTACATTAGTAAAGTAATCGGTGTATTCCTCTACTTTTTAACTTATATGTAGAAGAGGCTTGTACCTTTGTAAAAGTACAATAATTATTCGAACAATGGAAGTTATGGTAATTCCTAATTACCGTAACTTTTATTATTAAGGTAAAAACCAAAAAATAATGTAAGGGAAAAGCCCCTATTGTTAGAATAAGTTACATTAGAATAAAAGTTAAAGGCTTATTTTTACAAGATAATGTAAGCGCCATGTTTGCTGAAATTCTTGGGGAAGCTGAGCACTAGTAGAAAAATAGTTTTATTTTCAAGATTACAGCCGTATCTACCGCATTCTAGGGCAAAACTGTATTACACCAAAGTTGTAGAACATTTAAAAACTTACAACTTTTATTTCAACCATTTATTTGTACAACGCTTAGGCCTACTTAGCGTCAACTAATGATTTTCTGTTTTTTCTCATCAAAATCGGTAAAAAATGAGATTTATAAGATTGCTGTCTTAGTATGCATTTTACGACAAATGTATGCTACAAAAGTTGTAGAAAATTTAACAACCTACAACTTTTATTTCAAGCATTTTTCTCAACAGAGCCTAGATTAGAGGGGAATCATTAATTTCCATTACTTTTAAGTTCTACATTGGTTGATTTTCATTTCGTGCCATTCACTCATGATTAATTGGTTATGTTTTTCGTATTACTTTGTTTTATAAGATTAAACATAGGTTATATTGTTCATTATTTGCATTGGCAAGAGAAAGTCGTGTTTCACGCCAGAATTTTACTTTTTCTTGCATATAATTATGAATATAAAGGAAGGGAAGTATTGTTTTCATATCGGCTTTTCGAAATCGAGTTTTTACCGGATACACACGTTTTCAGACCCCCATAAAAGTGTGTTTTTAGTGATTGGTCTGTGTGTCTGTGCGTGTGAACAAAATATCTCAAGAACGAATCATCGTACAAAGTTGAAACTTGAAACTTAAGTTAGATACCACTGGAGAATTTGACAAGAAGATTTTCATCAAATTCGGTCGACCGGAAGTAGTAGTTTTTTCGTGTAACTTTTCACTTTTTTGCAATTTTCTCAAAAAACGGCTAAACCTACAATGTTTTTTAAATCACCTCATTTAATAAATTTTTTATGCTCTACGAGATAGGGTAGACGCCATGTCTGCTGGATTTCTTGAGGAGGCTGTGCTCTTGCAGAAGAAAATCAGTTTTTTAAAGATTGCGGCCTTAATATGCATTTTAGAGCAAAAGAGTATATACTATAAGTTGTAGAAAATTTAAAAAACTACGACTTTTACTTCCAAAATTTCTTTGTATAATTTTAATAAGCGGTAATTTGAGATTTTCTGTTTTTTTTTCATGAAAATCTATAAAAAACTGAATTTTTTAAGATTTCAGCGTTAGTATGCATTTAACGACCAAAGTGTATGAAATTAAATTTATAGAAAATTTGAAGATCAACTTTTGTTTTATGAATCTTTCTCTACAGAGCCTAGTCTAGCGCGAAAGAGTGCTTTTCTGTACTATTAAGCCAAACTATGGTTGATAGTCATTTTGCATCATTCACTCGTGATTAAAATAAGGTTATGTGTTTTGAGGTTAGGTTTTTCTTATTTCTAATGTTTTATTACTAATGTTAGGTTACATTGCTCATTATTTGCATTGGCAAGATAAAGTCGTATGAGTGTTAACACCAGATTTTTAAGTTCTACAGAGGTTGATTTTCATTTTGCGCCATTCACTCATGATTAATAAGTTGTGTTTTTCATATTATATTGTTTTATAACATTAAAGAACATAGTTATATTGTTCATTACCTATCTACATTGACAAGAGAAAGTCGTGTTTCTGTGGATAGTTTCACATATTTGCTGAAATCGGTGCATATTATTGTAACAACATTTATCCTGTTGTAATGTAATGTTACACCCTAGATACTGAAAATGTGATATCTGTTCCAAAATATTATTCTCTATAACAATAATTTTGCTTCTGATTATCTTCTCCCCCCCCCCCGAATGCCATTACCTTTGTTTTCTTTTTGTCAAAACTGTCAACTTATATTCTTTACATAATTTGTTCAGCATAAAGAGTGCTCTCTGGAGGTCATCCTCATTCTCCTGTATCACTATCAGGTCATCAGTAAATAATAGGCAGTTTACAATCATATCTTCTCCTATGAGAATACCAGTGTACACATTGAGAACACATTTTTCATTATTTACGTTGGCAATAGAAAAACCGAGTAAATGTTTTACATCTAGTTTTGAAGTCAGTAACCACCTTTCGAACTCTCAAAACGCATTCGTGGACCACTCTGTATTCAGTTAGAGCGCAAGGAAAATGGAAATTTTAAAATTTCAAATAAAGGTTTCAAATTTCAAATTCAGGTGATGATTTTAACAGGTCTATGTGTGAACATGTCAGCAATGAAGTAGACTTGTCATTAATTATATTAGAGGAAACAATAGGTCTACCTCCATTTCTATTACACGGGAAACACGAGATCAGTAAATGTGCATTACAAGTAAGCCCTCGGGTGGTATGGGACCAATTTTCGTACGGAGAATCAATGTAACAGACTCATTAACATAACACTGTGTAAGTAATTTGCATAATCATGTGATATAGGTACAGGGTGTTTACAAATTCGTTGCATGAAAGTAACCTTGGTTGTAAAAAAAGTTCATAACATGAAGAATATACAACATATTATAAATCCTGTATATTTTTAAGTTTAGTCAACATTATTCTGAGAAAGTCGTATGAATATTTCACATGAAATTTTGAATAAAACAACCATCTTCCCAATTCTCAAAACGCTTTCGTGGACTACTCCGAATACACTTAAAAAGCAAGGAAGTAAAATGAAAATTTTAAATGTCAGTTCTTACAAGACTAAACTTGTGAGCAACTTGTGATTGAAAAAGTCGGGAACCGACTTTCTCACTAGATGGCACGTCCGAATCTGGTACCCATCAGCCACCATAGATATATTTTATTTTTCCTTTCTTTTGCCCTACAAAAAATATAAAGAAGAAACATATTAGGCTATTTTCATGAAGATTTTTCAAAATCGAGTTTTCACCGTGAAATTCTGTATTATTTCATCAAAATTGGTAAAAATATTAGATTTTTAATATTGTGGTCTTACTATGCATTTTATAATAAAAATTTATATAATGAAATTCATAGGAAATAAAAAATCTACAACTTTTATTTCAAGAATTTTCTTCTAGAGAGTTTATTTTCTGAAGCCACATTAAAAGTATAATTTTAACGAAAGTCTGTTTCTCACTAGCGAATACCGCGAACTACGATTTTGCTGTCATGCACAGGGTGTAAGTAATATTTTGTTATTATTTGCTGGGTTACATATTATGGATGTTTTATGCATGTTTATATTTTTTTATATCGTACTTTATGGGCACACACAACTATCGGATCGAAATAAACGCTTTACCATCACATGCAGCGCTTTAAATTACGGCGTCCGATTAATCGGACGCTATGCACCTAAACAACAACGGTGATGTACCGCTCCATGCAGTCTGTTGTATTTTTTCCTCTGCCAGAAAATTGCTTTTATCTGCGCCTTACATTATGTACATAAAAGTATTCTTTTATTCAGAAAGCTATAATATGCAGTTAATAGAAATTTATTTATTATATGAATCTTAGCCAGTTTTTACATAGGCTACGTCTACACAAATACATACGCATAGTAGCTCATTATTAAATTTATTTACAAGCTTCTCATAGAATTTATTACTTTTATTTTACGATTTAACGTTTAACGAAATTTTAAGCGAATTGAACAAAATTGATGATGGCATACAAAGGCTAAACATAGGTAATATGTTTTATTATTTACACCGGCAAGAGAAAGTCTTTTGAGTACTTCACACCAGATTTTTGTAATTAATTTTATTTCAGTAATTTGATTGAAATTATTAATTTTGTTAATAAATAATATTGTTATAAAATTTAAGAAAATTTGTTTATTAATTATTAACCCTGATACCGAACGAACCTAGGCTAAGGTATCACAATATTTAAAAAATTTTCAGAAAATACTCTTATTTTCTAAAATAAAGTATGTTCTCTTATTTCCTAAATTAAATTACATACTTAATCTAAAATTATTTTATCATTAATCATTAATATTATTAATTATAATTAATCATAAAGTACATAATTACAATCATTTACATATATACGTAGTTACTCGAGTAACGAGTTTACCTTTGGTTTTTACGAGGGGTAAAGGGGGAAAGCATCAGTGCTCATGGGCGACTGCTTTGGTATCAGTTCGCCAACACAACAACGTAAACTATACTTAGAGAACATATAGTACTGGGCAATTCTAAATGATGAACTCAATTTCTGGAATATAGTAATTCAAGAAAAAATTTATTGGGTTAATAAATGTTAGTTACCTATAATAATACTCACAATGAAGTTTACTCATGATATTATAACGACGCCTCAAAACACGCCAGACAGTTGGCTCAGGTATACCTAGTTATCTACTTGCTATATAGGTCGACTTTCGTGGGCCGTGTACAAAACGTTTTTCGAATTGCCTGACGTTTTCTTCCGATACACGTGGTCTGTCCGTGCTCTTGCCTTTAAAAAGATACCCAGTTGGTTGAAACTGGTTAAACAAATGACATATGCTTTTCCTGGTTGGTGGGTCGATGTTAAATGGGAGTCAAAATGCACGCTGCACTGCCGTCGCCGACTGGTTTTGCCAAACTCGAGAATACAGAAAACCTTGAGTTGCAGTGTCGACATCTTACTCACAACTGCCCTAAAACTACATTAGTGCGCGCAGCGTGCATCAAAGCAGTGTCATTCAAAACTTTCAGACTTCAATTTTTAATACAACTATTTACGGTAAAGACATAATGTACAATTTATGAAATAAAATAGAGTTAAAAAATTGCGTCAATCATTTTGAATTGCCCTGTATATCGCGGAACCTTTTGTAGGTTAACTGTACGAATATAACACGATTACAGGTAGATTTCTCTGAAACACGATCGAACTCTTTACAGTACTGAACGAAATCTAATATACAGCGTAAAAAAATGCTGTGAAGTTGAAGCTAAAGAAAAACACCTCTCCGTGTCTCTTAACAAAAGCTGTGAGCGAGCGGCTAACTACTGTTTTGTTTCTCTTTCCACAATTCGAAATATAAAGAAGGAAGTTAAAGACAGTGAAGAAAATAATTCTTCATCAACATTTTTTTGACACTTGGTAAAAATAGGAAACGGTGATACAGTTGTCTTGTTGGAACGATAGCTACAACCTTCGACATAAAGGACGCGCACGGGGAACAATATTATCCACCGGCTGTAGTCAAAACTACTGTCTGTCTATAACTTGATCGCCTCCCGCAGAGAGGAGCAGAATCGGCCCGCTACTAGCCTTCTCAATAACACTTCATTATGTACCAAGTCCAGTGTACTAGTTAGTAGTAGTACAAAATGAAGTGTTATTGAGAAGGCTAGTAGCAGGCCGATTTTGCTCCTTTCTGCGGGAGGCCATCAAGTTATAGGCAGACAATAGTAGTCATCGAACAATCTCTTCTTTACTGCCACTCACTCCCCGTCATGTGACTTCTTAATTCGTGATTTTAACTAGATTATGAGAAATAATTAGGCTGCGATTGAATTTGATAAAAGAAACATACAAACCATATTACACTTCCTTCTTTTGAAACTTTTAAAATAGAAAATGTAATGTCATTGTGTAATTACGATTTCTCAAGAAGTGGAATAGATGAATGACAGGCTGTGCGTAGCAAAGTAAAACAAGTTGAAAGTGAGCACTTCCAGAGGGAGTTTATATTAGACAATATCTTAGATCGTTTCAAAATTAATATTGAAGAAAGTAGCAGTGACGAATTTAGCAAAGACAGTGAAAATGGTCAGTTTCAATTTACTCTTAATATATATTAAATTTAAAATTAATTGTATACAAGTATTTTAGATTTGCATTATAAAATATTAACAATAAAGTAAGGTAAAATAAATGTAGGTAGTATAATAATATGATATGGGCAATAATAAATGTAAATGTATTGTACGTAGTACTGTAATTCTCAAATATGAAAAGAAAATACAGTAACACTCTCTTAGTCACCCAGTAGTTTCCAGGCCTTGCGCGCTCCAGCGTGCACAGCCATATCTACCTTTTCCCCGAACGTACTGTATCATTAAGAAAGTGATGCCGACGTGTGAAACGTTATTACCGGTTTTGAAAGAAAGGCTAAATTTTAGTTGGAAACTTTGTAAGTTAAGAAAAATTTTAAAGGATATTAGGTTTAAGTGGAAAAAATGTCAGTCGCAACGAAGTATATTAATTGAAAGGGAACATGTGGTTAACTAACGGTGAAATTGCACGGTAGTAAAATATAGTGTCTCATTGTTGAGGTTGGCAGCACGTCAGATTTTTCTCCTTTCCTCACAGCCAATCTATCCGCAGAAGGCATTCTCGTGACTCACTTTCTATACTACTAGAAATAACCAAAAAGTTATTACTTACTCATCTGTTTTCCCAAAAGTTAGTCTTAATATTGTGTATAAGCTAATGAATAAAGATGGTAGCGTCCATGCAAGTATTGTCAGCCATTTTACTAATCTCTCTTCAGAAATGAAAGCAGAGACTAACAAAGTGTGCAGATAAAAACCTTCAGCAAACATCCACGAATAATTTGTTAACAAAAAATAATGTAGAATAACGTGAAGACATTGACACCAGAACTGTAAAAAATGCAACCAAACAAAAATTAGTCATCTGCATATTGTGTTGCCCATAACAGGCAGGCAGAGTGTTAAATTATTTGCACTCGTTCTGCTTATTCCAGGGCTATAAAAAATACAAAAATTAGTGGTAATACAAAAACTAAAAATATTGTATTAAAGTTAATCAGAAAAAACATACAAGAAATGACAATAAGAACCGATTATTCAAAATGAAATACCACCACTCCACTCCTCCCAGGGCAGTCATACAAAAATAATCATATTTTTACTTTTTCTTGCCTATATGAACGTATAGGAAGGAAATTATTGTTTTGATGTTGATTTTTCGAAGTTGAGTTTTCACCGAATACACACGTTTTCAAACCCTCTGAACCCAAAAAGAAACATGTTTTTAGCGATCGGTCTATGCGCGCGCGCGCGCGCGTGAGTATGTGTGTGTGTGTATGTGTGTGTGTGTGTGTGTGTATGGGTGTGTGTGTGTGTGTGCGTGTGTGTGTGTGTGTGAACAAAATATCTGAAGAACGGAACGTTGTACGATTTTCAACCTTGACACTTACGTTAGATACCACTAGAAAACCCGACACTAACATTTTCATCAAAAACGACCAACCGGAAGTAGTAGTTTATTCATGTCATTTTTCACTTTTTTGCAATTTTCTCTACGGCTCTTACGATTATTTTAAAAATTGCCTTACTACATTTTTTTATTTTGCAAAATAGGGTAAGCGCCATGTTTGCTGAAATACTTGGAGAGGTTAATCTTTCGTAGAAAAAATGTTTTTTTTTTTAAGATTTCGGCCTTAAAATTCATTTTAGGGCAAAAGTGTATTTTAAAAGTTGTAAACAACTTAAAAATAATGCTTAGTTTAACAGTAATTAGTAATTTTCTGTTTTTTTTTTATGAAAGTATAGAAAAAATAAATTTTTTAAAGATTTTGGCCTTAGTATGCATTTTACGGCAAAAGTGTATGCAATAAAATTTATAGGAAATTTAAAGATTTACAACTTTATTTCACATTTTCTTCTCTCCAAAGCCTTGTTTAGCGTTGAAGAGTGATTTTACGTATTATTAAGCCAAACTAAGGTTTAGTTTTCATTTTGCATCATTCACTGATGATTGAATTTAGGTTATGTTTCTTGAGGTTAGTTTTTTGTTTATTTCTAATGTTTTATTACTAACGTTATATTGCTCATTATTTGCATTGATAAGAGAAAGTCGTGTAAGTGTTTTGCACCAGGTTTTTATACAATAAAATTCGTTCAACCTAACAATTTCCTGCCAACTATGAACTACTACTATTATTATTTATTGTCACTATATATTTGCCCATAACAGGCAGGAGGAGTCTTAAATTATTTATATGCTATATGCTAATTACAGGGCTACAAAAATTAGTTTTGTTTCTTATCACATGATCAGCCAATTATATGACTGAAGCATTAAACAGCAGAAGAGGTAGGAGGTGTAAAAGATATTAGTCAGAGTTATCTCTTTAAAAAGTAATAAATTTAATCATTATAAAGCCAGACCTTGTGGTAAATGAAGTAAAGGTGTAATTTTGCAATGTGGAAAGTAGATGCTTTACTGAGGGAATAACTGATAAACGTACTTTACCATTCAGTGAAGAAGGCGATTGTAAACCACCTCTTTCCATGTTTTACTAAATAAACCCTCTAGAGGTTCAAACCAGCCTTTTGGCTGATGACCTAAACAACAACTGTATTTGTGGTGGTATCATAAATCCAAAATAAACACACTACTGTCCAGTAACTGATGAATAAAATGGCCATTACAAAAATCTAGAATAAAACACTCACACGACTTTATCTTTCCAATGCAAATATGACAAATACAGTGAAAATTCTACGAACGGACACTTCCGAATTACGAACATTTCCTAATAGCGGAAATTTTAAAAGTCCCGGAATTTTCCCGTAAGACACAATATTTAAATATTTCTCATAACGGACCCTCCACACAACGGACGCGGACACTGTTAATTTGTATGGTTTTGAAAATTCAATTTCTGGAAAGAGGACAAAACTTGTCCATAAAAAATGTTAGTACAATGTATGCAATACATTGCATTTCCAAAAACTGACGGATTTATCATAGACAACATGGTTTTGTAGAGCGCGTGCAAATTCATTACCATTATTCGGTTCGATAATTCGTGAAAAAATGTTAGAAGTAGCCAAATATAGGTATTGTGTAAATTGTTTAATCAACGTATGTACAATCCTGGAATACAAACATAAGGTATGTTGGATGTCTTATAAGTACATGCATGCATATTTTTTATATTACATATTAGATGACACGTTTCATTTTTGGTAATTTTATGTAATGTACTATATTATACTATACACTTAAGATTAAATAATTTTTTTTTCATTGCATAAACGTACATAGTGTGTATTTTATATATTCTTATTAAATACGTTACATTACGCAATACATAATGTAAATACAGAAAATTGTACAGTACACATATTTTTCATTAGCGGACACTTCTTAATAGTGGACACATTTTTTGGTCCCGCAAGTGTCCGTTTTTCAGAAGTTTGACTGTATATGAACTTTTTTTAATCATTAGTAAACAATTAAAATGAAAAACACAACCTAATTTTAATTATGAGTGAACGACGCAAAATGAAAATCAACCTCTGTTCGAATTAGAAGTACGTGAAAAAAGTAATTTTGACAATAAATTAAGCTCTGTAGAAGAAAATGCTTGAAATGAAATTAATTTATGTATATCCTATAATTTTGGTTATGTAGGTAATGTTTTGTCGTAAAATTTATACTAAGAACGCAATATTAAAAAATCCCATTTTTTACCTATTTTGATGATAAAATACAGAAAATCACTAAAAGTAGTAGTTCATTCGTGCAATACTCACACTTTTACAATTTTCTCAAAACTGGATCCTACGATTTAAAAAAAATATCGCCCCGTTAAGATTAAATTTTATGCTCAACAAGATTGCGTAAGCGCCATCTCTGTTAAAATTCTTGGAGGTCTGTCCTCTCGTGGTAAAATATGTTTTAATTATTTAAGATTACGGAGTTAATATGCATTTTAGGGTATAAGTGTGTAATTAAAATTGTAGGAAATTAAAAAATTTACAACTTTTCTTGTTAACATTAGCTTCTACAACGCTTAGATTAGGGTCATTTAGTGATTTTTTGTATTTCCCGGTAAAAAAAAAAGGTTTTTTAAGATTGTGGCTTTAGTATTGTATGAATCTAAGCTTTGTTCAGCTGCGGGATAAAGGGGACAGACGAAGTACCACACTACTGCTACGTCATAAAACTGTACTAATTATCTCATTGCTCTTCGCTAGGCAGTAGGTTGCCTAGTGTGGTGACATACGTGGGTGTTGTTTTGACAATTCGCTGTAGACGGCGACACAGAATATAAATGTAGTTTGGGTAGTACTCCAACTACTACAAAAATAGTACAAGTAAAACGTTACTACTACTAATGCAATCTCTCACAGTAGTAGTAACGTAATGCGTACCTCTCAGCTGCACAAAACTTGGGAACAAGCAGTATGCATTGAACGATAAATGTGCACAAACAAAGTTATAGAAAGTAAAAAAAAAAAACTGTACAACTTTTATCCCAAGAAATTTTTTCAGTAGTTTAGGTCATCAGCCGAAAGGGTGGTTTGAACCTCTAGAAGTTTTACCAAGTAAAACGAGGAGTGAAGTGGTTTACAATTGCCTTCCTCACTGAGTTGAAAATATGCTTATCAGCACACCAAGCCCTCCAAAAAGCATACATTTTCCACCCTGTAAATGATACCTTCACTTCATTCACCACAGGGTCTGGCTGTAAAATGAAATTTATTACTTTCAGAGGAGATAACTCTGATTAGTATCTTTTACACCTCCACCTCTTCTGTTCTTAAATGCTTCAGTCATTTTATTGGCTGATTATGTGATAAGAAACAGAACTATTTTCTGTAGGCTTGGAACTAACAAATTGAGTGCAAATAATTTAACACTTCATTTGTCCGTTACGGGTATTTTATATATAGAGCTTAATTTTGCGTAAAAATTAGTGATATTTTGTTTTTTTAAGTCGATTTGAGGTTGATTTTCATTTTGGGTCATTCAATTATGATTAAAATAAGGTTATGTTTTTTTATACTACAATGTCTACTAATGATTAGACGTGGGTTTTTTTGTTTATTATTTTCATTGGGAAGAGAAAATCTTGTGAGAGTCTCACAACAGATTTTAATGGTTTTTAAAGAAATGCATTTGACTTATCTGATTTAAAAGAAGTAGATTTTAAGGTATCTTAATCAATTCGAATTGACATATAAAGTGATAATCACAAATCCCTCTCTTAGAAAATGCGAAGGAAATTCTACTTAAATATACTGTATATAGACTACTTTTATTGGAAATCTAGAAGAGTTGCAATAATGGATTTCTCTAGTACTATTTCAATTTAACACGGTGTTACATTTCCCGATTTAAACATAGCTCAGACGACTTTTTATGTCCATGATAGCAAAGATTGACATGGACTTTTTTTGTGATTTTTAAATTTTTACTATTATGTGTAGCGATCGTACAGTTTTTCTTTCTCTTGCCTTTATAAATATAGGAAGGAAAATATTGTTTTCATGTTAACTTTTCGAAATCGTGTTTTCACCGGGTGTACACGTTTTCAGACCCCCTGAACCCAAAAGACATGTTTTTATCTATTGCTCTGGGTGTGAACAGAATAATATCTCAAGAAGGTAAAATCGTAAAAAGTTGAAACTTGAACCTTAAGTTAGATACCACTAGAGGACCCGACACAAACCGATTTTTATCAAAATGAGTCTATTGGAATTAGTAGTTTATTTGTGCCATTTTTCACTTTTTTGATTTTCTCAAAAACGGCTCATACGACGTTTTCTAAAATCGCTTCATTTACTACATTTTATGCTTTACAAGTTAGGCTAAGTGCCACGTCTGCTGAAATTCTTGGGGAGGGTATGCTCACGTAGAAAAAAAAAGTTTTTTACGATTGCAGCCTTAATATGCATTTTACAACAAAAGTGTATAAATATAATCAAATTTATAGAAAATTTAAAGGTGTACAACTTTTATTTAGCGCATTTTTCCCTACAGACCCTACTTTAGCGTCAAAGAGCAAATTTTCGTGTTATTAAACCAAACTGAGGGTTTATTTTCATTTCACTCATGATTAAAATGAGGTTATATTTTCTGAGATTCATTTTTTTATTTATTTCTATTGTTTTATTACTATTATGTTATATTGGTCATTATTTTCTTTGGGAAGAGAAAGTTGTGTGAGTGGTTCACACAAGATTTTTAAGTATAGTGCCTACAAAAAATCTTTTGATGATATTTTAATGTTATTTCACGTTTCATGAACCCATTAAGCCAAACAAATTTTTACGTCATTTAACACATAAGATTGAAAATGATCCAACTGGGATTTCATAATTTTTGTTAAGGTTAATTTAAAATTTCGTTTGTGTGTCCGTGTGTGAACAAAATATTTTAAGAACAGAGTAGCGTACGAAGTTAAAACTTCAAACTTAAAATAGGTATCACAAGGAAACGTAACACGAAAAATTTTCATCAAAATTGTTTTAACAGAAGTAATTTTATACATGCAATTTTTCACTTTTTTGTGAATTTCTTAAAAACGGCTCGTACGATTAAAAAAACTGCCTCATTTACTACATTTTTTATGCTCAACAAGACAGGGTTAGAACCATGTCTGTAATTCTTGAGGGGTGGAGTGCTCTCGTGTTAAAAAATAGTTTTTTTAAGACTGCGTTCTTAATATGCGTTTTAGGTTAAAAGTGTGATGAATTAAAGTTATAGGAAATTATAAAACCTAAAACTTTCAGTTCCAACATTTTTCTACAACACTGGGTTAAGGTCAATTAGTCTAAGGGTCAATTAGTGATTTTCTGTATGTTTCTCATCAAAGTCAATCAAAAATCGGATTTTTAAAGATTATAGCCTTAGTATATATTTTACGACAAAATGTAGCCTACATAATAAAAGTTATAGGGAATAAAAAAATTACAAATTTATTTCAAATGTTTTTCTCTACAGAGCCTAGTTAAGTGTACGTTAATGATTTCCCGTATTGTTAAATTCTACAGATATTAATTTTTATAATATAACGTCTGTCACACATGATTAAAATTAGGTTGTGTTTTTCTTATAACATTGTCCACTCATGATTTAACATAGGTTATATTGGTCATTATATACATTGAAAAGAGAAAGTAGTGTGAGTGTTTCACACCAATTTTTCATTATCAGTTTCTCTTCTCCTACTTTAAAAAATAGTTAGGGAACGTTGTGATTTTGTGTCAAATTTTTTAAATCGAGTTTCCACAGAAAATATATGTTTACAGGTTTCCTAAGCTGAAAAACTTGTTTCTACTAAAGGATCAAATTGGTCCTTCTTTACATTGGCAAGAGGAATTTGTGTGCGTGTTTATCACTAAATTTTATTTTGTAATTTAAATAAGTAAATTAAAATGCTGCTACTCTCTTTCGAACGTACGTCTCATAGCCTACATGAATGATTTTTCTCACAATTTTGGAACGAGTATCTGACCATCCTCAAACAGAATGGCACATAAAATTTCCTCCACTATTTTAAACTATATATTTAAAAAAAAGTAGAATAGATTTTGGGTTTTTTTGAAAATTTAAGCGAGTATTTTGGTCACCTGGCCATGACGGGCAGGTGGAGTGTTAAATTAATTCCACTCGATCTAATGGTTCCAAGGCTACAAAAAAATTCTGTTTCTTATCACACGGTCAGCCAATTAAATGATTTAACTATTTAAGAACAGAAGAGGTAGTGGTGTAAAAGACACTAATCAGAGTTATATTATCTGAAAGTAGTAAATTTCGTTATACAGCCAGACTCTGTGGTAATTGAAGTGAAGCTGTCATTTGCAGAGTGGAAAGTTGGTGCTTTTCGGAGGGCCTGGCATGCTGATAAGCATGCTCTTTCAACTCAGAAAGGAAGGCAAATGTAAACCACCTCACTTATTGGTTTTACTTACTAACACCTCTAGAGTTTCTAACCAGCCTTTCGGCTGTTGACCTAAACAACAACAACAACAGCAACAGCAACAGCAACAACAACAACAACATTTTGGCCACCTCTGTGGCCTAGTAGTTAACGTGCTACGCTGCAAAGCGGACACCCGCATTAAATTATCAGCCAGGGTCTGAAAAATTATTACACGTTCTTCAATCTAACATAACCGCTAACAAACAAGATTTTTATCTATAAACTAAAAAAAAAATATTGTTTGTTTATATTTTACTAATAATATTTACTGCTGATTAAACCGAAATTCTTCTCTGGTAAATTTAAAATATAGAACTAAAATATAAAAAAAATGTAGTAAAAACTTTTTGTAGTTATGCGTCACAAATTTAAACTTGAACCATTTGTCGTAAATTTAGAAGTTTTGATAGGCAATCATAAAATGGAAACCAAAGTAGAATGTTTCAAAATTACGACGCATACATTTACTTGATTTAATAGAACTTGTCGCATATGGCGTACGTAGGCATTATGTAAGGAGAACTTCATACAGGATGTCACAAAAGTTCAGCAGTATTCTGACACAAAAGATTCTGTTATAATTGGCTAACCCACACGTTGTTTAATGGTAAATTCATCGTCGCAAATCAGGTGTTTTATAGCTGATTTTCGGAGACGAAAGTTCTTGATTCAAAACCTAGTAAAAGTAATTAATTTTATAACGGATTTGAATACCAGATAATGGTTACTGGTGTATTTTGATGGTTGAAGTTTAATTAACCATACTCTCTCCGGAACGGTCGACCTGAGTTTGTACAAGACTATAGGTTATTTTTACGCCATACATATTATCCTCATCTCATTGAGTCATGAAGTTGCTTATTCTTTTTAAATTGAACAGACTGCAAAGTACACACATTAGGGCTCAAAAAATGATAAATAAGAGTAATGATAAGGTTATTTTTTGGGTCAATCGAAAATTAGTTGGAGTAAAAAAAATCTTAATTTATAACCCTAATATAAATTTTTTTAGGAAGCTACGCAAAGCAAAACATTATCCTTTTCGCTTGCAGAAGGTATAAAATTTGCTGCCGACAGATTACCCGTGCGGTTAAACTTCTGTCATTTGCTGCTAGACAATGCTAAAAAGGAAAATTTAATTCTATTTACTGATGAAGCCACTTTTACGAGAAACAGGATCTTTAATTCTAAAAATCTGGTATGAAACACTCACACGACTTTCTCTTGCCAATATAAATAATTAACAATAAACCTAATATTAGTAATAAAACATTAGACATAAACAAAAAACTAACCTCAATAAACATAACCTTATTTTAATCATGAGTGAAAGACGCAAAATGAAAATCGAACTCAGTTTGGCTTAAAAAAACGGAAAATCACACTTTCACGCTAAACTAGGCTCTGTAGAGAAAAATGTTTTAAAGAAAAGTTGCAAATCTTTTAATTTTCTATAAATTCAATTATATAAATTTTTATTATAAAATGCATATTAAGGCCGAAATCTTAAAAAAATCGATTTTTCACACGTTTTCGTGAGAAAAAAACAGAAAATTGCTAATTACTGCTAAACTAAGCGTTATACAAAAAAATGTTTGAAATAAAAGTTGTAGGTTTTTCAATTCTCTACAACTTTTATTGTATAATTTTTTTCGCTAAATTGCATATTAAAGCTGTAATCTTAAAAAACTTTGTTTTTACGTGAAACCCAGAATTTCAGCAAACATGACGCCTATCCTATCTTGTAGAGAATAAAAAATTGAGTAAACCAGGCGATTTTAAAAAAAATCGTATGACCAGTTTTTGAGAAAATCGCAAAAAAGTGAAAATTTATACGAATAAACTACTACTTCCGGTTGACCGATTTTAATGAAAATGTTCGTGTCGGGTCCGGTAGTAGTATGTAACTTAAGTTTCAAGTTTCAAGTTCGTACGACGTTCCGTTCTTGAGATATTTTGTACACACACACACACACACGCGCGCGCGCGCGCACACACACACACACACACACAGACACACACACAGACCAACCGCTAAAAACATGTTTTTTGGGTTCAGGGGGTCTGAAAACGTATAGATCCGGTGAAAACTCGATTTCGAAAAATCGACATGAAAACAATACTTTCCTTCCTATATATTCATATAGGCAAGAGAAAGTAAAAATTGTAATTTATGGAGCGAAGAAAATCCACACGGTATAGTGGAAACAAGTTTCCAACACAGATTTCACATTAATATTTGGTGTGGCATTATTGATGGAAAATTCTGGGACCATTTGTTTTCAATGGAAACCTTACGGAAGATGTATACGAACAATTTGTGAAAATAATTTTCCGATTATTTTGAAAGACATACCTCTACAAACAAGATTAAAAATGATTTTCCAACACGATAGTGAACTCAACATTTTTCATTGGTCGGTAGGAATAATTATGAATGCTAATTTTCTTGAACTATTTCGACGTGGTTGACCGTTCAACTGGCCATCACGATCACCTGACTCATCGTCATTTGACTACTTCTTATAGCGCCACATGGAAACCATGGTATACCAACAGAAAGTTTATAATAAAGAAGAGTTGACCGCCTCCGTAGCGTAGTGGTTAGCGTGTTAGCCTGCCACGCGGAGGTCCCGGGTTCGATTCCCGGCCAGGGTCTGGAAATTTTCACGTGTCAAATCCCACAGTTAATGTTACATAACCCACCGTAGTCGCTAATAACCATGCAGTTGATGCGACTTTAAATAATAAAAAAAAAAAGAGTTACTCGTTAAAATTTTTAATGCTGTTGAAGTTATATGCAACGATCCAGACAGGCCGGAAAGCCACAGAAAATATTGCGAAGGAGGAAATTTCGAACAATTACTGTCCAACTAAAGTTTACTGTTTTGTTAACATTTTATGTTTTGTTTCACAATTAAGTAGTAGGCTATGTTTATTAAGAAGTATGTTTACTAAAAGAAAAGTTTTACCGATTTTCTGGCTGGTTTGATTTTATGAAAAACCAATTTTTTTAACGTTTGTGTTTCTTTATAATTGGCATATTTTACATCATTCTCTTCAAAATTGAATTTTCTACAACTTTTTGTTAAAAACTTTTACGTGTTTGTTACCCATTTAACAAATTTTATGTACTTCAAACCTAAATGTAACGTGTTTTCAAGATCGATTTTTGCGTAACTTATTTCGTCAGATATCTCAAAATCTACTGTCGTTACAGATCTAGGACCTGTTTTATTCAATTTTTCAGCTTATTTTTAATAAAACTTATTTAGTGAAAAACCATAATTAACACATTACCAATTTCAGTATGGTTTTATTGGAATGGGGGAATGAAATCCGGGAAATTTTTTTGCGAGTTGTTACTCGCTAACGAAGCTTTTCCAAACCTATGTTTATATAAACTTTGTTCATAAGTTTCACCAGAGGAATAAGTCCGTGGGACACTGTATGTGGGGAAGGATTATTGTATTCATAACAGTTGTTTGCAATCGAGTTTTCACTAGAAACACATATTTTCGGGTCGGTGAATCCAACAATGGTTTTACTTTACCGATTGCTCTGTGTATAGGCGAACAAAATATCTCAAGAACAGAATATCGTACGAAGTTTAAACTTGGAATTTAAGTTAGGTACCACAAGGGGACTCGGCACGAACATTATTATTAAAATCGATCAACTGGAAGTCGCAGTTATTCGTGAAATTTTTCAATTTTTGCAATTTTCTTAAACGTAGCACACAATTTTTTTAAATCCCTTCATTTACTTCATTTTCTAATCTCTACAAGATAGAATAAGCATCATATCTGCTGAAATTCTTAGGGAGTCTATACTCTCGTGGTAATTTTTTTTTCAAGATTGTAGACGTAATATGCATTTTAGGGCAAAAATGTATACAATTAAGGTGTAGAAAATTTAAAAACATACATTTTTTAGGTTGAGTGTGCCTGAAAACGTGTATAATCGGTGAAAACTCAATCTCGAAAAATCGTAATTAAAACGATACTTTTCTTCCCTATACAGTATACAGAGTGTTTCACTGATAAACGAGAAAATTTCAGGGCTTGTTCCTCTGGTGAAACGTATGAAAGAAGTTCATAAAAACACAGGTCTGGAAATGCTTCATTACAAGAGAAGAGAGTTGCGCGTAGGACAAGAGAAAGTAATTTAAGAGAAAGTAAGTCTCTTTCAGTGATATAAAAATATAATAAATTGGAATAAAATAAAAAAAGCCAATGAAAACGATTAAAATTAAACCGTGATTTATTTTAAGACGTACAGTGTCTTGAATGTTGTCTAATAGGTTAAACACAAGAAGGTATTGACGAAGAGTCATACTTTGTTGATAGGCCTATACTGAATTGAACCTGTGGATTTAATCTAAAACTTGGGGTACAGCTGTGGCTGTACTCCAACTTAGACCTCGATGAAATTATAGGAAATTAAAAAATCTACAACTATAATATCAACTTTTTTCGTTTTCTAAACTTGTTTAGTTTAGTATCAATTCTTGAGGGTTCTTAAGTTATAAAAAGTAATAATATATTCATAAAAATCTGGTGTGAAACACTCACACAACTTTCTTCTGCCAATACAAAAAATGAACAATATAACCTTATGTTAGAAATAAAATGTTAGAAATAAATAAAAAAGTAACCTCAAAAAACATAACCTTATTTTAATCATCAGTGAATGATGCATGATGAAAATCAACCTCAGTTTGGCTTAAAAATACGGAAAATCACTCTTTTAAACTAAACTAGGCTCTGTAGAGAAAAATACGCTAAATAAAAGTTATATATAGCCTATTTTAATTTAGTAAAAATTTGATTAGTATACACTTTTGTCGAAAATGCATACTAAGGCTCAAATTTTAAAAAAATCAGTTTTTTACACATTTTCGTGAAAAAACAGAAAACCGCTAATTACCGCTAAACTAAGCGATACACAAAAAATGTTAAACGAAAAGTTGTAGGATTTTTAACTCTCTACAACTTTTAATATATACATTTTTGCGCTAAAATGCATTTTAAAGCCGCAATCTTAAAAAATAAATTATTTTTTCTACGAGAGCACTGTTTTCCCAAGAATTTCAACAGACATGCACCTGCCCTATCTTATAGAGCATACAAAATGTAGTAAATTAAGTGATTTTTAAAAAAATCGTAAGAACCGTTTTTGAGAAAATCGCAAAAAAGTGAAAGCTGACACGAATAAACTACTACTTCCGGTTGACCGATTCTGATGAAAATTTTCGGATCGGGTTTGGTAGTAGTATCTAACTTAAGTTCCAAGTTTGAAGTTCGTACGGTTCCGTTCATGTAATAATTTGTTCACACACACACACACACACACACGCGCGCGCACACACACACACACGCACGCACGCACGCACGCGCACACACACGCACGTACACACGCGCGCACACATACACACACGCGCGCGCGCGCGCACACACACACACACCCATAGACCAATTGCTAAAACCATGTTTTTTGGGTTCAGGGGGCTGAAAACGTGTAGATCCGGTGGGAACTCGATTTTGAAAATTCGACATGAAACCAATACTTTTCTTCCTATATATTCATATATACAGTGGCAACATTTGCCGACGACACAGCCATTCAGGCAATACACGAAGATGCACAAATTGCATCTCATAACTTGCAGCAACACTTGTCTAAGTGTTGCGTACAAAATTGGCAAAAAAAGTGGCGTATAAAAACAAATGAACACAAGAGTCTGCACGTCACATTTAAACTAAAACGGGAAACATGTTCACCAGTGTTTTTGAACAACGTACAAATTCCACAATCCGATACGGCAAAATATCTTGGCCTCCACCTGGACAGGCGTCTAACATGGAGGACTCACATATGGAACAAACGAAAACAGTTAAATCTTAAATACCAACAGCTGTATTGGATGCTTAATGGAAAATCCAAATTATCGGTACAAAACAAATTGTTAATTTATAAAACTGTACTTAAACCTGTGTGGACATATGGGATACAACTCTGGGGCACAGCAAGTCACAGTAACATTGAAATAATTCAACGGTTTCAGTCAAAAATACTTCGAAACATCATGGACTCACCTTGGTACATATCCAACACTATATTGCACAGAGACACGAACACTCCCACGGTACACAAAGCTATACAGAAATTTTGCACCAGTTACCAAACAAGACTTGAAAATCATCAGAATCCAGAAGCCATCAATCTCCTAGACAACAGTGGAACACACAGAAGACTATGCAGACTACACCCTACAGATTTATTTTAATATGTGATTGTGTAATTTATTTTACATTCCTGGCAAGATCAATTCAACAAAATGGGAAATTTTATAGAGTAATACCAAGAGGTATTACTTACTCAAGATTTATACTTACAACACATCTACTCATTGTTCTATGAGAGCAGATCGTAGATTTACAGTTATTCAAAAAAAAAAAAAAATATTCATATAAGCAAGAGAACGTAAAAATATGTATTTTCTTGTATTTTACAATTGTGTATACACCATGCTTTATAGATATTTAACTTAGATTACATGAATTAACTACTACTTCCGGGTGACCAATTTTGATGAAAATGTTTGTGTCGGGTCCTGTTGTGATACCTAGTTTAAGTTTCAATTCGTATGGTATTCCGTTCTTAAAATATTTTGTTCACATCCACGCTGACACACACACATAAAAATCGTAAAAAACATGTTTTTTTGAATTCGGGGCCTGAAAACGTGTATATCCGGGGTAAACTCGATTTCAAAAATCGACGTGAAAACAATTCTTCCCTTGCTCATAATTATAATATGTAATTCTTGGGGCGGGGGGCTGTGCTTTCGCCCCAAGAATTTTGGGGTACTAGCCGTACCCCAAAACTGTGCGTCATATATCCAGACTAGTTTAAAAATCATACTGTAGACAAGATATTGTTGTCGACCTTTAAACTTGAATTTCTTTCCAAAAGTCAAATTATTTTCTCAAACTTTAGGTTTAATTTATTCCTTTTTGTTAAAAGGCTAATAAAAATTTATTGTTGTTTAGGTCATCTTCTGAAAGGCTGGTTTGAACCTATAGAGACTTTATAACGAGGAGTGAGTGGTTTTACCATTGCTAAATTGTTTACCCAACGGACATTACGCTACATACCTACGTAATGAATGAAGAGATGCAGGTAGGCCGCGAAAAATATGAGCAGAGAAGCTGGAAGAGGTCTATAGACCTAATCCATGCCAGGGAGACGTCGAATATTAAAATATCTAGTGTAAAACACGCACACGACATTCTCTTGGTAATGTAAATAATGAAAAATATAACCTACGTAGTAAACAAAGTAAAATGGAAAACATAACCAATTTTTTTCATCTACATTTACGGAAAATCACTAATTAACGCTAAACTAGGTTCTGTAGATATAGATATTTGAAAAAATATTGGAGATATTTTTGTTTCCCTTAACTTTAACAATTCATCATAACCGATTCATCGAAATCGGTCAACCGGAAGTAGTAGTTTATTCGTGCGGTTTTTCACATTTTTCTCGATTTTCTCAAAAACGGGTCTTACGATATTTTTAAAAACGTCTCATTTAGACTACTACATTTTTTATGTTCCACAAGATAGAGTAAGCGCTAGGTTTGCTGCAGTTCTTGGTGGAGGAGGGGCCTGTGCTCTCGTAGGAAAAAAGGTTTTCTCTTTAAGATTGCAACCTTAACATGCATTTTAGGGAAAAGTGTATAATATAATCAAAACTGTAGAACATCTAAAAATCGAAAACTTTTTGTTAATTTCAAACATATTTGTACAATGCTTAGTTTAGCAATTAGTTATTTTTTTATTTTTTTTATCAAAATCGGTAAAAATGGGATAAATTTTAAGATAGCGGCCTTAGTATGTATACTACGAAAAAAGTGTACGTAATCAAAGTTATAGGAAATTTAAACAACCTACAAATTTAAACTCAAGTATTTTCTCTACAGAGCCTAGTTTAGAGGCACTTATTGATTTTCCGTATTTTAAAATTCTACAGAGGTTGATTGTCATTTTGTGTCATTCACTCATGATTAAAATTAATTTATGTTTTTATTTTACACTGCTTACTCATGATTAAACATAGAATATATTATTCATTATCTGCATTGGCAATTGGAAGTCCTGTGTGTGTTTCACGCCAGATTTTAAAAAATTTAAGAACAGATTGTTAATTTGGCTTTCTAGATAAAAAAAATTAATTTAAGTGATTTACTGTAATTTGTTAGACTATGCATAATATAAAATTGTAAATTATAATATTGTATAAAATTGTTATAAATAAAATTGTAACGGTAGTGTGATTAGTCTATTATTTATTTAATGTTCACTAATTTTTTTAAAAATTTATTTATGTAACGTCGCAACAACGGCAAGGTCATTAGCGACGACGTTGGGGTGCAACTGTGTGAGGATGAAGTGATTTTTTTGTAACGTATGAAAATATGCCGTGCCTGAGTGGGATTTGACCCAGGACCGCATGATGAGAGGCGAGCACGTTACCAACTACGCCAGTGATTTTAAATAGATGCATGATTTTGAAGCCATTTTTTGTTTACTGAATTAGATTTATTAGAATTTTATATATATTTTTTTTATAAATTTTCTATTTAAAAAAAGTCTTTGTTATAATACCTAGTGTAGTTTTTAAAACCTCTTTTGAACTGTTATACTGAAAAAAAAGAAGTACTGAGCTAAAAGAAGAAGAAGAAACATGGGTTTTAGGCATAGTTGTGTAAACCAATTTCTTCCAACTCGTAGCATTACTACATTATAAATTGTAGTTTAAACTGTACATTATAGCTTTTGGCAAAAATTTATATGGAAATATTTGCAAAAAATAATGGAAATAAAGTATTGTTGTCGTTATTATTATACCAAGATCCCGAACGAAGTATAGGTGTTACACATTATGTTTAGAATACCTTATGGACAACGACCCCACATTGTTTATATTCCAGTCCATCAACAACTTGGAAGTCATTCAACCCTTTCATACAAAATCTTCGTTTAAACACCAAAATCTTTTCGTACAAAATTAACCAATTATCATTTAAACAATAAGTGTTCTTTCTGTTCGTAAATAACAGTTTTGAAAACTACGGTGTATCGATTGTACTGTTGAATCGATTCTAACATAAAACTGTGAATTAGATTCGAGGTTTACGATATAAATTTTTTTAGATGTAATCTATAATCTACTCGTATTTATATACTTTTTGAATTGAAGCATGAAATCGATTGATGTTCTTAAAGGGGTAGTCAACTCAAGAAGATGATTTTTTTAATTTCGATTGTTTTTTGCATTTATTTGAAGTTTAAAATTTTCTGAATCACAACATTTGATTACTTTGTTTGTACGTTGACAAAAAGTTATAAAAACATGTTTAAAATAAAGTTCATTAGCAAGGCGAGTGAAATTATTCCTTCAACTTTTAAGTTTTCCGGGAATGTGGTTTTTACATGTTTGTACATTCCTGGGAATTAAATATTATGGTTAGTATTGGAGATATTTGGATAATGTTTTTTTCAAATGTTCATAAATTCTTGCTCTATTATCTGTGGAATGATTATTACAAAAACCTTAATAGGGGTTTAGTCAAAAAACAATTTGTGAATACATAAAATAAATGTTTTTGAAAGTATGGTTTTTCTTCAATAAATTTTTTGTAAGAAAAAATACATACAAGCGCATACAACAGATAATAGAGAGAAATTTTCTGTACTTTGTAGCATAAAAGTCATGTTGATATCTTTCTTGGTTCTTGAGATATTTGATTCCCCGTAAAAGCCCGCTTTTCCATCCTCACCCTTACATTAAGGGCTGTAATAAAGTTTTTGTCTTGGTTCAAATGGTAGATCATTGCTACTAAATTAATCTATCATTTAAAATAAATCATAAGTTATAGCCAGAAATTTTCATTTTCATTTTCTGGGTTGACTACCCCCTAAAGTACTTGACTGTTCCTTACCAATGCGTAATGCCTAAAAAATTTCCAATGCTTTGATGATAAGTAGAAATGATAAATAGGAATATGACAAGTGTTGAAATTTTTGTTCCACCCTGTACTTATAGGCTTACAACCACTTTCAACCAAATTTCTCTTCCGTACCACACCGCGTCGTTTGATCAATCAGTATAATGTACTTTTACCTAGCTCTTCACTTAAAGTGTATCGAAACACTCATGGCTCCCATCTTATGTATCGAGATGGAGAAATATACAACAACCACTAGTTGATTGTACTCCCGTACACCCAAACCACTAAGAAGAAATTGATCTAAACTTAACATTTCTAATTCAACTTATGAAAGTTTTACAGTTATAGTTCCATAAGTATTTTATGAGTAACCATATTTTATGAGAGTTGTAAACATTTACAGTTTATGACCATGAAAAAGTTATATTTTATTCAAAATTTTTATACTCTCTTAGATGAAAAACTACCATCTAAAATTGGTAGAATTCCATAAATTTTTAAAAAATAATTTGTAAATTGCACTCACAAAGTTAAGAAACTTTTAAAACAGAAAAGAAGATAATCAGAACTTGTATAAACAAAAGTAATCTTAGGATTGCCTCAAACGAGCAAATACGAGATGTGCTCAAAAACTACTGTAAATAATTTTATTACAAACGAACTGTTGAAGCTACATCCAATTGAAATAATATTTTTCTATAGTCCGATTCATTGAGATAGTCAGTGTCAAGTTTGAACAAGTTGTGACGTGTCAGTCGGTTTCCAGAGCTGGAAGAGTGGGAGCACCACCCTTAATCCAATATTTTTTATTTTCTAGTTCCGGAGGAGTTAGATGGCTTAAACTCGGTGGAGGTGTTACCGATAGTGCACCTGAAAAATTATTCCTTAACGATTACAAAAATGTACCCATAAAAGAGGTGAAAAAGACGCTAGTCAGCGTTACCTCCTCTGAGAATAATGAATTTCATTATACAGTCAGACCTTGTGGTGAATGAAGTAAAGGTGTCATTTGCAGGGTGGAAAGTAGATGCGTTATAGAGGGCCTAATTAGCATACATACCACTCAGTGAGGAAGATAATGGTAAACCACCTCGCTCCTGTATTTACTTAAGCCTCTAGAGGTTTAAATCAGCCTTTCGACTGATGACCTAAACAACAAGGGGTTGAAAACCTTCACCCAAATTCTTTTGTTTTAATAAGTTCCGGATGAGGTATATGGTTGAATTTTGGTGATGTTATTTATAGTGCAACTAGAAAATTACCTCTTAGCAATTTCCAAAATGAATCCCTAATAGATCGAAAAGGTTGTCCTACCCTGAAAACAATATTGTTTTATTTACTAAGTTTCAAACGAGATGGCTAAAACTCGGTGATGTTATATTTATAAAGATGCTAAAAGAATTACTCCTCAACGATTTCAAAAATTTACCTGTAAGGAGTTTAAAAGGGCGTTCAACTCTTAAATCAAAATTTTTATTTACTTAGTTGCGGTCGAACTAGATAGCTGAAACTTGGTGGAGGTGTCCAAATACTTACTCAGTACCTATGTCAAATTTTTCCAAATCAGAATTTGTTTTTGTTTCAAATCATTTAAAGTTACATCAACATCTCGGTTGTTAGCGTCTACAGTGGGTTTTAAAACTTATGAAAATTTTCAGACCCTAGCTGAGAATCGAACCCGGAACCTCCTCGTTGTAGGCTAGCGCGCTACCACTACGCTACGGAGGCGGCCAGAAAATTTTATTTAATTTTTTTTTAATTTATTTAAAGTAAAATTACATGCTTGGATATTACAGACTACGGTGGATTATATGACTGTAACTGTAAAATTTGACTTCTGAAAATCTCCAGACCCTGGCCGGGAATCGAACCCGGTATATCTACGTAGTAGGCTAACGCGCTAACCACTACGCTACGAAGGTGACCTATTTTATTTTTGATTTTTTTATGTCTAATTTAAAAGTTATTGAAATAAAACAAAATTATAGGCCTACCCGGGTGAAGCCGGGAAGGGCAACTCGTAAACCTGTAATTCTGCTGGATCTCGATTTTTTACTATCTTTACATTCATCTAAAATTTCCCATTAGAGTACAAAAAAATAAATTAGTACGAAGTGTTTACTTAATTTTTATTACATTAAAAATTGAAATATATAAATGATATTTAAATATAAATATATACACCAAGTCTGAATTACTTACATACCCCATTACTTGACACTACGTCTGGATAGGGAACGATCATTCTGTACCATATTAACCAGAGGAAATTATTTATTGAGAAAGATACAAATAAATTCATATGTAACGTTATTCTAGGACACCTAAGAGACCTGAAAACAAAAACAAAACATGTCATTATTACGTTAGCTTACACAGAGAGAAACCTGGAAAAGATACATATTAAATAAAATATCATGTACCCGGGTAACATCGCGACCCATACACTACATAATCAGTGGCTACATAAATCAGTAAAGATTTCCTACAGTAAAGACCTTTTTTGGTTATCTGTCTCTCGACTGGTTTGTTGCAGTTCTCCAAGCTGTTCTATCTTGCGCAAGTCGTTTCATATCTGTATACTGCATCCTACAACTTTTGTAATTTTCTTTAAATATTCTAAACTTTGCCTCCCCCTACAATTCACTTCTTAAATATACCCTCTATTATTGATAGACCTGGATATCGTAGGATATGCCCAGGCCTATCCCTTTTTCTGGTAAGGTGTTTCCGTATACTTCTTTTTTCATCCACTCGTCAAAGAACCTTTTTATTACTTGTTTTGTCCACTCACCTAATCTTTAACATTTTCATATAAAACCACATTTTTAAAGCTACTATCCTTTTCATTTCTACAGCCCCTATCACCCACGTTTCACTCCCGTATAATAAAACTGCACTCTAAACATAGGTGTTTTAAGAGTTTTTTTCTTAAGATTCCTTAAAAAACTTTTAATGTATTATCCATAGGCCTACACAAAAATAAATATTTTTCCAAAAACCAAAAATTAAACACAAAACAGTAAAACTTGTACAAACATAAATAAAACTTAGAAAATTATGTCTAAATTACAAAATCGTTCGAAGACAGCTCCAATCAAAGCTGGCAAGAGTCGTGAGTGGAGTAGAAAAAGCAACAACTGAACAAATTTTTGAGCAAAAAATTTTTAAGTACAACACACCCACAAATAAGTAAAATTTTGATTTATACTTACTTAAAATATGATAGTATGACTAAGGATAAAAGCAATGCGACTAACGATATCGAGTAACCAGTTTCATATAATCTGTTCACTTGCTGCGACCACTGCAACAAGAAATAATATAAATTAGAAAAATCATTTTATATTGTATTGTTCGGGCAATCAGCCGAAAGACTGGTTTGAACCCCTAGAGGCTTTACTAAGTAAAACTATAAAAGTGGTGGTTTACAATTGCCTTCCTCACTGAGTAGAAAAGTAGGGTTATCAGCATGCCAGGTCGTCTGAAAAGCATCTACTTTCCATTCTGCAAATTACAACTTATATTTATTCACCACTGGGTCTGGTTGCATTGTCGCCGATGGTCCCACCATTATCAGCGCTGCAGACGGTTCCAGAACCTGCCGCGGGGAGCGCTACCAACACGCACCCAACAGTGTCTCCCCTCCACCACGCAGTTGACTCGCCGGACGGTAGGTACAGTATTCAGATGAACTAAAGTCACCTAGCCGTGGGAGTGAGAGAATGCGTAACGCTCTCACTCGCACAAGCAATACGCGCCATTCCAATAACATTGTTTAATTATTATAATTTACTTTGTAAATAAAAATATAAAAAATATTATTATAAATTTACGCGTTAAAATTTTCATGAGAAAACGTTATTAAAAACGAAAATTGAAACAAGTTATTCTGTGTTGCTGTTTACTGCGCAGTATTCATGCCAAACTAATTTTTTGAGACGTCTATTGCAAACACGTTCCTTTACATTGTTCACAACATTACGATGGAGATGAATATTTTTATTTTTTTGGCAGACCCATCTCGTGAGCACAAAAACCATAGACCGCGACTATTTGAGTCTTCATGTGCAGGCTAATATTTTTTATATTTTAATTTTTGTTAGTTACATCTTCTAAGCCTAAAACTGTTGTTTGTTTGCCTCCATAGTCGACAGGCAAACAAACAAAGGATTTGTTGCTCTAAAAAGGAGTGTTGTCAACACTAAAAAACTAAATACACCATAAAACAGTGTAGCGAATAAAACTGAAATTTATATATAAATAAAAAATTGACGCTTAATTGAATATGTCTTATGTTATTACAACATAAATATAATAAATTTCACGTTTAAATAAAAGTAGTACGAAAATGGAACATAAAAAGTTTCCAGGTACGGATAAAGCGAAGCTGGTTGATTATAGAGCAATGAATGAAGAACAATTACTTTTTTAAGATATTTGCGCGATCAGGGTCGGAGACTAAAATAATTCGAAAGTGTGGGTTCGAGGAAACCCCCTCCCGCTTTGCCGTTCTAGAGTTAATATGCATTTTAGGGGAAAAGTATACATACGAGTAATTAAAGTTGTAAGACATTAAAAATCTACAACTTATATTCCAAACATGTTTTCTACAACGTTTAGTTTTGCTATTAGTGATTTTATGTATTTTGTTAATAAATAAATTTTTAAAGATTCCTGCCTTAGGCCCCATTTTACGATAAATGAGTGTACAATTAAACTCAATACAAATTTTACTCATAACAGGCAGGTGGAATATTAAATTAATTACACTCGATCTGTTGGTACCAGAGCTACAAAAAATAGTTTTGTTTCTTATCACATAGTCAGCCAATTATACGACTGAACTTTTTAAGAACAGAAGAGGTTGAGGTTTAAAAGACACTAGTCAGAGTTATCTGCTCTGAGAGTAATGAATTTCACTATACATCTAGACCTTGTGGCGAATGAAGTGAAGATGTCATTTGCAGGGTGGAAAGTGGGTGCTTTTCGGAGGGCTTGGTATGCTAATAAGCATACTCTTTCAACTCATTGAGGAAGGCAATAGTCAACCACCTGACTCCTCGTGTTTACTTAGTAAAACCTTTAGAGGTTCAAACCAGCCTTTCGGCTGTTGACCTGAACAACAGTATAAAATATAAAACCGACGACTTTTATTTCAAAAATTTTTCTGCAACGCTTTTTTTTAGCATAAATTAGTGATTTTCCGTATTTTTAAGTTCTTTAGAGATTGATTTTCATTTATCATCATTCACTCATGGTTAAAAACTTTATTTATTTTAAGGTTATATTTTTCATTTTACATTGGTCACTCATGATAAGACATACATTATTTTTTAAATTATTTAAATTGGCAAGATAAAGACGTGTGGGTGTTTCATACCAGAATTATAATATAGTAGTAATATTAACGCATATTAAAGTTAAGTATGAGAAATACTCCCTTAAATTCTTTCAATGAACTTAAAAAGAACACAACAAACTAATTTAATGAGAGAAAATTAATGTAAAGAATTTAAGTTCAAATTGAATTTATTAATTATATTTAAAGCTCATGAAAACACTTTTAAAATCTTCCGTATAATTTACTTTTAAGAAGATAAAACATCATTGAATTCATTAAGTTCTTTTTGAAAAACTTTTCAAAGATTCTCATCTTGTAGTAGTATTTACAACTGGAATTTTATTAACATAACCTATATTTTAACTTCTTTATCAAACGAAATAAAATGCTTTAAGTATCTCAAGTATTATCGTTCATCAAAAAACAGAATAAAAATTGAGATCTAAGAAAAAAATATTAGGTTAGAAAATATAAATTATGTGAAAAGGTTTCCTTTTGAACTGTTATTTGCTGTTTCATTCTCTTGAGAATTAAGGTATATAATAATTTCACGAGTTCATTTAATTTAGTTTTTTATTACTTTTCTTTGTACATTCTTCAGAGCTGTCTGTCGGATTTTGTGAGAGACCATTATAGAGGTACTTGAGTATGCAAAATATGAGGATTCCTGGAACTGCTCTCGGATTCATGTAGCTGATACCCTAAATAATAATAAAAATAATAATAGTAATTTTTTTATGGCCTCCACTCACCCCTTATAACCATCCCAACCTCCATGAAAAGAACTGACAGGGAAGCGGGAAAACCTACTTAAGTTGAAAAATCTGGTGTGCACTCACACGACTTTCTCTTGCCAATGAAAATAATAAACAATATACCAAACTTTAGTATAAAACATTAGAATTAAACAAAAAACTAGCCTTAATAAACATAACCTTATTTTAATCATGAGTGAAGGATGCAAAATGAAAATTAACCTCATTTTGGCTTAAAAATACGAGAAAGCACTCTTTCACGCTAAACAAGGCTTTGTAGAGAAAAATGGTTTCATTTAAAGTTGTAAATCTTTTAAATTCCTATAAATTTAATTATATACACTTTTGTCGTAAAATGCATATTAAGGCTGAAATCTAAAAAAAAAAATCGATACGTACTTTTTACACATTTTCGTGAAAAAAAGAGAAAATCGCTAATTACCGCTAAACTAAGCGTTACACAAAAAAAAATGTTTGAATTAAAACTTGTAGGATTTTAAATTCTCCACAACTTTTATTATGCATTTTTTGCGCTAAAATGTATATTAAAGCCACGATCTTAAAAAAACAATTTCTTTACGAGACAACAGCCTTCCCAAGAACTTCAGCAGTCATAACGCCTACCCTATCTTGTAGAGAATAAAAAATTTAGTAAATGGGGTGATTTAAAAAAAAAATCGAAGAAGCCGTTTTTGAGAAAATCGTAAAAAAGTGAAAAATGACACGAATAAACTACTACTTACGGTTGACCGATTTTGATGAAAATGTTCGTGTCGGGTCTTGTAGTAGAATCTAACTTAAGTTTCAAGTTTCAAGTTATTACGATGTTCTGTTCTAGAGATATTCTGTTAAAACACCCACACCCACACCCATACACACACACACACACACACCCACACACACCAATCGCTACAAACATGTGTTTTTGGGTTCAGGGATTCTGAAAATGTGTAGATCCGGTGAAAACTCGATTTCAAAAAATTGACATGACAACAATACTTTCCGTCCTATATATTCATATAGGCAAGAGAAAGTAAAAAGTTCATCAACAGATAGAAATCCTTGAAAGCGCTGCACTTACCTATCGGTACATCAAAAGAAAAACACATAAATAACTAATAGAGATGGGTCTTATTTAAAATAACAGGATGAATAACATGGTTACTGGATTGAGGCATTTATCGTGATAATAGGTTACTAAAAACACCTTGTTAGCTGTTATAACACCTTGATTCAAAGCCGTTCTATAAACTGATGTACGAATGACGCTTGTCTGATTGTTATAACAGCATAAGAATGTTAAAACTATATGAAGTTATCAATAACCTATAGTTACTATACATTGTACACCGAGCCGAGAAGTCAGCAAATATTCATCAATAAAGGCGTCGGCAAGATAATACTACTCAATGCGTCGGCAAGTCACTACTCTATGATGTCATGATGTCGCCGCCGGACGGTTTGTTTTGACTACCATTTTCTTTACCAATAAACCTTTGTACAGAAAATCTCTGCCCATAACAGACAGGTGGAGTGTCAAATTATTTACACTCAATCTGTTCGTTGCAGGGCTAAAATAAATAGTTCTGTTTCTTATCATCACATGGTTAGCCAGTTGAATGACTGAATCATTTAAGAACAGAAGAGGTAGAGATGTAAAAGACACTAATCAGAGTTATCTTCTCTGAAAGTAATGAATTTCCTTATACAGCCAGACCCTGTGGTGAATGAAGTGAAGGTGTCATTTGCAGAATGGAAAATATGTGCTTTTCAGAGGGCCCGGCATGCTGATAAGCGTACTTTTCCACTCAGTGAGGAAGGCATGGTAAACCACCTCACTCCTCGTTTTACTAAGTAAAACCTCTACAGGTTCAAACCAGCCTTTGGGCTGATGACCTAAACAACAGAAAATCTATCTGTTAGTGATAATTTAATTCACTTCTTTTCGCAAGTGTCGTGCTTTACTTATTACATTGTATTGTAGCCTGAACGATAACAGTGTTATTTTAATTAAAAGTTGTAGAACCGTGTTATCGAGTTGGCTGTTATTTCCAGTAACACGTTATAAAAAAATCTGGTATGAAACACTCACACAACTTTCTCTTGCCAATGTAAATAATGACCAATATCACCTAACATTAGTAATGAAACATTAGCATAAACAAATAACTAACCTCAATAAACATAACCTAATTTTAATCATGAGTGAAAGACGCAAAATGAAAATCAACCCGTTTGACTTACAAATACGGAAAATCACTCTTTCACGCTAAACTAGGCTCCGTAGAGAAAAATGCTAAAATAAAATTTGTAGATCTTTTAATTTCCTATAAATTTAATTATGTACACTTTTGTTGTAAAATGCATACTAGGGCCGAAATCTTTAAAAAATTGATTTTTCACACGTTTTCGTGAGAAAAAACCAAAAAAATTGCTAATTACCGCTAAACTAAGCGTTATACAAAAAAACTTTTGAAATGAAAGTTGTAGGATTTTTAATTCTCTACTTTTTTTATTAGAAAATTTTTTGCGCTAAAATGCATATTAAAGCCGTAATCTTAGAAAAACAATTTTTTTACGTGAAAACAGTCTTTTCAAGAATTTCAGCCAACATAATGCCTACCCTATCTTCTAGAGCAGAAAAAAATTAAGAAACCAGGTGATTTTAAAAAAATTCGTAGGACCAGTTTTTGAGAAAATCGAAGAAAGTGAAAAATTACACGAATAAACTATAACTTCCGGTTGACCGATTTTGATGAAAATGTTCGTGTCGGGTCCAGTAGTGGTATGTAAATAAAGGTTGAAGTTTCAAGTTCGTATGATGTTCCGTTCTTGAGATATTCTGCTCACACACACACTCACAAACACACAGACACACGCAAAGACACACACACAGAACAATCGCTAAAAACATGTTTTTTGGGTTCAGGGGGTCTGAAAACGTGTAGATCCGGTGAAAACTCGATTTAGAAAAATCGACATGAAAACAATACTTTCCTTCCTATATATTCATATAGGCAAGAGAAAGTAAAAATAGCTTTATTTCCCATCACAATAACTACATAATAATTATAGGCAAGTAAACTTCTACAGGAATTAGCAATGATACGACACATACAACGTAGAAAGATAACTTAGATAAACTGAAAGGAGAAATAACAAAAACACTAACAACAAGAAAAACCACCAAGCTAACAGACAAATAAATTAACAGTTATCAAAACGGGAGTCCAATACGACTTTATAACTCTGGCAAGTTACTCAAATCACCTACCAACTTTTCATACGGCTGTCCCAACTGGATCAATCATAATATTTCCTTTTAAACGTTGATTTATATTCCTATTGAAAGTATATCAACCCCGTAACCATCAACAGCATTAATAATGCAAACGAATCTTTCCAGGGTGGGGGGGTTATCCACGTTTTCACATTACAGTCTAAGACGGGTGATAAATGAAAAATGCCAGCTCTGATCTGACCAGGAATCGAATCCAGGACCCCAGCGTATAAGCAAATTCCACTGACCACTACACTACGGACCGAACATTAAAGTAAATTAAATTATTTCATTTATAACCCACTGAGTTGGCCTAATTATAAAGTTGTCACTGTAAGTCAGCTGTTTAACAGCTGATTTTCGGGGAAGAAGATTCCGTGGTTAAAATCCTAGTAAAGATTAGTTACTTTTATAACTGTTTGTACTAGACAGTGGATACTGTTGGACTTTGATGGTTGAGATAAAATTAACCATACTCTCTCAGGAATGGTCGGCCTGAGTTTTTATGTAGCCTAACTACACCTCATTTATACGTCATATATATCATCCTCATCTTACTGGGTCATGGGGTTGCTTATTGTTCTTAAATAAATCAGATTGCAAGGTACACAAATTAGGGATAAAAACAAAAAACTCATTTATTTATTTTAAAAGAAAAATTATAAAGTCAATATATTGTTTAGTTTATATCTAGATTTATTTTTGTAATCTAAGCTAAAGCTCTCACTAATTCAACAAATGTACGTTATGTCACCCTTTTTATTTTATTGTAAAGTTTTCCCCTGTATAAAAGAGGATAAAGAAAAATTGTTGTTTTCCTGTTCTTTATATAGAGCTTCTAAAAATGTACCAATTTTCTGATTACATCTATTCACGTTCAAAAGACTAAGTTCAAAATGGACAAGAAAGAGGTGGAAGAAGTCTTTCCAAAATGTAACAGTGTTGTTTGACTGAACTGAAGAAAAGATATATGATAAATTTCAGTCAATAGGCGTGGAAATGTAGATGGAAGATAACAATATGTGGGGTGTGGTTTTGAAAATAGAAAAAGAAAATCGATTTTCTTTACTTCATGTCTATTTTTTAGGTTTGGGAAAAATGATGAAAAGGAATATGCACTTTGAAGACAAAATATGATTGAAATCTAAGGTGGTAAGTCGCACTTAATTTCTCGCTAAAGATACCGATTTTGATGCTGTTTCTAGGATAGTTATAACTTTATGAAGTTAGCCATTTAAACGAGGCTTTCTTTAAAGAAAAATTCTCATTTTAATACTACACTGAACGTTGTTGCACAAATAGTATTATATAATAAAGTTATTGATTTTTTATTTTCTTGAAAGTTTAGCAAATTTCTTGTAAGAGTTAGGCTGAAAATATTATCGCAATGGCAGGTTTACCTGAAATTCTTTCTTTACCTGATTTGAAGGAAATATTCCCTTTACAATAATGAAAAAAGGTAATCATAAATGATTTTGACATTCCACCGGTAAGGGGTTTAAAAGGGTGTTCAACCCTTAAAACAATATTTTCCGTTGATTAAGTTCCGTACAATCTAGATTCTTGAAACTTGGTGTAGATGTTACTGATTGTTAACTAAATAAAATAATCCCTAAAAAATTTCCAAAATGTACGCTTAAGGAGATGAAAATGGTTTTCAACGCTTAACCAATATTTATTGTTGCCAATAATTACCAGATGAGTTAGATAGCTGAAACTCAGTGGATATGTTATAGTGACATTAAATAATTTCACCTCAGAGACATTAAAAATTTACCCGTAAGGGTTTGAAAACAGTATTTAACCCTGAAATCAATATTTTCAGTTTACTCAGCGACAGACGAGCTAGATGGCTGAAAATCAGTGGAGATTTACTTATAGTGCACTTACACAAATTTACTTGTTAACAATAACAAAAATATACCCGGAATGAATTGAAAACGTTTTGAACCCGTAAACTAATATTTTTTTTTTGTTTAAGTTTCGAGCGATGTAGATGGCAGAAACTCGGTAGAGGTGTTACCGATAGTTCACCAAAAAATACCGTTCCATAACAATTTCTAAAATATACTACTAAAGGTTTGAAAAGGTATTTAACACTTAAATCTTTAATACATAATTATAAAACTGTATAAAATCAAGAACAACCCGTTGATATTTTTTTTAAACCATTAAATGTGTTTCTATATCAAGCGATCCAGAAACCAAAATTGGTTAGACCCTACTAATTATTCTACAATCAATTAATTTTTTATTTCCATATTCCTAAAATGATTCCAGAGTTCAAAAATAATAATTTAAATTAGATCTTAATTAAAAATCACCCAATGAGGTAAGTATTACGAGTAAATGATTTGTAGTGTTGGTGACTCAGTTTGAATATTCCTGAAAAATTATTTTTAAATGCACCAAAGTCATCAAAGTACACCGATAACCACTCAATCAAATCTCAAATCAGTGGATAAAACTAATTACCTTTAATAGTGTTTTAACCACAAAACCTTCGTCGCCAAAAATTTGCTGTTTAACATTAGAATTACGACGACGACCTAACTGTTAAACCAACCCGGTGGGTTAATATTTTCATTAAATAAGAGTTTTTGATAGATTTAGTAAATGTTCACTTACATTTAGTTCTTCTATGTTCACACAATTTGTGTAGTTTGACCAAACATTTCCTGAGCTGGGATGTACAAACCATGTGCCATCTTCTTCACACTCCTTATGTGCTAATCCTGTGAACAAAAGAATAAATATTAACTATTATTTCTATCTATAAAGGTGAACGGTTCAGGTTTGATTACCTAGGTATGTTTTTCATTTAAGTTTTACATAAATTTCATCAGTAACCATCCTACTCACTTCAATACATTTATACCAGATGACTCACTAAGAAACGGAAATACTTAGTCTACGTAGATGAATTTACATGAAAAATCATGTGTCCAGAAATTCTCTGTTAAGGCTAGCGAAAGATTTCGTCAGAATTTCGGCTCATCCTATAAAATAAGTCCATAATTAAACTTTTACGACGTTAATTAAGAGTCCAAAATGGTATTTTCTTATGGTTTTTAACCTATAAAAGCGAATAAAGCAGATCCTAAAACCATATCTTTAGTAATTTTTCAGATATCTGGAGTAAAATGGAAAAAATCGTATTCCATATTGCTACTTTTGGTTTGTTTGATGAAGAATGGTAACAAGGAAATTACGAGTATTTCATTTTATTCGGGAACTGACTTACTGAATAGTTTATTTTGTTACTCATCATTCGAATATTTTTTAAATTAATCAAATACATTTATTCAAATATTCTATCGCTACCAAAACGTTTTTTGAAGCATTTATTTTACAATTCTTAGTGATTCTACGTAAATTAGTGATTTACTGTATTTTTTCCATTAAAATTTCTTAAAAAATTATATTTTTAAGATTATAGTCTTAGTAGGCCTAAGTAATTTTACGACCAAAGTGTATACATTATCATAAATTTTATAGAAAATTAAAATAACTACAACTTTTATTTCAAGAATTATTTTCTACAGAGCGTCAATTAGTGATTTTCACAGGTTATATGTTTCATTATTTACATTGGCAAGAGGAAGTCGTGTGAGTTTTTATAACATATTTTTATTATTTATAATATGATGTTTATATTTTTGTTAATTTTATTAGTGTTTTAAAAACGGGAGAGTAAAGTACGTTTTCAAAATATTTTAAAACTAAGAAAATGATTGAAAACACCATAGTACTATATTTAGCTCTTGGCTATGAAAACTGTACTGTTTTTAGTCAAATATCCCGGCTAAAAGTATAAAGAGTATTACACTAGATTCTAATACAAGACATCGGACACTGTCATAAGCATGCGCATCTGTACACGAGTGATTTCTTAAAAATGACAGGAGGCTGGTCTACAATATCATAAAAAATTCAGGGAAAGATTCCCTCAAGATGGGTCCAAAAATAATAGGCGTACAATACGTTACCAGAAAATAAAAAACATAAAAATATCAAGTTAAATACCAGAAAACCCGAATAAATGAGTTACCGATTTTAAGTAATATGTTGGCTATAATAAATAAACTTGAATGAATAAATTTGAAATGAAGGTTGTAAAAAGTTTAAATCTTCTACGACTTTAATTATATACTTAAATGCCTTAGAATGTATATTAAGGCCGAAATTTTAAAAAAGAACATTTTTTCTATAAGAACACAGCGTCCCCAAGAATTTCAACAGATATAGCGCATACCCTGTCTTGTAGAGCATAAACAATGTAGTAAATGAGGCAATTTACAAAAAATGTATTTTCCGTTTTTAAGAAACTTGTAAAAAAATGAAAAATTGCACGAATAAACTACAACTTCCGGTTAACCGATTTGATGAAAATATTAGTGTCAAGTTCCTTAGTGGTACCTAACTTAACTTTAAAGTTTCAACTTCGTACCCTATCCGTTTTTGAGATATTTTGTTCACACAAAGACATTTTCGTTTACAACATGCTTTTTTTTGGGTTGAGGGGACCTGAAAACGCGTATTTCCGGTGAAAACTCGAATTCGAAAATTTACATGAAAATAACACTAGCTTTCCTATATATGTGTGTATTTACATAGTAAAAATTGAAAATCACTAGAAATTTTAGCAAACTTAATCATAAAAGAATCCAAGGCATGACGATAAAAATCTACATCCATACTGCTGCCCTTTTTAAGAAGTTATGCTAGTCACATGAAAATACAATACCAAGTCGCACCTAATTATCTCACATTAACCATACCTAGCTCAATGTTACATTCAATTCTCGTATAACGTGAAAATGCACACAAAAAATTATTGCTCTTCAGACATTTTAGATTTTTCTTTTCAGTTTATCTCAAGAACTTTAGCTTACTGTTATTATCAAACTAATATATATGTTGTTGTTTAGGTCATCAGCCGAATGGCTGGTTTGAACATCTAGAGGCTTTACTAAGTAAAATGATAAATGAGATTGTAGTTTACCTGGCCTTACTCACTGTGTGGAAAAATATGCTGATCAGCACGTCAGGCCCACTGAAAAACATCTATTTTCCAATCTGCAAAAGACATCTTCACTTCATTAACCACAGGGTCTGGCTGTATACTAATGAAATACATTACTCTCAGAAGAGATAACTGTGACTAGTGTTTCTTACACTTGTATTTCTTTTGTTCTTAAAAGCTTCAGTCGAAATTGGCTGATCATGTGATAAGAAATTTTTTTGTTGCCCTGGAACTAGCAGATCGAGTGCAAATAATTTAAAACTCCACCTGCCTGTTATGGGCAGCTAAAAAATATAGTATAGTTAAAATATTTAAAAAATCTGCTCTTGAAACTATTCAAGAATAATCTTTCTAGTTTTATTTTTGGAACTTTTGTGTGTGCGCATTATGTGGCTAAAAACAAACAAAATTTAATTGAACTGTGTCTGTAAACAGATGGATTCTTATCGAACAATATTTATTCAGTTGAAGCAGGTTATTGAATACCTAAAAATAGAATATTCTTAAAGAATTAGTATATTATTCAAGGATGAAAACATCTATGTTAATATAATTTTTTAAATTATTCGCATATTTAAAAATATTTACTTATTTAAACTTTGAAATTTGTATGAAGTTTTTTCTTTAGTTTCTACCAACTCGTTCAGTAGAAGAGTTTATTTAATTAACATAGTAATTTTTGTATTTAACAGTAATATTACTACAAAAAAAAACTGGTGTGAAACACTCACACGACTTTATTTCACCTAAGTAGTCATTGAACAATTTAACCTAAGTTTAATCAAAAGTAAAAGATCTATAAAAAACATAATCTAACTGTAATTATGAGTGAATGACGCAAAATGAAAATTAACCTCTAGGAATTAAAAATACTGCAAATAACAAATAGTCGCTAAAATAAGCGTTTTAGAAAAAACTGCTTAAAATAAAAAATGTAGCTAGGTTTTTTATTTACGATAACTTTGCATAAAAATATACTTCTGTAGTAAGTTACACACTTAGTTTGGAATCTTAGAAAAATCTATTGAGAAACACTCACACGACTTTCTGTTATCAATGCAAATAATGAACAATGTAACCTAACACTGTAGAGAAAAATGCTTCCAATTAAAGTTGTAGATTTTTTAATTTCCTATATATTTGATTATGTACAGTTTTGTCGTAAAATGCATACTAAGGCTGAAATCTTAAAAAATCCATTTTTTTACAGATTTCGTGAAAAAAAAAACAAAAAATTACAAATTACCGCTAAACTAAGCATTATAGAAAGAAATGTTAGTAATAAAATTTGTAGGTTTTTAAATTATCTATAACTTGTGTTACGTACTCTTTTGCCCTTAGCATATTAAGACCGCAATCTTAAAAAATAAATTTTTTTCTATAAGAAAACAGCCTCCCCAAGAATTTCAGCAGACATGGCGCTTACTCTATCTTGTAGAGCATAAAAAATGTAGTAAATGAGACGATTTTAAAATAAATAGTAGAAGCCGTTTTTTTAGAAAATCGTAAAAAAGTGAAAAATGGGTCGAACAAATTACTACTTCCGGTTGACCGATTTTAATGAAAATGTTCGTGTCGGGTTCTCTAGTGGTATCTAACCAAAGTTTTAAGTTTCAACTTCGTACGATGTTCTGATCTTTAGATATTTTGTTCACACACACACACACACACACACACGTGCGCGCGCGCACGCACGCACAAACCAATCGCTGAAAACATGTTTTCTGGGGTTTAGGAGGTCTAAAAACGCGTGTTTCCGGTGAAAAGAATTCGATTTCAACGTGTCTACATGAAAGGAATACTTTTCTTCTCTATTCATACAGGGCAAGAAAAAGTTAAAAAATAGAACGCAATTTTGACATCTGGTCTTTATTTTTACAAATTTCAAGTACTCTATTAGCCATCTGTTTCCTGCAAAAGAGCCTAATTTTCGCCAATAGGGTACATATGCTTCATATTAAAAGCTAATAAATATAAAATAAAATCAGAAGGTCATGAGTGAATTATGATTGATTTTATAACTACTGAAATTATTGTTTTAAAAAGTTTTTTTTTTCATATAACTTTTTATTTAATGCATAATCTGTTATAAATAACAATAAATGGAACTTATCAATTAGACACAACTCATGAAAAAATTACAACCCACTGGTGTAATTAACAAATTATAACATGAAAACATTTCATACTGTTCTGAATTAATATTTACAATCAAAATTTTATAGCGATTTTTAAATAAATAAACAAAAAAAAATAAAATAAAAAATAACCAAAACCTCCTTTAAAACGAAAAAACAAATAAGAAGTAAGAAATAATAAGCACATGATTCCGAATATAATTATGTACACCTAACTTTTCTGAAAATAATTCGAAACGTTCATTCAGTAATTTACAACATTCACACTTAAACACGACAGTCATCTACAAAACACTAACATTATATTATTTACAACTTTAAAATCACACTATCAGAATCGCCCTGGGAGATCCAGTACTGTAGCACGTTTTAGCCTATTGACATCATTACTGTTGGCTAAGAGATTTAGCGCTAAGTGATTTACGTGGTTGTTTAGACGTTCGATGTATTTACAACTGAAACTTCGTATTTCTTCTCGTACCGTCTGCACATCCATATCACGATGTATATCGGCATTGGTAATATACCACGGTGCATTCAGTATGGTCCGTAGAATTTTTGATTGAAACCTTTGCAGAATTTCGATGTTTGAAGTTGATGCTGTCCCCCGTAACTGAATTCCGTAGGTCCAAATCGGCTTCAGCAGAAAAAAAAGTAAATATTTTATTATCGTACAGATAAAAATAATATTTTATCCTTAGTTAAATGACAAAACATTATAACCTCTTTAAGCCAAGAAGTTTAATTTAAACGTTTATCCGTCCATTTGTAAATATAAATGTAACCCTATTCGTTTCGAGGGAAATACTAATCGACCATCGTCTGAAAACGTGTATATTCGGTGAAAACTCGATTTCTAAAATTTGACATGATAACAATACTTATAAATACAATACTAAATTCTATACTAAATACAATACTAATAAAACCATATCCGGCAAAAATTTTATTTCTAAAAAATCGACAAGAAAACAATAATTCCCTTCCTATTATATTCCTATATACGTATTAATATAGGCAAGAGAAAGTAAAAATGTGTTAAAATCGTTTAATAGCCCTAATTTAAATATACTGTGTGTTCATAACAACTATCAGAGACGTTTGTATGAGTAGATAGTGTTAGCTAGAAGAAAGGGGGCAGATTCGATCTCTAGAGTGTCATTACCTATCGCTAGAGTGCTCTATGCGTTAATTTAGTGAAGAATTCACTGATTCTTGATGGTTTTTGTGAAAGGAGTTGAACAGCATCCTCCGGATACTGTTTTAACATTACTTTATTTAACCTGAAAAGTGATCCACCGGGTTGATCCAGATGGAAAGTCGTTGCGACAAATCAGCTGTTTAACAGCTGATTTTCGGAGACGATGGTTCCTGGTTAAAATCCTGATAAAAATAATTGCTTTTATACGGATTTGAATACTAAAAAGCTGGTGTGAAACACTCACACGACTTTCTCTTGCCAATGAAAATAATTAACAATAAACCTTACAATAGTAATAAAACATTAGAAATAAATAAAAAACTAACCTCAAAATCATAACCTTATTTCAATCATGAGAGAAACACGCAAATCGAAAATCAACCTCAGTTTGGCCTAAAAATACGGAAAATCAATCTATCACGCTCAACTAGGCTCTGTAGAGAAAAATGCTTTAAATAAAAGTTGTAGATCTTTTAATTTCCTATAAATTTAATTATGTACACTTTTGTCGTAAAATGCATACTAAGGCCTAAATCTTAGAAAAATCGATTTTTCACACGTTTTGTGAGAAAAAAACAGAAAATCGCTAATTACCGCTAAACTAAGTGTTATACAAAAAAAATATTTGAAATAAAAGTTGTAGAATTTTTAATTCTCTACATTTTTTACTATATACATTTTCGCGCTATAATACATATTAAAGCCGTAATCTTAATTTTGATGAAAATGTTCCTGTCGGGTCCGGTAAGGGTATGTTACTTAAGTTTTAAGTTTCAAGTTCGTACGATGTTCCGTTCTTGAGATATTTTGTATACACACACACACACACACACACACACATACACACAGACACACAGACACACTCACAGACCAATCGCTAAAACATGTTTTTTGTGTTCAGGGGGTCTGAAAACGTATAGATCCGGTGAAAACTCGGTTTCGAAAAATCGACATGAAAACAATACTTTCCTTCCTAAATATTCATATAGGAAAGAGAAAGTAAAAAGTGGTAACCGGTGGTGCATTTTCATCGTTGGGGATCAATCAACCATAACCTCTCAGGAATGGTCGGCCTGGGTCTGTACAACTCTACACCTCATTTACACGTCATACACAAAATTATCATTTCATTGGGTTATGGGGTTTCTTGTTGTTTAGGTTATCAGCCGAAAGGCTGGTTTGAACCTCTAGAGAGGTTAAAACGAGGAGTGAGTTGGTTTACCATGCCTTCTTCATTGAGTGGAGCAGCAACTTATGCTTATCAGCATGCCAGATCCTCTGAAAAACATTTTTTTCCACCCTACAAATTGCATCTTCACTTCATTCACTACAGGTTTTGGCTGTATAATGAAATTCATAACTCTCAGAGGAGATAACTCTGACAAATGTATTTTACACCTCTACCTTTCGGTTCTTAAATGCTTCAGTAATTAATAATTGGCTGACCATGTGACAAAACAACTAATTTTTGTAGCTCTGGAACTAGTACACCGAGTGCAAATAATTTAACACTCCACTTGCCTGTTATGGGTAGAAAAACACCAACCATATAATACTGTAGATGTTAAAATTAAAAAATAAAAGAATAAATTACTACGAATTAATTGATATTAACAAATAGCCGAGGTATGCAGAAAAATTTATTTATTTTAAAATATTTTTAAATTGTAATTTTTAAATGGGGTGGTTTACTGTTTTAAATTGGACGGATTGCAACGCTTACATATTACTGATAAAAAAAAACATGAAAAGTTACAAGTACATTGGTTTATTTTACGCGAAAAGTCAAAAAAACTATAGCAAACTTAGGAAGTGGTTATTTGTTGTCATCTGAGAACTCGTGGTTACCTTCATCGAAGTATTTTGAACCCGATTTAGAAAAATCGACATAAAATCAATCCCTCGTATAAACAAAATTAGTTAAAATTCCATCAGTTTAAACTTTTTCATAATTACGTTTGTTTTGTTTTTTTATGAAGTTAAATTTCAATATTTAGATTCAATTTTTTCGTAAGTAATTTACATGAATATTTTTAGAATTAAATTTTCTACAATTCTAACTAAGAAAAATATACTTTAATTTACAATTTACCACAGTAATTTTACGTTTAAGACAAAAATGTGATTTTTTAGCTCCAATTTTAGTGTTTTACGTAAGATATTTTTAAAACTAATAAAGTTACATTACTGGGACCATTTTTATTCAATTTATCAGATAAAAATACATAAGAAATCTGGTGTGATACACTCACACAACTTTCTCTTGCCAATTCAAATAATGACCATTATAACCTAACATTAGTAATAAACAAAAAACTAAACTCAAAAAACATAACCTTATTTTAATCATGAGTGAAAGACGCAAAATGAAAATCAACCTCAGTTTGGCTTAAAAAAACGGAAAATCATTCTTTCACGCTAAACTAGGCTCTGTAGAGAAAAATGCTTAAAATAAAAGTTGTAGATCGTTTAATTTTCTATAAATTCGATTATATACACTTTTATTATAAAATGCATACTAAGGCCGAAATCTTAAAAAAATTGATTTTTCTCACGTTTTCGTGAGAAAAAAACAGAAAATTGATAATTACTGCTGAACTAAGCGTTTTACAAAAAAATGTTGGAAATAAAAGTTGTAGGTTTTTAAATTTTCTACAATTTTTAATTTAAACATTTTTCGCTAAATTGCATATTAAAGCCGTAATCTTTAAAAAACTTTGTTTTTACGTGAAAACAGCCTCCCCAAGAATTTCAGCCAACATGACGCCTACCCTATCTTGTAGAGAATAAAAAATGGCGATTTCTAAAAAAATCGTAGGACCAGTTTTTGAGAAAATTGCAAAAAAGTGAAAAATTATACGAATAAACTATTACTTCCGGTTGACCGATTTTGATGAAAATGTTCGTGTCGGGTTCGGTAGTGGTATGTAACTTAAGTTTCAAGTTTCAAGTTCGTACGATGTTCCGTTCTTGAGATATTCTGTTCACACACACACACACACATACACACACACACACGCGCGCGCGCGCACACGCACACACACACACAAACACATACACGCGCGCGCGCGCGCGCGTACACACACACACACACACACACAGACCAATCGCTAAAAACATGTTTTTTGGGTTCAGGGGGTCTGAAAACGTAGGCTATAGATCCGGTGAAAACTCAATTTCGAAAAATCGACATGAAAACAATACTTTCCTTCCTATATATTCATATAGGCAAGAGAAAGTAAAAATACATAAGAAACATTCAGATTTGTGTCTTTATTACAGCCTTAAAATTTGTCTATATGGTCTCATTTCACGAAGGGTACTAAGTTCTCGGCGAAATGTTTTACTCCGTATAACTCGCTAACGAAGCGTTTTCGGACTTATGTTTTCATAAAGTTTTTTTCTTAGTTTTAGCTATAGAATGGGTTACCGAAACTTTACCGTATGAATCGTTCTGTATAATCAAACAGGGCAAGAGATCGTAAATATTAATTATGAAAATTAGTTAAAACGAGGATAAAAGTAGGGAATATTAGTTTAATAATCCATGAAAAATTACAATATTCTACCAACCAATAATCTGATTGAAATATACATAATAAAAACAGATATTTAACTTCATTTCATTTTTGACAGTTTCTCCAATGTATTATTGACAGTTTTTAGCTATTAAATTGTGTGCAGGTGACTGACACGTTTTATATATCAGTAATCGAAAAATTTTCATGTATTAAATTAATTTCAGCGTTTAAAAATAACCTAATGCAATAAAACTCTGGTGTGAAATAGTCACAAAACTTTCTCTTGCCAATATATATATATATATATATATATAATAAAACATACTTATGTTTATAGAATTTGTTTATTACTACATGATAATTTAACCTGATAGTTCTTAGAAAAACCTAAACAACGTAAATTTTATTAAGATATACGAGCGTTTCTGCGCATTTGACACTTGGTAGCATCGGATCTTCACACATGACCTATGTTTAATCATAAGTAGGCTAAACAATATAAAATGAAAAAACCTAAATTTAATCCTGATAAAATGAATGACGCAAAAAATGATAATCAATATCTGTACAACGTAAAAATGACTAATTGACGCTAAACTAAGCCCTGTAAAAAATTCTTTGGATAAAAGTTGTAGATTTTATAATTTTTTATTACTTTTGTTACAGTATACATTTTTATCCTTAAATTCATAGGCCTACTAAGGCCGCAACCTTAAAAAAATCCCAATTTTACCGACTTTGAGGAGCAAAATAAATAAAATAACTAATTTACGCTAAACAAAGCGTTGTAGAAAATGTTTCAAAAAGCAAAATTAGGTGTTTTAATTTCCTACAACGTTAATTAAATATACTTTTGGCCTAAAATTCCTATCAATGATGAAATATTTAAAAAACAAGTTTTTATCACGAGAACACTGACCCTCAAGAATTTCAGCAGACACGCTACCCTATGTTGTTGTTGATGTTGTTGTTTAGGTCATCAGCCGAAAGGCTGGTTTGAACCTGTAGAGGTTTTACTAAGTACAACGAGGAGTGAGGTGGTTCCATTGCCTTCCTCACTGAGTAGAAAAGTACGCTTATGAGCATGCCGGGTCTTCTGAAAAGCACATATATTCCACTCTAAAATGCCACCTTCGCTTCTTTCACCACAGGTTGTGTATAATGAAATTCATTACTTTCAGAGGAGATAATTCTGATTTGTGTCTTTTACACCTTTAACTCTTCTGTTCTTAAATGATTGAGGCATTTAATTGGCTGACCATGTGATCAGAAACAGAACTATTTATTTTAGCCCTGCAATGAACAGATTGCGTGTAATTAATTTGACACTGCACCTGTCTGTTATGGGCAGACCCTATGTTGTAGTAAATACGAAATGTAGTAAATGAAGCAATTTTGAAAAATATCCTAGAAGCCATTTTTGAGTAAACCGCAAACATGAAAAATAGGAATAAACTACCACTTCCAGTCGACCGATCTTGATGAACATTTTCGTATCGGGTCCCGTATTGATACGAATCTTAAACTCCAAGTTTTTATTTCGTACGCTATTCCATTTTTGAGATATTTTGTTCACAGACACACAGAGATCAATCGCCCAAAACATGGTTTTTGGGTTCAGGAGGTCTGAAAATGTGCATATCCGGTGAAAAATTTACATAAAATAGTACTTTCCTTCCCTATTTATATTCATATAGGGCAAGAGAAAGTAAAAATGTTATTACTATGCAATAAATAATTGTACTGATTTTTATATTAACAGTTAATAAATAATAAGTTAAATAATTTTTTCTTCATTACTTTTCAGATTAAATTTTCTGTATAATAAAATAAAATTTGGCCCTAAAATGCATATTCAGCTAAATTCTAAAAAAATACATTGTAGGTAATCATATAAATCTTGTTTCATTTAAAAAAGTGTATAAACGCCTAAAGCCTTGGGTTTATGATTCCCTTTGTGCAAGGATTAAAAAGAGAAACGAATTGTTCAAAAACACAAATTTACAGTCCTGGAATTATAAATTAATTAGTTATAATGTCATATAGAAATAAACGACATAAAAACCTATGCAATGCCAAAAATGTTTATTATTAGACTGTAATTTACTGAAAGTAATAAAGACAATCCGAAAATGCAATGGCGGGTATTAAACGATCTTTTTGGTAGAAGAAAACAGAACATAATTATTGAGTGCTTAAAAACCTCTGGTAATTTTATTTTAACATCTTGGACTGAGATAGTTAATGGATTTAAATTATTTTGTTAATGTAGCTATTGAACTGACCAAAGATTGTTCTACCCAGATTGGAGATGATACAGACACCATTCATAATCTTTCTTTCTATGTATGTTTTCCCAAATTAGATCTGATGCTTCAATATTTTTAACACCGATATCAAGTGAAAAAATACTTAGTGTAATAAACAAATTAAAACCAAATAAAGCAGTAGTGGTCAAAAGTAATAATTCTTATATTTTAAAAAATATATCTGCTCATTTATTTTTACTGCCCGGCCCGTTGGCGTGAAGTTAGCGCAACTGGCTTCTACGCCGGGGCCCCGGGTCTGATTCCCGGTCAGGTCTGGTTTCTTTTCATTACTCATTTTCATCAATCACCCTTCTCACCGTTTGCATTAGCAGTAATTGAAAAACATTCGGACATTAAACAAAAAAAATCTGGCCATATAGTTACAGTTTTACAATTTATTTGTAATTTTAGTTTAGTGTCTGGTGAGTTTCCTAGTGGTATGAAGAAGGGTGTAATTTCACCTTTATTTTAAAAGGGCGAACGTGATAATTTTGAAAATTTTTGACCTATATGTTTTTTATCTTTATTTTCAATTTATTTGAAAAGTGTTTAAAATCGTAGCTGTAGTTCGAATCAGTTTGATTTTAGGGAGGACTTGAGTGCTGCGCATGCTCTTCTGAAGCTTATGAGAGGTGTTTATGATTCTGTGGATAAAAAAAATCAACTGCTGTTTTATTCATAGACTTAACTATAGCGTTTAATACAGTAAATTGTGCTAAGCTTTCAAAAATTTTGTGTAACTCTGGGATAAGAGGGATTGCCTTGCAGTTTTTCAGGGATTGAGTGACAGTCAGGAAGTTGTGCGCTTGGAAGATGAGCTCGGCGAACCTCTCCATGTGAATTTTAGCGTTCTCCAGGTGTCAGTACTGGGACCTATATTATTTTTTGTTTATGTAAATAGCCTCTACAATGCTGACCTGCATGATAAGATTCATGCATATGCTAATGATATGGGCTTATATTACAGCGCTGAGGATGAAACTAGGTTTAAACAATATATTAATAGGGAGTTTAAGAAATTAAATTCTTTGGTCCTAAGTCCTAAAACTAAATAAGTTTTTTAATTTACGTAAACAAAATTCTTTTGACGTTTTATTTATCATTCTGGCTCATGTGTGGAGAGAAATCTATGCACGTGTATAAGACTCGAATGAGCTGAGATGATGTATATGGGCATATGATTGTTGATTGACCTGGGGTGATCATGTCAAGTACATTAAAACGAAATTTTTTAATGTTTTAAGGAAATTTTATCAGAAATTTGGGTATTTTGCGGGCACTGTATTTGGCACTTGTGGAGTCACATCTGTCCTGCGGTTTAGTGTGTTGGGGTGGTACGTATTATTATTCTATTCAGTCTTTAACTGTCACTCAAAACCACTTTATTATATTTATCTCATATCAGCCTTATATAGCACCGTCTCTTCCAATTTTCGGAAAATTGAATTTGTTGCCATTAAGGTATCTTTGTTTATAAAGTTTTGATTGTCTTTTAGAGCAGGAGTGGAAATTCTGGACTTTATGAAATCACATTACATAATACTCGAAATAAATTAAATGTTATTACACCTAGGACAAAATAAAGTCATCTACAATTTTTTCCATTCCTTGCTCCTAAGCTATTTAAACAATCGACAGAAACATTAAAACTTTCCCCTAATTTCAATAATTTTACAAAGGAAATTTGGTTGTTTTCCATTCGATATGTAGAAATTTGTTTAAAGTAAGTAAAAGTTTAATAGTTTATTTTTCCCTAATGAACAAATTAAATTGAAAGATTTTCTTTTGGTATCTGAATTTGTCATTTCAGAAAGCCCATTAGTCAAAAAAACTAACTTTTAGAAACATTTTAAAAACTAGTAATTTATTATGTTTCAATTTAAAAAATATAAAAAAATATAAATTGTTCAGAAGGCTGAACGCTGATCTCAAAAAACATGTTTTTAGCGATTGGTGTGTGTGTGTGTGTGTGTGTGTGTGGGTGCGTGCGCGCGCGTGTGTGTGAACGAAATATCTTAAGAACGGAACATCGTACAAAGTTGAAACTTGAAACTTAAGTTAGGTACTACTAGAGGACCCGACACAATCATTTTCATCAAAATCGGTCGACCGGAAGTAGTAGTTTATTCGTGTGATTTTCATTTTTTTTCTCAAAAAAGACTCTCCTACGATTTTTTTAAAAATCGACTAATTTACTACAATTTTTATGCTTTATTAGATAGGGTAAGCGCCATTTCTGCTAAAATTCTTGGTGAGGCTGTGCTTGATACAAAATTTTTTTTTTTAAAGATTGCGGCCTTAATATGCATTTTAGCGCAAAAGTGTATATAACAAAATTTGTAGACAATTTAAACATCTACAACTTACATTTCAAACATTTTTTGACATTCTTAGTGCTTCAGTAATTAGTGGTTTTCTGTTTTTTTTTCAATTAAAATCTGTAAAAAAATCGATTTTTAAGATTTCGGCCGTAGCATCCATTTTACGACAAAAATGTACAATATCCAATTTATAGGAAATTTAAAGATCTAAATTTTTTATTTTAAGCATTTTTTCTAAAGAACCTAGTTTAGCGTGAGAGAGTGATTTTCCGTATTATTAAGCCAAACTAAAGTCGGTTTTTTATTTTTCATTATTCACTCATGATTTTGAGGTTAGTTTTTTTGTTTATTTCTAATGTTTTATTACTAATGTTAGATTATATTGTTCATTATTTGCATTGGCAAGAGAAAGTTATGTGAGTTTTTCACACAAGATTTTTTTAAATTTATTTATTTAAAGTCGCATCAACTGCTTAAAATTATTAGCGACTACGGTGGATAGGTGACTGTAACTATGGGATTTGACTTACGAAATTTTCCAGACGCTAGTCGGGAATCGAATATAAATTTTGGCGATGTAAACGAAAATATTATTACTTATTATATTTACATCAAGAGCACCTGCCCCCCTAAAATGTTAGCAGACACAGCGTTTACACTGTCTTATAGAGCACTGAAAATTTAATAAACGGGATTTTAAAACAAATCGTAGGAGCGTTTTTGAAAAAATTGCAAAAAGTGAAAAATTTCACGAATAAACTACTACTTACGTTTCACCGATTTTGACGGAAATATTTATTTCAGGTACTCTAGTAGTATACTGTGGACAATTCGAACTGGCACAACTCTTGCTCTACGTGTATACACAGTCCCGAATAAAGTGTATCCATAGCCTATTCTTTCAACAAGATCTACAAATTTTAATGTACGCAAATGCCTACAACCTTATTTCAATATACAAACATCCAAGTAATTATTTAATTTTTACTTTCTCTTGTCTATATGAATATATAGGAAGGAAAGTATTGTTTTCATGTCGATTTTTCGAAATCGAGTTTTCACCGGATCTATACGTTTTCAGACCCCCTGAACCCAAAAAACATGTTTTTAGCGATTGGTCTGTGTGTGTGTGTGTGTGTGTGTGTGTGTGTGTGTGTGTGTGTGTGTGTGTGTGTGTGTGTGTGTGTGTGTGTGTGTGTGTGTGTGTGTGTGAACAGAATATCTCAAGAACGGAACATCGTACGAACTTGAAACTTGAAACTTAAGTTACATACCCCTACCGGACGCGACATGAACATTTTCATCAAAATCGGTCAAACGGAAGTAGTAGTTTATTCGTATAATTTTTCACTTTTTTGTGATTTTCTCAAAAACTGGTCCTACGATTTTTTTTATAATCGCCTGGTTTACTAAATTTTTTATGCTCTACAATATAGGGTAGGCACCATGTTTGCTGAAATTCTGCGTGAGGCTGTTTTTACGCAAAAACTTTTTCTTTTTAAGATTGCGGCTTTAATATGCATTTTAGCGCAAAACGTTTTATAATAAAAGTTGTAGAGAATATAAAATTCTACAACTTTTATTTCAAACATTTTTTTGTGTAACGCTTAGTTTAGCGGTAATTTGCGATTTTCTGTTTTTTTTCTCACGAAAACGTGTGAAAAATCGATTTTTTTAAGATTTCGGCCTTAGTATGCATTTTACGACAAAAGTGTATATAATTAAATATATAAAAAATTAAAAGATCTACAACTTTTATTAATAGAATTTTTCTCTACAGAGCCTAGTTTAGAGAGAAAGAGTGATTTTCCGTATTTCTAAGCCAAACTGAGGTCGATTTTCATTTTGCGTGTTTCACTCATGATTGAAATATGGTTATATTTTTGAGGTTAGTTGTTTGTTTATTTCTAATATTTTATTAATAATGTTAGGTTTATTGTTAATTATTTATATTGGCAAGAGAAAGTTGTGTGAGTGTTTCACACCAGATTTTTAAATATGTATTTAATGTGTCCCAGTAAAAATTTAAATTATAAATTACAAGAACTAAACTTAAAAACTCACTAAAATGTACTCTACAGATGTACGTAACTAACTAGATAAATTTGTCTGAATGTAATGAACAGAAAATTATATTTGAAAACGAATTAGGTACAGCATTATTTTTGACACATTATTAATAAAAAAAATCTGGTGTGAAACACTCACACAACTTTCTCTTGCCAATGCAAATAATTAATAATAAACCTAATATTATTAATAAAATATTAGAAATAAACAATACACTAACCTCAAAAACATAACCTTATTTTAATCATGAGTGAATGACGCAAAATGAAAATCGAACTCAATTTGGCATAAAAAAACAAAAAATCACACTTTCACGCTAAACTACGCTCTGTAGAGAAAAATGCTTAAGATAAAAGTTGTAGATCTTTTAATTTTCTATAAATTTAATTCAATACACTTTTGTCGTAAAATGCATACCAAGGCCGAAATCTTAAAAAAATCGATTTTTCACACGTTTTCGTGAGAAAAAATCAGAAAATTGCAAATTACCGCTAAACTAAGCGTTATACAAAAAAATGTTTGAAATAAAAGTTATAGGATTTTAAATTCTCTACAACTTTTATTATATAAATTTTTGCGCTAAATTGCATACTAAAGCCGTAATCTTAAAAAAACTATGTTTTTACGTCAAAACAGCCTCACCCAGAATTTCAGCCAACATGGCGCCAACCCTATCTTGTAGAAAATAAAAAATTGAGTAAATGAGGCGATTTTAAAAAAATCGTAGGACCAGTTTTTGAGAAAATCGCAAAAAAGTGAAAAATTACACGAATAAACTACTACTTCCGGTTGACCGATTTTGATGAAAATGTTCGTGTCGGGTCCGGTAGTGATATGTAACTTAAGTTTCAAGTTTCAAGTTCGTACGATGTTCCGTTCTTGAAATATTCTGTTCACACACACACACACACACACACACACACACACACACACACACACACACACACACACACAGTCACACACACAGACCAATCGCTAAAAACATGTTTTTTGGGTTCAGGGGGTCTGAAAACGTATAGATCCGGTGAAAACTCGATTTCGAAAAATTGACATGAAAACAATACTTTCCTTCCTATATATTCATATAGGCAAGAGAAAGTAATAATGAAAAGAAAGCGTAGTGACCGTGTGTGCGTCGCACATTACAGTAGCGATTGTACACTTTTGTGACTGTACCGTCGTTGCATGGCGAGGGGAGAAGAGTGGAGCAGATAAACACCGAAGCTGCTTGTGCCAATTCGAATTGTCCAAGGTATACGTATTTTAAGTTCCAAATTTAAGCTTTGTAGAAGATTCCGTTCTTGAGATTTTCACACGCACACACCCGCAGACCAATAGTAGAAACATGGTTTTATGGTTCAAGGGGTCTGGAAACTTGTATTTCTAATGAAAACTTAATTTTAAAAAATCGACACGAAAACAATAAGTTACTTTTCTTCTCTATTTGTTCATATAAGGTAAGAGAAAGTACAAAAGTTATTTTGCTTTCAATATACAGTACAAACAAAAGTTGAAAAGTACGAAATTTATAGTGTTGTGAAGTTTAAACTTCGTTCAATTCCGTCAACCTCCGAAACATACTCGTATATCACTCAAAATACCGTTGCCCGCAAATTTTATGTATAAAGTATTTAGCAATAAAGTGTATTTATAACTACTTCTAAATTGTAACTCTTAAATTATTAACAGGCACATCTCCCTGTTTTATTACTCCATGTCTAACTTTTAACTAACTTGATTACGTAATCTAATTTAAACTGTCTTACTTCATGTCAAAGATTCGTTACTATAGATCACTTCTTTGTGTCCCTTGAAAACTTTCGTGTATATTATAAATTTGCGTTATTATGTTTCTAAAATATTAATTAACCTTGTTAGACCAGATGAAGTGAAACCGGAAGTGATAGAGACTAATAAAAATCTGAATTAAACGGAAGTGTAAAGAAAATTAATGAAACATTAAACACAAATCGCCAATTTTTATTGATTTTTACTTCCTCTTGCTCTGTATGAATATACCGGAAAGGAAAGTATTGCTTTCATGTCAATTTTTTTAAATCAGGTTTACACCGGATATACGCGTTTTCAGGTCCCCTGAACAAAATAAAACATATTTTTAACGATTTAACTGTATTTGTTTGTGAGTTTAAAGTTAGTCTGTTTATTACTTATCACACCCAGATCTCGAACGAATCTGCGCTTAGGTGTTAGACTATTTTATATATTTTGTTGTTTCTTAAAAAACACGATTTTCTTAAAAATGATATCTGATATTCTTTTAAATTCAGTGATTACGCTGATGATATGATTATTATTCAGGGTAATGAGGATAATTTGCCACGGGTCCTTTTTAGGTTTTGTGATATTTCTTGTCAGTTTAATTTGCTAACATTGTAACTTTTCTGGGGCCATATTGAACCACTAAGCTAATCAATTTCTATTTTTCTTCGGATAACGTACTGGTCTAGCCTTTCGGTTTTGCCAGTACTTTTTGAGACGGTCCGATCTTTGTTACCGTATCTCATCTGGAACCTCAACCGTGCGTCTTTCTGTTTTTCCCCAATAAAACTGTGTGATTTGAGAGTACTATTTATTTTTTCATTGACGAACACGTCTTCAATTGCCAGTCCAATTTCATTGAGATCCCTCTCAATCTCTTTTAAGTATCTTCCCGTAATCTTCCTGTTCAAGTTCCTGAGGATCAGTTGTTACAATAACTTATTCTATCATTCGGCATTCCTAAAATGTGTAAAAAGTAGGAAATCCTCCTTTTCTTCATCACGCTAATAATAGGATCAATTCCCTTATAAACAGTTTAATTAGAAGGAATTCGCCATACCCCATTTTTTGATAATTGTTGTTAAGGCAGGTTCTGATAATCCAGCGTTCGGTTTTAAGAAATTGATCAATCTTAGCTTCATTCTTAATTTGGAAAATAGTTTCACCAGCGAAAAGCGCCTCTCGAGAACAACTGTTTTGTAGTGGCGGTTTTAGGTATGCATTGAAAGATTTTTTCGTATGTTTGCCAAGTTATTCCTTTCCTTTTTTTAATTTTGGAAGTTCTGTTTTGTGTGGATTTTTTTTTTAGATTGCAGTCGATGATTTCTCTTAGTTATTTGAACTGTTGAGACCATCTAATTTCTTTACCATTAATTCTCACTTTATTTATGCGAAGTGGGTTGATAGCCATGAATTCAGTCTTCTCATGGGATATTTTTTACCCAATTTTTTAGGCTATACTTTCAAGGCTAGCAATTTGCGCACGCATTTTAATCATGTTCAGAGCCAGCAGGGCCAAATCATCCGCAAATCCTAAGTAGTTTACTAATATACGTTTTCCTTCTCTTCCAATTTTGGTTTTTGCTGGATTCTCCCTTTGCCACATTTTGATGATACAGTCCAGGGCAACATTAAAGATTAGTAGAGAGAGCCCATCTCCCTGTCTTAGCCCAGTTGTAATGGTGAAAGGGTCTGAAATCTCTCTCCTACACTTAACCCTTGATTAAGTGTTTGTTCAATTGTAACATTATAATAGTGATATTCTAGAATAATCGTTTGATTAAAAAATTGTGTTATGTACGAGGTGAAATATATTGAACAAGAATAATGGATACGATGAATGAAATATTTTGAGTAGGAATTCTCGGAATTTGAAACTAGTAAAACCGTTTGTTTTGATTCCTTCTACCATATTTATGTAAAGCAGAGAAAGTGTTAGAAGGGTCTCGATTGTTAAAGGAACTGTTGAACCGCAGGTATAATAACAGTTACCGCCTTTGTAGTGAATTAGTTATACTTGAATTATGAATATAATTAACCTTTGTGCGATTGATACGTTTGAGAATAGTAACTCTTCAAACACTAATTCGGAGATCGCGCCGATAGACTTGGCTTTTTTATGCATCTATTATACAAATAATTCGAAATTTTTATGAGACGGTAAGAAAACTTTGAGAAATGTTTAAAAAAAAATAAACATGTAACTCCGTTTTTTACGCCAGTACAGCGAATTTATGAAAAATTTATTGTAATTTTTGCAGTCGCTACTTTTCGTCAAGATTTAGCAATAAAAATTTTTATTTTTATTTCTTTTATTTGGTATTATAGAAAAATGTCTAGCAAAAATTTGGTATATCGAACGCTCTTGCTTACAATTCTATACGCCTATTCAAGCCTAATTTTGAGAGTCAAGTGAATATGGATTGTGTGGTAAAAGAAAGGCGGCAAAAACGGCTCTACTTGAGCTGATGTCATTAACCCATTCCTACAGTTATTTATATGACATACGTTATTATATGAAAGCACGGAATTTTGTAAACACGTACATGTAGAAAAACATGAGAAAATATAAAATAATGATTGATGGAGTAATCCTGGAACAAGTCAGTCAATCTGCCTATTTGGGATGTAATGTAATCTATCATACGAAGAGGACAAGGGTGTACCACAAAAAATACAAAAATATATTTGAATTTGTTTTACAACACGTTGACATTTAAAAGGAAAGACCTAAACGGACACACAGACGAAATTTTACCAGACAGTGTCTGTTCTAACATTGACGTAAGGTAGTGAGACCTGGGTATGGTGAAAAGAAGTACGAATATAATTCCATCCAGTCTGCAAAGATGCGCTTTTCAAAAAGCGTTAGGATTGTAGTAGACTGGATCGGTTCAAAAATCATAATATACGACAAGAATTAGATGTAAGTTCTCTTAAGGAAACATTTATGAAGTACTACCGGAAAGGACCGATTATCTACAAAATAACGTCTTCACATCGGATTCTTAGATTAGCCAAAAGTTACGAACCAATTACTGTACGCGCTCCAGCTCATGATCTCTGCTGCCTGGGGAAGTGTGGCGGGTGGAGTAGTAGAATGTATTACATTCGTCTTATCGTGCAGTACAAAAACATTTAGTTGTCATGTAAACATTTATTATGTCTATGTATTTATTCATAATAGGCTTACTGTTATTACTTTTTACCAAGGATACATGTGTCACAATACACAGTTGTAGATTTTTGCCTGTGCGTCACGGATGTGTCTGACTAAAGTGATTTTTATTTTAAATTGAAAGTGCGTTAACGTGCCAAACGTTATTTTTTTCGTGTGTTTTATGTTAATTAAATTTCAAAGTGTATTTATCATATGTTTTGTTTTAATAAAATATATCTTCTCGGAAAAATTAAGTGTTAATTCATTCGGAAGGGCAACAAAAATTATTGCATCAGTTATAGAAAAGTGTGACGAAGAATTGGGTACAGGAACATACCTGCATCCCGTTAAAAAATGAAAGAAAAGTAAACTTTAACTACATTATAGAATAAATTTAAATAAGAAAAGAATAGGTTACTTTAAAATGTGATGTTTAGGTCATCAGCTGAAAGGCTGGTTTGAACCTGTAGAGGTTTTACTAAGTAAAACGAAGAGTGAGGTGGTTTACCCTTGCCTTCCTCATTAAATGGAAAAGTACGCTTATCAGCATGCCGGGCCCTCTGAAAAATATATATTTTCCACTCAGCAAATGATACCTTCACTTCATTCACCACAGGGTCTGGCTGTTTAATGAAATTCATTACTTTCAGAGGAGATAACTCTGATAAGTGCCTTTTACACCTCTACCTCTTCTGTTCTTAAATGATTCAGTCATTTAGTTGGCTGGTCATGTGACAATAAACAAAACTATTTGTTTTAGCCCTGCAACGAACAGATTGAGTGTAAATAATTTGACACTTCACCTGTCTGTTATGGGCAGACTTTATAAAGACGGAAAGATTATAATAAATACTTTTTAAATGAATAGTATATAATCTTTCTCTGTATGCCGTAGCCTAAAAGAAATTTCTCACACGGATCACAAGCTGGCACGCTTACGGTATTAAAAGGTGTAATACGAGGCGACCAGTGGCTTGATGGATGCCGGAATAGGTCCCGAGATCTAATCCTAGAATTGCAGTAGAAGACGATAAAAATAACTCGTTAACTTCTGTTGTTTACGTTTTGAATGAACTTCATGGGCCCCTTAGTCCAATGAATTATTTTGTAACATTTGTAAAAAACTATTATTTTAAACTAAAATAAACGTCAAACGAGATACCTCAAAAGTTTATGAATTTTATTCCATCTCTAACATTTTAATTTTGGTCTAAAATTCATTTTTTATTGGAGCAAAACCTAAAATCTGTTCTGTGACTGAGTAATATGTAGATAAGTTTTCCTTTTTAAGACGGGTTAAAGGTTGAACATCCTCTTCAATTTCTCAGCGATGGAATATCGAAATGGTTGGCGTTTAATTTTTTTATCTACCTAAAGAGGATATTCCTTTAGGGATACATTATATCATAAGGAGAATTAGTGAAGATTATTTATTATTTTTTTTTTTTTGGTTTAACGTCCGACTGTTTTGCAGTTACTACTAATACAGACGGTGAAAAGGGTGACAGATGAAAATAAGTGATAAAAAAATGCCAGACCTAACCGGGAATTGAACCCGGGACCCCGGCACAGAAGCCAGTTGCGCTAACCACTACGCCAACGGGTTGGCCAATTAGTACAGAAAGAGTCAGTCAGTCAGTGAGGGCTTTCCCATTTATACAAAGTTTTTGGCTCACTTATTTTTATATATATATTTTTAGTTCATAGGGTTTTCATTTTTTAGATTTATTATATTACAATATTTTTGGGCGATAATTTTCAACAATTCTCCGCGTCGAAACAACGAGCTAAGGCAAAACTAATTTTCTAATGTTTTTTAAGGCATGAATTGATGATTGGAATTCTATATTGTTGGCGCGGAACGTGTATATTTTAATTATACATTATGAGTTAACTATCGGATTCTAAATCGACAAAAAAATAAACATTACAGATATCGTTACTTAACGATTTTTTTTCGTCTGCACTGTTTGTGTCTATACATATGCAAAAATATAATAATAAAATCTAATAGAACTGATGTACAATTGACAAATTATTTAGGTCTTGCGAGTAAGGCGGCCTACGTTGACGGTGACGCGCGTGTGACGTCAAAGGCAGATATAATATCGGACCAATCAGAGTCTAGTATTCTCAACCAATGAAAAATCTCCAAATCTAGCCAATCAGATGTCTTCTTATGCGTTAATTTGATTGGTTATTATTGTCCAATCAGAGAGCTTATTGTAATTCACTACGTCATCCGATATGAACTAATGAAATCGTTTTATTCAGTATTACGTCATTTGTCAGTATGGACTTCCTGATTGGTCCGGAACTGTTCCTGCGCGGAACGTCGACTTACAGTTTGACATAAGATCCGCCCATTGTCACCGCCTAGTTAACGATACAGCCGAATATTACAGAATAACGTCTACTGAAATGCTATACGTTCCAGAATTAAAACACCTACCAAAAATATTTTCAAATTGTTAGAGATCTTCCGTGTTCGCAATGATTATGGTATTATTTTATGTAACAGCAGTATATTTACAGCTGCTTTTATACAGTACGAAATAAAAAAAATTAGTGAAGGAAGCAAGAAAATAGATTGGGTTGTCACATACAAGCTTACTCAAACTTAACAAATTATTTTGTCGGCTACCATGCAAACACTACTATACGAACGTAACACATTATGATTTTGTCACTGTATATTAAGGTTAATTCTAATAAGGACGTCAATGCCGGTTTTTTGTCAAAAATCGTCATTAGAATCGCCGGAATTGTCAAAATGAATATTAGAACATACTTGATCTATACCTTGATAGAGCAACATACAAATTGTGCCGTTTTGACGACAAACCGTCACGTTAGAAACGGTTAACGATATGAACAATTTTTGGGCGATTATTTTCAACATTTCTCCGCGTTGATTCGTAGTTTGTTTCATAATTTTATTTTACGATGGGAAAATTTAGTATTGCCGATAACAGGCAGTTAAACTTTTAATATGTTTTTAAAATTTCATTTGCTACTTCTACGGCTACATTTGTAGTTCTGTTTTTTTCACTAGAGAAGTTAAATTTAAACTCAATCATATTAAGTACAGAAGAGGTACTGGTGAAAGAAAAACTGTTATGAGCTTGTTCCAACGACAGTAGATTATTATACAGTTAGACCTTGTAGTGAATATTAAAATCGCATTTGCTAGATGCAAACTGAAAGATTTTTAAAAGGCCTTCTATGCTCATGAAAACACTTTTCTACTGAGTGATACTGTATAAACCAAAAAATGTAACCCAATTATTTTTTCTGATTATTTCAGATAACATGTAAATGTTTGAACTAACTTCTAGCCTAATGATCTAAAAACCCAATTTAATTGTGCCGAACATTTCACATCTCATTATTTACCTAATTTTAAGTTAATTGATAGACTGGATTTGAAAAAAAGAATATTATCATCGTCGTTATGAAAGAACGTACAAATTTATTCTTACAAATTGTTCAAAAAATGAAAACGTATAATAGTTTATTGAATTTAATGTTCAAACCAACACCTTCTTTAAATAACGTAGGCGTAATCTAATTATATGTACGGTCTTATTTCTCAGAATTATTATATTATTTTTTTGGGCTTGAATTTTGACTATAGCAATAATAATCAGAGAGCTATGGCAAAACTAATTTTCTAATGTTTTTTAAGGCATGAATTGATGATTGGAATTCTACACTGTTGGCGCGGAACGTGTATATTTTAATTATACATTATGAGTTAACTATCGGATTCTAAATCAACAAAAAAATAAACATTACAGATATCGTTACTTAACGAATTTTTTTCGTCTGCACTGTTTGTGTCTATACATATGCAAAAATATATTAATAAAATCTAATAGAACTGATGTACAATTGATAAATTATTTAGGTCTTGCGAGTAAGGCGGCCTACGTTGACGGTGACGCGCGTGTGACGTCAAAGGCAGATTTATAATATCGGACCAATCAGAGTCTAGTATTCTCAACCAATGAAAAATCTCCAAATCTAGCCAATCAGATGTCTTCTTATGCGTTAATTTGATTGGTTATTATTGTCCAATCAGAGAGCTTGTTGTAATTCACTACGTCATCCGATATGAACCAATGAAATCGTTTTATTCAGTATTACGTCATTTGTCAGTATGGACTTCCTGATTGGTCCGGAACTGTTCCTGCGCGGGACGTCGACTTACATTTTTACATAAGATCCGCCCATTGTTACCGCCTAGTTAACGATACAGCCGAATGTTACAGAATAACGTCTACTGAAATGCTATACGTTCCAGAATTAAAACACCTACCAAAAACATTTTCAAATTGTTAGAGATCTTCCGGGTTCGCAATGATTATGGTATTATTTTATGTAACAGCAGTATATTTACAGCTGCTTTTTACAGTATGAAATAAAAAAAATTAGTGAAGGAAGCAAGAAAATAGATTGGGTTGTCACATACAAGCTTGCTCAAACTTAACAAATTATTTTGTCGGCTACCATGCAAACACTACTATACGAACGTAACACATTGTGATTTTGTTACTGTATATTAAGGTTAATTCTAATAAGGACGTCAATGCCGTTTGTCAAAATGAATTTTAGAACATACTTGATCTATACCTTGATAGAGCAACATACAAATTGTGCCGTTTTGACGACAAACCGTCACGTTAGAAACGGTTAACGATATGAACAAATTGTGTAAATTTATTATTCAAATATTTTTATTTTCTTTGTTTGCATGTTCTTAAAGTCTTACATATGATTAGATAATTTTATTTTTAAAATTCTTAATAACAAAATGAAGTTTTTGACTCACTTATTTTTGTAAAATGTATGTTAGCTCATAGGTTTTTATTAGATTTATTATAAATATTATAATTAGATTTAGATTTATTATTTCTATAAATATTTTTGTTGGCGTGTCCTTAATGTTCTTTATAATGGTTTCTATATATTCGGTTTTTTCAAATTTTAGTTTGCTTTCTTTTAGAAATAGTTTAATTTTTGTTTGACGTGTTCTGGTTTTAAGCCTACATCTAGTTATGTATTTCAGTCGTACTGTTAATAAAAGAAGAACACACCTACCCTAAGACATGGCTTTTAGCCATAGTTGGGTAGGTCAATTTCCTCTACCTCGTTCACTATCTATCTTCTATGAATTACAAATGTATTATTGTTTTTGGAAGAAATGTGTATGTATGGGTTACTACTGTAAAAATATGGAAATAAAGTTTTATTATTATTATATGAACACAGATATAAGTTTAAGTAATACATTACCGTTGGTTAAGCAATACGACACTTAAAAGAAGTTAGTTTTCACTTAACGAATCGGGTTTCTGTTAAAACCGTTCATTTCAGTGAAAAACAAACAAAAGATCTTTCCACTTTTAACAGTTTATTTGTTTTCCTCTATTTTCAAAAACATTTCCACAAGTTTTCTTTCTAATCGAATGAAAATCTCGAAGAAAAATTATATAATTTCGTTATTATCGTTCAAGTTTCACCGAAGTGGTTTAGGGATTTTTCTTTTCATAAAATCTATAGTATTTTTATTTCTAGAGGTGAAGATATTGAATAGAACTTACTAAATTAATTTTCCACCCAGAAAAAATTCGGATAAATACTGTCGAAAGGAACAACTTTTTACTTTCTCTTGCCCTACATGAATATGTAGGGAAGGAAGTATTGTTTTCATATCAATTTTTCTAAATCAAGTTTTTGCTGGAAATACATTCTCAGGCCCCCTAAACTTAATACATTTTTTTAAATGATTGCTCTGTGTGCATTTGTGAACAAAATATTATGTCAATACCTAAAGGGAATGTGTATTTGAGAATTTTCAAGGGGGGCCGAGATTTTTAAAATCTTAACTTAAATAATAAGAGTAATAAATATGGTTTCTATGAAATAGTTTTAAATGGTCTTGTACAGTCAGGTAGGTATGCCTATTGTTGTACGGGTATTATGAAGTGGGTACCTATTTAGGTAATTGGATTTTTTGTAACACTTTCTATTCAATCCTAATTTGTTTACAGGTGGTTAAGATTTATCCAGAAGCTGTCAGAATGATTGTGTTTTTATTATTGTATCGAAAACCTATGTCTTTTTCGAAATTTCCTTAGATCCACCTATATAAGCGAGACGGTTTATGTTGTGAGTTAGTTTTGATTTTTCTGTGATCCAAAAAAACAAATTGCGAACAGTGCGCTAGAAAAGATCAACGTTACTGTGAATTACTGTGTAGGCTATTGTTTAACGTTATTTTTGTATCTTTTGTAAGTAGTCTTTAGAAAATTGGTTAAGTTAATCATCCTTATTAGTTAATTATAATTAGTTTGTTATTTATAAGTAATTTAATTGTAACTTACTTTTACACTTTAGACAAATCATTTAATTGTAATTTTTAGTTGTAATAAATACTTGAATTTTGACCTATAGTGTGTTAATTATTTAATTTACCCAGATCCCGAAACGGATCTTAGAGATAAGTGTCACAGTATCTTACAAACGGAAAAGCGCACAAATATGACTTGAAAGTTAAGTACTGTAAGAGAACCCAATACAAACATTTTCATCAAAATTGGTCAACCGGAAGTACCGGTTGGATTCGTGTGTTATTTGCGATTTTCTCAAGGAAGGCTTCTACCATTATTTAAATAATCGCTTCATTTATTACACCATTTTTTAAGCTTAACAGGATTGGTAACCGCTGTGTTGTCTCCTGAATATTTGAGGCTGTGTTCTCATAGTAAAAAATCAATTTTTTAAAGATTGCGGCCTTAATATGCATTTTAAGACAAAAGTGTAGTAATTAAAATTAAAGGAAATTAAATTGGTACAAATTTCACATAGAGTATCTTTTTTGTACAACACTAAGATTAGCATCAATAAAAGTAACAATAAAATAAACTTTTATTTTTCTCTTCAAATACATTTAAATTCATTGGCAGTAACATTTTATGTAGAGCGTATTGGAAGCTTGTTCACAGGTACGACAAATTCTTCAGTCATCAACGTGATTATGTCGGAAAGTATCCATAATTACACGTAACTTTTTGTAATAAAACATTTTTTGGTAGCTATTTTTAAATTGTAATCTATCATTTTCCCTAGTCCGTCCGACCATCCGCCCACCACACCCAGATGTCTGAAACTACAAAAGATAGCAACAAACGGTTTTCGGTTTCGTAATCTACACAAAATGTTAGTGGGCCTGGATTGGGTTTGAAGTTCCAGTTTTGACCGGAAGGGGTCCAAAACCGGAAGTCTAAAATTAAGGTGAGAATTTGGAAACAAAAATGATATCATTCGATTCCTCTGAATGAGTAGTTACCAAAATAACTAATCGTTTTTTCCATAAGTTGAAGCCAAGCCTTTTTAAAAATTCTCACTAGCCATGAGACGCGTCGACTTATGAAAGGGATTTTTCTATACTCACTTGTCTTATTTATTCTCTATCGAAGGTTACAAAAAACGACCCTCGTATATCAGTTCGGATTATCACAAATTCGGATTAGCAAGGTGTTGTTTTTTTTCTCGTATTACCAATTATAAGAATATACTATCATACTGCCTCCTTTTTACCGTTAGTAATTTAATCTTTTGAAACTAGATTCAATAAATGTTTATACAAATATGAAAAATTATATATAATAAAATGTATTATTAGTACTAAAACATTCGAAAAAAATTGATGCGGTTTTCCCTCTCATTTATTTTATTTTTCAATCGAGTTTTTCAAGTATCCTTATACATGTGTGTTAGTGTTTGTGTATATTTTCTACAAGTACTATGTGGACATAGTTCTTTACTTTATTCAATATCATATTTTCTTAGAATTGTGTTGTTCAGATTTTGAGTTGGAAAAAGCCCTTCTTCCGATAAACTTACTACACAATAGATTTTCCAACAATACTAACAGTATTTTTAAACATAAAAAGAAAAAACTTTTATAAATTTTCTAACCGAAAAGAAAACTTTTATTCTCTCTTTGACTTCTTTTCATAACCTTGATTGACCAGTTTCTGTTCGAACAATACTTTATCATTCTCTCCTCCGTTTTATTTTTGTCCCTTTCTTTTATTTCATTCGTTTTGAAACATGTAAATATTATTTTCTTTCTCAATAGTATTCAATAAAAAATAAATGCGATGGAGGAAAATTTTTGGTAACCGTATTATAATAGGTCTTTGCGTTTCATGATCATCTTTTTATAGTTTATTGAAATAAAGGGGTCTAAAAAAAGAATCACTAATTTTTCTTTGATAATAACGGGTGTTTTAAAAAAGATGCAACAGTAAAATTCGAAGGTAGATGTAACGAGTAGGTAAATTGCATTCGTCCATACGTGTCTCTTGGAAACACTAAATTAATCCCTTATTTTATGCAGGTGATAGGTTCCTGCGTAACTCCGCGTAAATTAAAACATTACTTAAATACAATTTTTAAGGTTCAGATCGAACGAAAAAATAATCCATTATAATGATAAATATTCTATATTATGTATTTCGGTTACACGTAAAGAAATATAATCAGTACAACAAAATTCAAAACAAAAAAATCTGGTGTAAAACACTCACACAACTTTCTCTTGCCAATGTAAATAATGATCAATATATCCTATCATTAGTAATAAAACATTACAAATAAACAAAAACTAACCTAAAAAACCTTAACCTTATTTTAATCATGAGTGAAAGACGCAAAATGAAAATCGAACTCAGTTTGGCTTAAAAATACGGAAAATCACTTTTTCACGCTAAACTACGCTCTGTAGTGAAAAATGTTTTTTTATAAAAGTTGTAGATCTTTTTATTTCCTATAAAATTTATTATATACACTTTTGTCGTAAAATTCATTCTACGGCCGAAATCATAAAAAAATTAATTTTTCACACGTTTTCGTGAGAAAAAAAAACAGAAAATTGCTAATTACCCCTAAACTAAGCGTTATACAAAAAAATGTTTAAAATAAAAGTTGTAGAATTTTAAATTCTCTACATTTTTTATTATATACATTTTTGCGCTATAATACATATTAAAGCCGTAATCTTAAAAAAACCCTTTTTTTACGTAAAAACAGCCTCACCGAAAATTTTAGCAAACATGGCGCCTACCCTATCTTGTAGAGAATAAAAAATTTAGTAAACCAGGCGATTTTAAAAATAATCGTAGAACCAGTTTTTGAGAAAATCGCAAAAAAGTGAAAAATTATACGAATAAACTACTACTTCCGGTTGACCGATTTTGATGAAAATGTTCGTGTCGGGTCCGGTAGTGGTATGTAACTTAAGTTTTAAGTTTCAAGTTCGTACAATGTTCCGTTCTTGAGATATTTTGTATACACACACACAGACACACACACAGACCAATCGCTAACAACACGTTTTTTGGGTTCAGGAGGTCTGAAAAAATATGGATCCGGTGAAAACTCGATTTTGAAAAATTGACATGAAAACAATATTTTCCTTCCTATATATTCATATAGGCAAGAGAAAGTAAAAATTGCATTATAGTACAGTTTTATTACTTTCTCTTGCCTATGTGAAATGTCGTTTTCCAAAGATATACGAGGTGTGGCTATTAAATAACGAGACTGACGTAAATAATTTTACTTTTATTTTATACATAATCACTCATTGTCACCTTTTATATACACTCCTTTTCTATCCCTACAACGCTCCATGCAAATTTTCCATTGTTGGAAACAGTGCCGGAAGTTATCTTCTGTCAGCTCCTTCAGGACACGTGCCGCTTTCTCTTTTACAGCTTCCACAGACTCAAACCTTGTCCCTTTTAATGCAGATTTCACCTTGGAAACAGGTTGAAGTCACATGGTGCAAGATCTGGTGAATAAGGTGGATGTTCTAACACTGAGATGCTGTACTTGGCTAGGAACCTCTTCAAAGACAACGCGGAATGAGCTGGCACTGTGTCTTGGTGGAGAACCCATGATTTGTCCTTTCACATTTCGGGGCGTTTTTACATTACTCTTTGTCGTAGTTTAGAAAGTACCTCAAGTTAGTAATATTTATGAATTGTTTGACCTTCAGGAACCCAGTGAAGGTACACAATCCCATGGATATCAAAAAAAAATCATCATTGCTTTAAATTTTGACTTACTCATTCGAGCTTTTTTGGCTCTCTGTGAAGTTCGGCTCTTCCAGTGCATGGATTGGCGCTTCGTTTCCGGATCATAAGTAAAAACCACGTTTCATCACATGTTATTATCTCCTACCTGTTCCCTAAGGTGAAATCTGCATTAAAAGGGACAAGATTTGAGTCTGTGGAAGCTGTAAAAAAGAAAGCGGCACGTGTCCTGAAGGAGCTGACAGAAGATGACTTCCAGTACTGTTTCCAACAATGGAAAATTTGCATGGAGCGTTGTAGGGATACCAAAGGAGTGTATATTGAAGTTGACAATAAGTGATTATGTATAGAATACAAATAAATTTTTTTACAACGTCAGTCGCGTTATTTAATAGCAACATCTTGCATGTTTAATTTTAAAATTTGTTATCATTTCCTAATACTGCTGCTCTGTATAACTCGATAATCTTGTAGTTGATAAATTTCGTGATATAGGAGTGTATAAGATCGCAAAAGCATAAGACGACCATTAAAGACAACCGTGGAAGTTCTGGAGGATTTAAAAGAAAGTGTGATTCGCTCTTCTAGAAAGTCGCTCAGAACCTAACCTCAAATGGTGGGATTTCACTATCTACTGATTTTAGGGTTTTTACAAAACTTACTGCTTACTGCATCGGTGTCGTACATTAATATAGAAAATAAAAACCCATACTCCATATTTTACTATGTTGTTCAGGTCATCAGTCGAAAGACTGATGTGAATTTCTAGAGCCTCTACTATGTAAAACGAGGAGCGAGTGATTGATTTACAATTGCTTTCCTCACTGAGGGAAAAGTATGTTTACCAGCATGCCAGGCTCTCCAAAAAACACTTACTTTCCACCCTACAAATGACACCTTTACTTCATTTACCACAGGATCTGGCTGTATAATGAAGGAATTCATATTTTCTAGATGAAATATCTGGTGTAAAACACTCACACGACTTTCTCTTACCAATGCAAATAATGAACAATATAACCTAAAATTAGTATTAAATTGTTAGAAATAAACAAAAAACTAACCTCAAGACACAAACCTTATTTTAATCATGATGCAAAATGAAAATCAACCTCAGTTCGGCTAAAAAAATATGAAAAATCACTCTTTCACGCTACACTAGGCTCTGCAGAGCAAAATGCTCTAATTAAAGTTGTAGATCTTTTATTTTTCTACAAATTTCAATATTACATTTTTGTCGTAAAATGCATACTAAGGCTGAAATCTTTAAAAAATTAATTTTTTTACACATTTTCGTAAAAAAGTAGAAACTCGCTAATTACCGCTAAACTAAGCGTTATACAAAAAACATGTTTGAAATAAAAGCTTTAGGTTTTTTAAACTCTCTTCAACTTGTATTAAATACATTTTTGCGCTAAAACGCGTATTAAAGTCGCACTCTTAAAAAACCATTTTTTCTACAAGAGCACAGCCTTGCCAAGAATTTTAGGAAACATGGTGCCCACCCTATCTTGTAGAGCACAAAAAATGTCGTAAATAAGCGGATTTTTAAAAAAATCGCAGGAGCCGTTTTTGAGAAAATCGTAAAAAAGTGAAAATGACATGAATAAACTATTACTTCCGATTGACCGATTTTTATGAAAATGTTCGTGTCGGGTTCGGTAGTAGTAGACTACCTAACTTAAGTTTCAAATTTCAAATTCGTACGATGTTCCGTTCTTGAGATATTTTGTTAACACACACAGACCAATTGCTAAAAACATGTTTTTTTAAGTTCAGGGGTTCTGAAAACGTGTAGACCCGGTGAAAACTCGATTTCGAATAATCGACAAAACGAAAATTTATTAAGATATTTGGAGACTTTTATTCAAAATCTTAACAGAAATATTTTAACAACCAAATCATACGTGTCGACTAAAAATAGGTCTATAAACGTCAGAAGTTTTTGAAGTGAAAACTTCTTTACGGGCACCTGGCACTCTTTCTGAACAGTGAGCGAAACTGAACACGCATTACGCGTCACTCTCAAAAATGAAAGGTTATTTTTATTTTACTCCTTTTTGGGTAAACCCGAATTTCTTACTTTATAACTCATAACAGGAGAAAAGATTAAAACAGATATTCAACAGGTATTGTCAAACTTTGGTAATCTTATTACATTACAATAGAGTTCCCAGAAAACATTAATTCTCTATTGTTAAGTAAAAATACTGTACTCATAGTTTAGCATTAATTTTTACTCGGATTGATTTACTTAGTTACAGTCTACGGATTATAATATTTAAAAAGTACGACTTTACTTGCATTTTATGCTGCGTGTTACTTTATTTGAGGTTAGTTTTGCTTAAAATTTTATTTTTTTGTAGAATTATATTCTACTAGTATTTAGTTTAAGATATAATTTATATTAAAATATGATGACTAGTTTGTTGTCTGTGGTATTTTTTATATATTAGTGCCACGATCACAGAAAGGAACTTTTAGTGTTCATGAATTTTGGAAAAATAAATTTTTTAATGTGTTATACCGAAAGGTCATTTTTTAATACAAAAAACCCGTTCTTTCAGGAACAGGCAGAGATAATCTCTTCAAATTTTGCATGCATATCACTGCATATATTTTACAGCCTTTTAACACAAGGGTTTCTCAGTTTCTCCGTTATTATTTTTTTTTAATATGAAATATGGAATGCACATATGCATCTCAGCAAAAAAATAATTTTAAAACGATCGTACCATCAAACGACTATGTTAAAAGTTACAAAATTTATTGATAAATATGTATTGAAACTTTGGAGTATATAATTATCTATAGCCATTCCTGAGATAAAAAGGTAAAACGTTAACATGGTGAGGATAGGACGTTGAGATCCCTCTTGTACACGTATGTTATTGTACATCGGCGTAATCAGTGTAATATTTAAAGAATGCAATTTAATATTTAAATACGGAACAACGCTTGACGGAGATTTGTTTAGATATTTAAATAAGTTTGAATCTTAAGTTGTATTAATAACACAATATTTCTGTTAACACAAACCTAATGTTTCATTTTTAGAATATACGAGCAATAGCAATGAAGAAGTCCAATCAGAGTAAAATTCCACTAAATGATTAATTTACAAATACAATTATATAATTTGTAACTAATATATCTTTATGAGTACAGAAATAAAAATAAATAATTTTATTTCATAGGGATAAGTTTTCACTTCTATCGTGTGGTCATAAGCACACACACACACACACAGACATACACTCTCACGCGTGCGCACACACACGCACAGTATTTTTTTGTTTCCCTTCCCGATGAGCAAGATGCAGCACATTGAGTACTTTGTGTATAGGGACTACATTCTTACTCCATGCAGAACAATTTCACTAAAAGAAACTTGTGTCTAGGTATAGTCACTTGAGTCACGAGTTTTCCCTTGTTTGCAACGAGGGGTAAAGGGGGAAAAGCATCAGTGCGCATGCTCGACTGCGTTAATTTCAGTACGACAAACATAACAACTTATACTATACCCAGAGCATATACAGTATATCGCGGAACCTTTTGTAGGTTAATTGTTAGTTACAGTAAGGTCGATTTCTCGAAAACGTGGTCGAACTATTTACAGCGTTGAACGAAATCTAATATGCAATGTAATAATACGTTATGAAGTTGAAGCTAAACAAAATGCCTATCCGTGCTTCTTAACAAAAGCCGTGAGCGAGTGGCTAACTACTGTGATGTTTCTCTTTCCACAATTCGAAAACAAGAATGAAATGAAGGACGTAAAGAAGCTATTCTTTAACAGTTTTGTTGACACCTGGTAAAAAAAAGAAAACGGTCAGGTAGATACTAGAGAGATTGATAATGAAAACGCTGGTGACAGCAACAGTAAAGAAGGCGATTCATTCGTAATTACAGTAAATCAAACATTTCTAGTCATTTAATTAAGCTGTAGGCAACATAATACAGGTCATATTTGTTTCTTATAAGGTTTATGAAGAAAACATTTTCTCGGAATAAACCACAGCTTACAAAATGTATGTAGAAACTTCACGGTACTGAAATGTACGAGTAGTGTCTCACTGTTGAGGTTGGCAGCACTGCAAATATATCATTTTCCTTCCTCACAGCCCATATATACGCAGAAGGCAATCTCGTGACTTAAGTATCTATATGTGGTTACAGGTCTTATTAAAAAGTTAATGATTGTAGCAATTCCAATTGAATTCAGTTACTCAGACCCGATAAAAATAAAATTTTGTGAAGAAAAATTAAATTTTACTTTAGTTAATTTGTAAGTAAAGAAGAACAATCTTCTACTAACAATTTAAAAAGTTACTTTGGAGCTTTGGTAATAAACGTTAAGGGGCTGGCTATTGATCCCAAAGAAACAAGGGATATCTAACTTGTTCGTTTAAGGAGAGACAATATTAAGTCCAGTACATTTAGCGTTGGTCCTCTTGAAACTTGGTCATCCAAATGATTGGAGTTCACTTGAGTTCAATCTAAACTTAAGTAGACCACCAATGGTGGCAATTTAATGCTATTTACTAGAAATCATATTATCACCTCAAATCAGACGTTTAAACTTTCCCCAGTAAATCGGATTACCAAATAAAACATAAAGGTGTATTTAATGCGTTAAAAATAATGTATTTTTCTTACTTAGAATTGGTGTAGTGGTCAGCTCAACTTTCTTCAATGACAGGGTTTGATTACCGATCACGTCTGTCATTTTTTCATCATTCATTAGATATTTTGAACGACGAGAGAACCCCTATGAATTTACCCTAGAATGCAAGGTCGGTTAAAAATGTTCCCGAACAATTTTTGTAAAAACGAAATACTTGACTAACTGGGGTCTGGATCCCCTAAAACCCTGTATCCCCTACTACGTCAAAAAATAAAAGTTATGTTTTTTTGTAGATAATTGCCCTGCACATCCGTCTTCTGTCTCAAAAAAGTTAGTAAACGTTGAGCTTGTTTTCCCCCTCCAATTACTACGTCAAAACTACAACCTATGGACGAAGGTGTTATTAAAACTCTAAAAATGTATTATAGAATATAGATTCTCAAGAGAGGTTTAGGGGTCTGGATCCCCTAAAAATACAGTCGAACCTCTATTTAACGAACTTCTCTATATATAATTTTATCGAAGTATTTCCTGAGTCCCATGAAATTTTAATGGAAAAATGTTTCTGTATATCGAAAACAATTCTATACATCGAACTTAATTTTAGTGAAAATATAAATAGAACTCCATACAGCCGTCCGATAACAAACTAGTCAATCCGAAACATAGAGAGAGAGCAACGTGACAATACAGTACGTTGACCACTGTGTCAACGTGTAAGATTAGTGTGGTACTCTTGTACTATAATCCATTTGAAATCAACGTGCGGGTGAAGGTCATGCCACTTCCTCACTTCGCCTACCCCACCAGTCGTCTGAATGATGCAGCGCGGAGTATGTGTGTGCACTTGTGCCTACGCCTACATCAGGTTCACATTATTTCACTTCGTGAAGTAGCGTACGCTTAAAACATCTGACGAGACCAACACATAAATGTGTTATTTAAATCAACTTAAACTTAAACTCATTTGAGAAGTTTAATAACAAACAAAAGGGAAACTGCAATGGAAAAAATCTAAATCCAGTTTTTCTTTTGTTTGTAATTAAAAAAACTTCTCAAATGAGTTTAATTTCCATAGACGTTATTTATATCATTTTTTAGAATAACATTCTCTACAATTTTCATTAAAATGTTTCGTGTTTTTATTCGCAATTTAACAGAGTTATTTTACGCTAAACTTTAAAAGTATATTTTCTAAGTCTACTCTTTAATGTGTTCACGTAGTTTTCTTAAAAACTAAAAGCGATACAGTCCTGGGACTCATTTTTTTAAGTTTCCCAGGTTAAATAAAAACCATAAGAAACCACTAAACATTTTCCTAAATTTACCTTCTCAAAATTTCAGTATTGCTTTATTTCACTCTTTGCCCAGGAATCAAGGCAAAATCTTTCGCCAGGCATAACTCGCCAACGAAGCGTTTCCGGACGTATATTTAGACAAACATTTTGTTACATGTAATAATAATAGTTTATACGTAGTGTAATTTGTATTATATTATTGTTATAATTGTTATTAATATTGTTTTATGGTTATTATAGATATTATATGTACGCACTATTACAACGTAATAGTATATACAACGTAATATGGAATAATAGAAAAGTCACTGAAATAGAAACACACTCATTATACTATGCGTCAGCAATGACTCTGTGATATTTTATGACTTTATGAAGCTTACATGTATTGTTTTAAAAACAAACATGTTACAGCACGTTTGTCACCACACACAGGCCTATTTATTTGATTTTTGATACTCTTATGATTGACTCTTATGAAATGATTGTGTGTAACATGTTACAAATTTTTCAGTGTCTTTATTTATTTGTTTAAATTTAACTTTGAGTTTAAATCAGTGATTTCGTTTCATTTTTTATCGATAAAACAACTGCGACTGTGTGTTGATCTTTGTGACTGCGACTGTGTATGAAATTAATTCTTTGCGAACGGCGCTCAAGATTACATAAAAGGTTAAGTGACAGTTTATTTCTCAGTGGTATACAAATTTGTAACAATCCAGTTTCTGTATGCATGCTTTAAAACATAAAAGATAAATAATCATTCCTTCGTTTAGGTAAAAAGGTTGGCGATGTTTTTGTTAAGGTACAGTTTGTATAAAGAAATATTAGGATAGAACTGTTCAAACGATCCGAAAGTTAAGCACAAAAATTAGGAAAATATATTGTGTAAAATAAAAAGGTTTCACATATCATAGTAGGCCTAATGTCGTATGTGTGTCAGAGTAACCATTAAATTTCTTGTCATTAATAGACAAAACTTTAGTCTGTAGAGAGAAAAGAAGCAGTTCAATTCAGTAATGTAGAAGTAGTGTAAGGGGTATGAGGAGAAATCTTGCGGAAGGGAAGGGCAAGAGTCGCGTGACCTTCACCCGCACGAAGAAATCAAATAAGGACCCTACAATTTTGATATGTGAAGGTCCGACTGTAATCTCCTTCCCAACGTACACACTTGTTCCATCGGTTTTTCCACTTTCTGAAGCAAACCTGGAATGCTTCTTCTGGAATGGCCTTCAGCTGCTCTGTCACATTCTTCTGAATCTCAGAAATAGTGACAATTTTTTTTTTCTTTGATAGGTTTTTCGAGTTTGGGAACAAGAAGTCACAAGGTGCTAAATCAGGTGAATAGAGAGGGTGGGGAATCACGGTAATTGAATTGCTACCCAAAAATTCACTACTTCTGAGAGCTGAATGGGCTGCTACATTGTCGTGGTGGAAGAACCAGTCGCCCAAAGTTCGGGAAATTTCCGTCTGATTTTTTATCGTAGGTGTTTAACACATTCAGTGCTAGAGAGCCGCCTAGCGGGTCATGGGTAGGTGTTAGCGCCAGGCTGCCATCTCACCTAGCGGGTTCTGTTTCATAATTTTAAGTGATTCCGGAGGAATACCGCCTGTCGGATATCAGTTTGTTGCTATTATATAGTCCTCAGATAGGGTTTTTTTGTAATTGTGCAGTTCGTTTTTGAATTTTCGTCATACGATCTTCTACTCTCGTATAATATACTCGTTGAGTATTTTTAACGGGTTTTCAGGGTACAGTTGAAGCCGTGAATTTACTATTTTGGCAGTTATCGATTCAAAATAGCTTACACTTTTAGATTTACTTTAAACGTATATTATTTGCAGTTTAAAATATTATATACGAAATTACACGTAAATCATAAAGTTAAATGGAAACATTCAGACAAGAAGTACATTTATTATAACAGGCGAAAATAAACCTAAAAAAACATTAAATTTTTTTTTCATGTTATCAGCAAACATAAATCCATGTATAGGTCGCAAATAAAATAAATCTATAAAAAATTAATAAAATAAGTTGTAGGCCCTACATGAAGCAAGTGGAGAACACGCTGTACGGTAATCAGCCCGACGGGAGAGATACCTCATTATCCCTAGGCATTTAATGTGTTAAGATGCTCAATGTAGAAAGATTGGTTAACTGTACAGCCTGCAGGAAGGTACTCATACTGGACAATCCCTCTGGCGTCAAGAAAAACAGTCAGCATGATCTTCACATTTGAGTAAACATGACGAGCAATTTCTGGGTCTTGAAGAATTTTCACTAAACCGTTTGAACCAATCGTTCTTTTCACGACAAACAATTCATTAGTTTCTATGAAAGATGTTCCGAGTTTCACGCAAAATTTTATGCAAGTTACTCATTTTTGCTTTGACAAACGCGTAGAACACACCTTCACTAAAACAGCTGTTTCTCCGCAATTAAGCATGGTATCAAAAAACTACAAAATGGCTATTACTCGTGAAGTTTCCCAGAACACAATGAGCCTTTTGAGAATTATGATTGTCATATAGGCCTATCTTAATAAAAATACATAAACAATTCCAAAATTCTTTCTGGAGTATAATATTGTTTAATTTCAACAAAATCGTTTCAGCTTTTTCTACAATCATTTTAAACACACATATACAAAAGCATAACCTTTTAAAATAAAATTTTTGACTTCAAGGGGTGATGACACATGAAAATACGTTGAAATCAAGTACAGAAAATTTTGCTCCATCTTTATATATTTCCTTTTTATACTCCACAAAGTGCGAAAAACAAAAAACGTTATAGCTAAAAGATGCACATTTTTGATGATTTAAAAAAATTACAATTCACTTGTTTTCCCCTTTTCGATTCACCTTTTCCTGTTTCTCAGTTTGCATTAAGTTCCCTATATTTGTATTCAAATCATAAACTTCGTCTCATCTATTCGTTTTCTAAAGGAAAATACAATTCCACCAACCTACGGAACAATAAAAATGAAACCCAAAATATATACAGAGCAAAATACAAACATCTTTGTGAATATCTAATAAGGAAAGTTAAATAAAAATTCAAATGTAGACAACTTTTACATACAAATTTTTATAAGATCATTTCCATAGCGCAGTGGTTAGCGTATTGGACTGTAAAGTAATGTTACCGAATTTGATTTCTTGTAACTGTAAAAGGAGCTTATTCTTGCATAAAAAGAACTCTTGTACACAGTTTAAAGTTTCTTCAATAAAATATGTTTTTCGACAAGAATTTTCAAACAAATTTACCACAACTATTGAAAACTTGTGGTATTGGGACGAATGATAAAATTATGACTAACAATGAAACTTTTTGCACTAACAATTTACAGATAGATTACTTCAATTAAGGTAATTACAAACATTGAAGCTTAACTAAACTCAACCATAAATAATAAACTGTCACTTAACAATCAAAACAGTAGTTTACCTGTTCCCATCTACTTGATACCGCCTTTTAAGCACATGCACTATTAATACAATTCTGAACAATACTGAATGGCGTAAAATACACGAGCAGTTGAACCGGCTACTAACAACGTGTTAAACAGGATGTATAAATGGTTCTCTAGTAATAAATTAAAATTAAAAGTAAACAAAACTACCTGCATTCAATTTTATTGTACTCCATATTTAATAAATATCTATTTAAACAAAAATATTAACAAAAGTAACGGACATCAAGTGTCCGGGCGTCTACATAGAATGAGAACCTAACCTGGAAATTACATAAACTTACCTATCAAACCGTCTTAGCTCAGTGTGTTTTATTTTGCGAAATCTCTGGAAAATCTTGTCGGAAGAAAATATGATGATTACTTATTTTGCGTTATTCCACTCTGTACTCAGCTATGGTGTCACACAATGGGACAACTCAACCGAACACCTTAAGATTTTTTGCATACAAAAATACGCAATTAGAATTATTGCAAACGTTCCAAGGCATTATTCTCTCAAAGGAATGTTTGTTAGTTACATTATTTTCCCCTTGCCATCTCTTTAAATATATGAAATTTTAAAATTCGCAAAAAGGACACTGTGTTATTTACTAAAAATAAGTACAATCATAATTATGAAACTCGACACAATGATGACTTCAGAACTGAAACATATAAAAACTTCAAAGTTCTAGAAAAGAATTCACTACAATTATTCCGTTCCTTTTTTCAACTGATTACCACCTAAAATAAGACTCCTTAATTTAAAAAACTTTGATCGGGAAGTAAAGGTTTTTTTTTACAAAACATACATTTTATTCTGATCAGGAGTTCTTAAATTATCTTATATGGAATACTCTTTAAATGTAATGTGTGTAGAATTTAGAATTATGAAACGTTGTTAGTGTAAATGAATATAGAATTCCAATGTACAATTTAAGTAATAATTTAAGGAAAAAAAAATTTTCATTATCATTCGTGTAGACCAAGGCGACTTTTTGTTACACTTTCATACGCTTGGACATTATGACCGCCAACTGATATCACATTGACTATAGGGATAAAAATGAAGCAAATTTTACTGGTGGGTATACAAACAGATTATTGTACAACAAAAGTCAGAAAAATAAAATATTCAGGAGACTTTAACTACTGAATTTTATTTAACTAACTATAAGAATATATTATAATGATACATTTATTAGTATCAATTTGAAAGTAAAATTAGAGGAATTTATAATTTGTTTCAAAACTACTGTATTCTTCTTTTATAAAAAAAGGAAATCTGAATAATTTCAACTAAAATATGAAAATCAAATGTTTATTCATCTCAAAACTTCAATTAGAAAGTTTTCTAGAAACACAGAAACAGCTATAGAACAAACCAATGTAGTAAAAGAACATGCAGATAAAACGGGACTACAGATTTTCTCTGTACTTAACGAACTTGAAGTCTATTTTGCGTAATTTGAAAATAAAATACTGGTAGAAATGAAAAAGTTAAGAACTTCAAGTATCTTAATACGTATATTGTAAATACAATAAAAAAATTTCTTCCGAAGAATTTTAACAAAGAAAATTTTTTTAAATGATTACATGCAAAATAAAAACATGCAAATAAAAAAGTCTGGTGACAAAGATTCACACGAATATTTCATGCCAATGTAAATAATTCAACACGTTTACTATTTTTATTTTTTATTTTTTTCTTCGTTTTAAGTTTGACCGTTTTGCAATTGCAGCTAATTCTGACGGTTAGAAGGATGATACATGAAGATAAGTGATGAAAAAATGGCAGACCTGACTGGGAATCGAACCCGGGACCCCGGCGTAAAAGCCAGTTGCGCAAACCACTACTCCAACGAGCCGACCTTCACTATGTTTAATCATTAGTGAACATTTTAATTGAAAAAATAACCAAATTATGCTACTAAGATCGCTGGAAAAATTAAGACAAGAAAACCGAATTATACGTTTTTTCAGAAGCCATTTCTTTGTCTTGAGGGGCAATTCGTTAACATACTTCCATCCTAAACATACACAGTTGTGTTATGTCACCACATCTATTGAAACAAACTGAATAAATAATTTCTTGTCGATTTACTGGAAGCTTTGTCGGCGGTTGCACGGGAGCTAATAAAAGGGGATGACACTACAAATTTTATTTCAAGCATTTTTACTTTCTCTTGCCTATATAGTATATAGGAAGGAAAATATTGTAGTATTTACGTCGATTTTTTGAAATCAGGTTTTCACCGGATCTACATGTTTTCCGACTCCCTGAACCCAAAACATATGTTTTTAGCGATTGGTGTGTGTGTGTGTGTGTGTGTGTGTATGTGTGTGTGTGTGTGTGTGTGTGTGTGTGTGTGTGTGTGTGTGTGTGTGTGTGTGTGTGAGTGTGTGTGTGTGTGAACAGAATATCTCAAAAACGGAACATCGTACGAACTTGAAATTTGAAACTTAAGTTACATACTACTACCGGACCCGACAGGAACATTTTCATCAAAATCGGTCAACCGTAAGTAGTAGTTTATTCGTATAATTTTTCACTTTTTTGCGATTTTCTCAAAAACGGCTCCTACGATTTTTTTAAAAAATCGCTTCATTAACTACATTTTTATGTTCTATAAGATAGGGTAGATGCCATGTCTACTGAAATTCTGGGAAGGTTCTTGTAGAATAAAATGGTTTATTAAGATTGCGGCGTTAATATGCATTTTAGTGCAAAAATGTATATAATAAAAGTTGTAGAGAATATAAAATTTGCATTTTTTTTTGTATAACGCTTAGTTTAGCGGTTTTTCGTATTATTAAGCCAAACAGGTTGATTTTCATTTTGCATCATTCACTCATGATTAAAATTAGGTTATGGTTTAAATTTTATGTAATATGTTATGTTGTTCATTATTTCTACGGGCAAGAGAAGTTACAAGTAGACCCGAACGTTTCTCTGTAGTGACAAAGCTATGAATAGAATCAACAACTTTGTGTAACTGATGTTGTGTTGAATGTATATTGAGAAAACCATCCACTATATAATAATGAACAATAAAATTAAATGTTAGTAAAAATATGAGTAATAAATAATGAAGAGATTTTGAAGATAAAAACTCTTTCTGATATATAACAATAGATTCTTGTTGTATATAGGCTATACACTTTTTATCCACATTTTCAATTTTCTTTTAATAATTATGAATAATGAGAATGGCTGTTACTATTTTAAAGAACCAAGTTGTATGTTGGTACGCGTTAATGAACATCTAACGTCTGAATAATACTTCAGAATAATGTAAACATGTCAAATAAACCAGTTGATTAATGGATACCCCATTAAAAACGGATAAAACAACGGCAACCTTTATTAATATTTTAATACTTTCTTAGTTTGTCAATAATATTTCCTTGTGCTGTATTTTTACGTCTCTTGCTCTGTATGAGTATAATAATATAATATGCCCTATATAGAGAAGAAAAATATTCCGTTCTTGATGATTTTTCGAAATCAAGTTTTCACTGGAAATACATGTTTTCAGGCCCTCTGAACCCAATTTTTTTAACGATTGCTTTGTGTGAAGAGTTTAAATTTGTTAACAGAAGTGATTTGTTAACCAGACTTTACGTACGTCAGTCAGTCATCCGAACCACCATCAATGGAAAAAGTACATATTTACTCACGCAGAGGCCTTTACTGCCCTAAAACTGCAATGCTATGGTGCGAAAAACAGCATGAATTTAGTGGTGCTGAAGCATTGTTACTAAAAGGAATGAGAGATATTGCTGCCACAAAAATAAGTTCAGTCTTAGTTCAAAAGAAAATTTGAAATTTTTTAAATAATTACTTGTCACCGCCACCCCTTCTAATTAATCATTTACTGTGTTGCCGGCTTCAATAGTTCTTCCGGCTTTTGACGGCATAGCGACAAAGCTTTCGGCTCCCCACCGCAAAGGCCTTTGTCATCAAGGCCAAGCCAGTCGCCGCTCTCTACAACAGCGCTCTCGGCAGCTATATAAAGAGCGCTGCACTGAGCCGGCCGAACTCACTTCCAATCAAGACACCGAGAGCTTCACTTCGAACCAGACAGCAGACGAGACGTCCACCACCGCACACGGCAGCCGGACTCCAGCGAGAACTAATCGACGACCCCGCAAGAGAGAAGATGATGCTTCCGTTCGCCGTCCCGTCAACGTAGGCCGTCGACCGGACCGTCATCGCCCGCTGACGCGAGCGATGCCCACAGCGGTCCCTCGACCGAGCCTTACACCCACTGGACCCGACGAAGCAGCCATCGACGCACTACTGCGAGGGAAGAAGATGACGTCTCCGCTGGACGATGACACGCCGTGTCGCCCAGCTCCTCGACCGCCACGACGACTACGACCGACGCTCCCCATCAAGACGACACACTCGCTTAAACGGCCCTTTTCAGGGCCACCAAATTAATAAGGTTGCCACATAATGTCGCCATCCGGTGACATCATGTATAGTATGAACGAGCTTTGATCGAGAAATGACGAGAATTTTAGTTTTCTTTAAAGAAATATGTATTTATTAATCTATATCAATTTTGTTCCCTTCAAAGTAATCCCCCTCAGATATAATACACTTGTGTTAGACCTTTCTCCAATCTTGGAAGCATTTCTGGAACTAACTTTTTGGTATAGCTTTCAATTCCTTTAGTGATTCTGGTTTTATGCCATCAATGGTGGCAAAACGTCGTCCTTTCATGGTTCTCTTCAGCTTCGGGAATAGAAAGACGTCGCCGGGGGCCGTGTCCGGTGAATATGGTGGCTGGGGTAACATAATGGTGTTGTTTTTTGCCAAAACATTACGGACAAGCGATGAAGTGTGAGCGTGAGCATTATCGTAATGCAATTTCCACAAGCGGTTTTGGCGCAATTCTCAACATTTTCGGCGGATTAATTCACGTAAACCACGCATAACTCCCAAGAAGTATTCCTTATTGACCAAATCACCACTGGCAGGAACACTCGTACAAGTGTGTTAAAAATTATTTCCTAACCGACTTAACCTTAGTTTACTTCGTTAATTTATTCAGTTTTGAAATTCTGTATTTTCCCCTTATTTTTATGATCTTATTGATTGTACTCTACAACTGCAATAAATTAGTGTTTTTTTTAAATCAAAGTTTATGTTAGCCCTTATTAACCTGTTAAACATTTAGGTTATATTACATTGTTACAATACAGTGTATCAAATTACTGTATTAACGTATTTGATTTCCCGAACTATTTAATTATCAGAACCGCTCTCGTCCCAATAAGTTCGGATAACTGACGCTTCCTGTATTTTGTTTTAACTAATTCACCGTACTTTAATTTTGTACAAATACTGTACATGTTCTCCTACATTTTTCTTCTTTATAAATAAAAATTCAAAGCAGTGAGAAACCGTCACAATATATAAATATTTATTTGCATTTACACTGATAACACGTGCTTTAATTTTACAGTAAATTGAAACGTAAAACGTTGACTCCATTTCAACAAATAATGGCTGAATATAACAGAAGATAACTTTTGAAAAATTGTTTAACATCAACTGAAAGAAGTTACACCGATAGTTTTTCTCGAATTGAATTTCCCATTTTCTTTAGAAGAGTTTTCAAATTGATTCCTGACACGAACAAAACGTTTTAAAGAAATAAGGAAACGCAGATGGTAGAAAAATTACTTTAAGAGGAATATATATATGTCATTTATTTTTTTCATTGTTTTTAGAATACCTACATAAATTTTATTTAATTTAATTAATATATATTATTAATATTAATATATTTTATTTAATTTATTTAATTATACGTAACTTTGTCATTGTGTATATACCTAACAGCCCTGCTAATCCGAATGAATCGGAACCAGGACCAGTTTGGATAGCGTAATGTTTATCCGAACAATGTGCATAATAGGAAAGAAATTATGGTGTGAAACACTCACACGACTACCTTTTACAATGTAGTTAATTAACAATACGAGTACAACGTACGTTTAATTATGAGTAAACAGTGTTGTTGTTTAGGTCAAAAGGCCTAGAGGCTTTACTAAGTAAAACGAGGAGTAAGGCATTTACAATTTCCTTCCTCACTAAGTGGAAAATAATGCTTATCAGCATGCCCGGACCTCTGAAAAGCACCTATTGTCCACCATGCAAATGACACCTTCACTTCATTCACCACACGGTCTGGCTGTAAATTGAAATTCATTACTCTCAGAAGAGATAACTGACTAGTGTCTTTAACATCTCTACCTCTTCTGTTCTTAAATGGTTCGGTAATATAATTGGCTGACTATGTGATAAGAAACAACTATTGCCCTGGAACGACCGGATCAAGTGAACTAATTTAACACTACACCTGCCCGTTAAGAGCATGAGTAAACAATGTAAAATGAATAACATTATCATAATTTTAATCATAAGTGAATGATGCAAAATGAAAATCAACCTTTGTAGAACTTAGAAATACGGAAAGTCACTGATTGACGCTAAACTAGGGTCTGTACAAGAAAATCCTTGAAAGTTGTAAATTTTTCTTCTCTATAGCTTTAAAATTTTATTACTTGTGCCGAAAAGTGCATATTAAGGCCCCAATCTTAAACAATCCATTTTTACCGATTTTGATGAAAACAATTAACAGAAAATCAATAATTGCCGCCAAACTAAGCATTGTACAAAACACTTATGTAAATAAAAGTTGTAGGTTTTTAAATGTTCCACAATGTTGATTTTTAACATTTTTTCCCTAAAATGTATATTAAAGGCCGCAATCTTGGAAATGCCATTTTGTTCTACAAGAGCACAGCCTCCCCAAGAATTTGAGCAAACATGGGGCTTATCCTATCTTGTAGAGAATAAAAAATGTAGTAAATGAGGAGATTTAAAAAAATCGTAGTGCTTTTAAAGACTGGTCCGTTGTGTAGTGGTCAACGCAACTGTATTTTAAGGTAGGCTCCCGGGTTTGATTATCGGTCAGGTCGGGCCTTTTATCAACATTTATTATCATCTACCACCTTCCATCGTCTGTGTTAACAGAAATGTGCAAAATATTTGCACGTTACACCAAAACAGAGTAGATATCGCCATTTAAAGACACCGTACATAGTGGAATATTTTCTGAAGTTTACAAACGATAGCGTTTCCAAAAGATAAATTTCTCGTGTCAGTTGTAACTATAAAGTCTAGTTAACAAATTACTTCTGTTAACAAATGTAAACTCTTCGCTGATTTTGCACTTTCAGTTAATTACAAATGTAGTGGTTAAGTAAAAAGTAAAACTTAATGAGTTTTCAAATCTCTTAATTTCTTGTATTCTAATTATAAAAATCTGGTGTGAAACCCCCACATAACTTTCTCTTGGCAGTGTAATAATGAATAATATAATCTACGTTTAATCATTAGTAAACAATGTAATATTACAAAACATAACTTAATTTTATTCATGAGTGAATGAGACAAAATGAAAATCAACTTCGGTAGAACTTGAAAATATGGAAAATCACAAATTTATGTAAAATTAGACTGGTTAGAAATAAAAGTTGCTGATTTGTTTAATTCATATAACTTTAATAATAATTATAGACACTTTGTCATGAAATGAATAGGCCTGCCAAGGCTGCAATCTTCAAAAAAATCTTTTTTTACCGATTGATGAGCAAAATATAGGTAATCACTATTTCACGCTGAAATTTTTATTAAAAAAAAAAGGCTAAAAATACAAGTTGCAAGTTTTTGAATGTTTTACAACCCTGTTTATATTTTTTTGCTCTAAACTATAAATACTAAGGCTGAAATCTTAAAAAATAGCTATTATTACCACGAGAGCACAGCGTCCACCCCATAAACTTCAGCAGACCTGTTATTTATCCTATCTTCTTTTCTTTCTTTCTTTATTTTTTTTAATACCTATGTGTGTACTTTGTAATCTGGTCAATATAAGAACAATATGAAACCTCATGGCCCAATGAAATGAGGATGATGTGTACGATATGTAAATGAAGTGTCGTCTCGTACAGATTGAGGCCAACCATTCCTGAGAGAGTATTGGCAACTATACCCCGACCATCAAAGCACACTGGCAACTACTGTCTTGTATTCAAATTTGTATAAAAGTATCTTTTCGCCGACTGCCCTACCAATATTAGCGCCTGAAGACAGTCCCAGTACCTGCCTGACGCGCAGAGCCAGCAGCGCCTCCCCCCACAATGAAGTGGACTCACTGGAGGGGTATTTAACCAGACGCACTGAATCGCGAGTGAGACTCTCCAATCAACTTTCAACCGGAGATGAACAAGGAAGAAGAGGTCATCGAAGAAGAAGAGCTCAGCTGAGACCGGACCCACCATCCTTGGTCGACGCTACCGGTGGCGGACGCTACATTCTCGCACCGGTCAACCTTCGCCGACATGGAGAGAACCACCTCGGCCTTCTATCGGAAGACAGCCTACGCCGACCCGACACTGCGGGGCTCTGGGGGCCACCACTGTCACGCTGCAGGAGGGACCCAACTGCCGCTGAGGGAAGGCTATGCCTGAACCTGATAGCCGATTCGTCACTCTTCGGGCTCCGCTTCCACCACGCCGGCTCGGCGCTTACGACCACCAACAACGGCCCTTTTTAGGGTCAACCACGAAACACACCCGGCCCTTTTTAGGGCCACCAACATAATTAAACGCCTTTTTTTCAGGGCCAACAATTTTACGAGAAATGTTTCACCACGTGTCGTCGGCCCCGGTCGGCGACAAACTATTTTTGTTAGGATTCGAACACGGAACCTTCGTCACCAAAAATCAGCTGTTAAGCAGCTCATTCTCGCCCACAATTTTACCACTAGACCAATTTTGTGAGTTAAATCCTACCTTGAATATTTAGTTAATTATTTTTTAATTCGTGTTAAATGCAATATTGCTCTGAAATTTATTATAAGGGAAACAATTTTGAAAACTTCTAACTTATAAAATAGAAAAGTATTGGTTAAAAATTTTAGCCATTGGTGAGACTTGATCTCGAGGGAAAAAACTTGAAAAATTCAAACTTATACTGGAAAAATATTTGTTGAAAATTTTAGGCACCGGCGAGACTCGAACTCACAATCTCCTGTTTACTAGACAGACGCTTTAACCGATTAAGCCACGGCGCCATATGATATAATTTATTAATAAATAACTATTTAAATCGTATGATTATGAAAAATATTATAATTTAATGAATCCATAAAATAATTTCATCGATTCGTTTATGATCATATTTATAAAACTAAAACGATGTAGTTAGGAGATGACGTTAAAACGACCAGTTCATTTGATTAAAAATCTAAAAAAAGGTTTAAGGAAATCATGATCCGTAGTTTTTTGGAAGTATCACGGTCACCCCCTTTGGTTAGGTACTGTGATCCGGACCGACAGAAGGAAGCCGACAATATTTTCGACTAAGGCCGGAAACGTTTGTTGGCACTGCAGAGGGCTAGTAACCGCTCTTCTGGTTAATATGTAAGAGCGCTCTACTGAGCCGAATCGTCATTTAATTCACCTCTACACCTTCGACCAGAAATACACCATCGGCATACGGCTACCGGACTCCGACAAAGGCTCAAGCAAAAGAAAAGATAATGGTTCCACTCGCCGACCTGACACCGTAACCGCCATCGACCAGGACCGTCAAGCCTGTTGCCGCGACCGATGCCCACAGCGGTCCCTCAACCGAGCGTAGCGCTCAACGCGTACCGACGAAGCAGTCAACGACGCACTATTGCGAAGGAAGAAGATAACGTCTCCGCTGGAGACGAGACACCGTGTTTTCCACCTTCTCGAGCGTCATGACAATTAAGACTGAAACTTCCCGCCTAGATGAATACTCCTTAAACGGCTATTTTTAAAGTCCCAAACATTTACTGTTTCCTTACGCTGCGTAATATGGCCATCCGGTGTTGGAGGATGATGGTTAACATTTTTAGGATGGACTTGAAATAGATAAGACTACTCTATGTATATTTAATCTGAGCGTAATTTCTGCGCCGATAGCAAGGTAGGTTGGTATTGGATTGTCGGGGGGGGGGGGGAGGAAATTGAGTGAGAGAGAATAAGTATGTGAGTGAGAAAGCGTGTGTTTACAGTACATCTCGCTGTTCAAATTTTTTTCATTCCCAGAAAGATAATGGATGGATAATATAGATTATGAGACTGAGAAAATCAGTACGACGAAAATGAAAAATTAACGGAAACCATTAGAAAAAGAAGAGTAAAATTTTACAGACACTTGTATAGAATAATACCGTTGCTACTTTTGTCGTTGACACAGCAATTCTAGCCGTGGATGATAGTATTGAGGGAGCTACAGACAAACTACAAAATGTTGGTTACAGAAGTTCAGCAATGGAGGGAAAAGTGCAAACAAAAACTATATGAGATAAAATCAATTCATGTCAACTTCACCAACAAAAAAATTGAGTATAATCCAGTATATGTAAATACCCGCGCTGTACTTCACGCAAAGCTGCCAAATATTTTGGTATGACACTCGACGCTAAGCTTCGCTGGAAAGCCTATGTTAAAAAAAAGAGAGAGCAATTCGGGCTGAGGTATCAGAAATTCTACCGGCTGCTGGGAAGAAGATTCTCACTATCAGTGTATAACAATATTTTGCTCTAGAAACAGATTACAAATCGTGAACTATGGTATGCAACTCTAGGGATGTACCAAACTAAGTAATATAAACATCATTTAACGCTTCCAAAACAGGGTGTCGAGAAACATCGTCGACGCAACCAGGTTGCAAGTCCTGTAAATGGACTTCATCTCCAGCAAAATCCAGAGATTTGCACAGAAGCATGAGAAAAGCTTCACCGCCCGTACAACGTTGAAGCAATCCGGCTGCTTGACAATAATAATCTGTGTGAAAACAGAATACCAAAATCCCGGCATTCCTCATCTTGAAATCGTTAAAATTTGTTAACTTACAAGCCGAAAGATTAGGTATCCTTATTTTCGACCACCACCCATTTACAGAATTTTTATGAAAACTAATTTACCCCATAAGGAGTTAAGAAGCTTAGGGAGACTATACACCCTTCGACCCACGAAATGCAATAACTGTGCGCTATTATCACGACACCGTCAGATAAGTGGTTCAAAGAAGTCAGAAAGGATATTGAGAAAACCGGAATAAACCGAGAAAACAATTAATTGAACTAAGTTCAGCCAACTAATTATTGACTTTAAGAACTTCCATGAACAGAAAAAATAGTACATCAGGTGGACAAAAGAAAGGAGAAAGCTTACCAGTGAAAGGACGCTGAGAATGTGGGCTACAAAAGCAACTTAAGAAACGTCCAAAGTCACCTCACGTGAAATATAATTAGCCCTAAAAAAACAAAAAATTCTGTATACGTTAATGATTTTTTTTAGTACAGGGCCAATTTTAGACCACGTGAAGTGACTTAAGATGTTTCTGGAAGCTCGTTTTGCTGCCCACACTCCCAGCATTCGTTCACCGTAGGCTTTTATCATTTCTTCTGTCCACCTGATGTTCTGTTTTTGCTCTTCATCGAAGCCCTTAAAGTCAGTAATTAGTTGTCTGAATTTGGTTCATTTTATTAAGTTTCCTCTGTTTATTCCGGTTTTCTTAATAACCTTCCTGACTACTTTAAACCAAGTATTCGTTCGACACCTTAGGTCCATATTTAGTTTCTTAAAAATTTGTTATGTTAACCGTTTATCATCCCTTCTATACAGGTATCCGTAAATTTTTTGTCTTCTTTTTTAATCTTTACCATTGATCGTTTATTTTCTTTGTACTTTTTTCTCGACCTCGTAACTTATATTGTCCGTATACTATCTTTGGGTTCATTATCTTGCAAAGGATTTTTCTCTCAAATTTCTCTGCTTCTCTTAAACCAGCCTTTCCAGTCATTCTAAGGAACACATTCGTGTGTGGACACACAGGTTTTATCAAAGTATTACAATGTTAATCTTGGGTTGTCTTGAGAGTGCTTTCTTCTCATACAAGTGGTGAGTTCCTCGGAGTGCTCCGACCATCTATCCTCGCCTGATGTTTTTCGCTTTATTTTTGGTTAACTTGGGTTGTATTATCTCCCCGAGGCACTTGATGCTATCAACTTTCTTAATTTTTCCGTAGTGTGTCTTCAGGTGAGGCGGGGTTGTTTTGAACTTCGTTACGTAGACTTCGTCTACGAAAAAGAAAAATTATTTTCATTAGGCCTATTACTATAAGTATAGTGCCTATAACAATAAAAATAATAAAGTTTTTCGTAGCATCCTGTACATGATGTAGATAATGAATAGATAAAAAACAAAACGAAAAGATATATTCAGTGAGTGTATTTAAACGCAGCTTTTGTCTTCATTTTTTCTAAAAAGAAAAACAAAAATATGTTACTCGGGATAAAAATACTAAAGCAGACACCGTTAATGAGTTGGGAAATGTAGTATTTACTCTGAAAGTTTGTTTACACATGAAGGCGTTCCTTCTCGTTTCTTTTTATTTTCATTAATTACAATTAAAATCATTTGAATTTCTTTTTATAAAATGTACAAATTCAAACAGATGTCATCTTTAATTAAAAGTAATTAACTTAAAATAAGAATTTCTTGTTTAAACATTTAATTTTAGGGTAATTTTATTACTTTATAGAGTTCCATGTCCTTTTCAACACAGACTCCCGTGTGCACAACACACTGCTTTCAGAGCTTGATCGACTTTATAACTGCAAAAACTTGACCAGTTTTCTTAAGTATTGTCAAAGAAGATTCGTTTCAAATTTTCACGCTAACAGGTGTAACGGCCGGGAAGAGGTTAAATAAATTACAACCTAATTTGATAAGAGAATCAACTACATTTTACTAATATATAAATAACGGATAAGTCTTATTTAAACATAAGAACCCAATATTAACAGCAAGTTTACTAATGTGAAAATACATGAATCGATAATACTAAAGAGAAATTAAAAACACAAAGAAAAATCTGTTATCGAGTTCCTTTACACATAACATTCCTAGTAGTAAAATTAAAAGACATACCAATATGCAGTTAAAAGTCACCTAAAGAGTAAAAATGGTTGATTAGAATAGCTTCGCTCTAGCCGATTCAGCACTACGGTAGTAACAAATAGACTCTTCTCTTCAGTTAAGAAGAGCAGATGGTCTACCAATTCAAGGCCACCACATTGAGGTCGCACCTCAAAATCTGGACCTTACCAACCTTTCTCAATGGAAGCATTTGTCGCTTTTGATCCCTCCAAACTCTTTTCGGTGCAGGAAAACGAGTAAGATAATTGGTCCGAACATAACATGTAGAAAATTTAGGTTACGAGGCTTCTCGACCTCAAAAGTACTCATTTCTTCTCGAAACTGTAAACGGAAAATGAACGATTAATGGAAAATATTAAAAAAGAAGACTGAAATTTTACGGACACGTATATAGAACGGATTACAACCGGTTGACAGACATTAAACAATAGACCTGAGGTGTTGGATAAATGGTAAGAAGTCAGAAAGGATATTGTGAAAACTGAAATAAACCGAGAAAACTAAATAAACCGAATCAAATTCAGACAATTAATTACGGACTTTAAGGGCTTAGATGAAGAGCAAAAACAGAACATAAGAAACGATAAAAGCCTACGGTGAACGAATCCTGCGAATGTGGGCAGCAAAAAGAGCTTCCAGAAACGTTTAAAGTCACCTCACGTGGTCTAAAATTGGCCCTGTACGAGAGAAACAAATAACACCCGTAATAGTTACCACCTAATAGGATGGCGACGACCAGGAAGTTAGTCCGCCTGTCAGCATACAAATTTTTCCAGATCAATAAGAAAACTGCTGACTCACCTGAATAAATTTACTAACTAACTGAATTTATTTAATTTTTACTTCCTCTTTTCTACATTAATACACAGAATAGTAAAGTATTGTTTTCATTTCAATTTTTCGAAATCAAATTTTCACTGGAAGTACACTTTATTAAGCCCACTGAACTCAAAAACATGTTTTTAACGATTGGTCCATTTGAGCGTAAACAAAATACCACATAAACGGAATATCGTACGAATTTAAAACTTGGAACTTAAGTCAGTTAAGTCAGTTAGGGGACCCAACACGAACCTTTCATCAAATTAGGTCAACCGGAAGTAGTCATTTATTCGTCTAAATTTTTATTTTATTGCGATTTCTCAAAAACGCCTCTCATTTACGATATTTTTTCGCCTCATTTAATAAGTTTTTTAAGCTTTACAAGATTGGGTAAGCACCATATCTGCTGAAATTCTGGGGCCTGTGCTCTCATGGTAAAAATTGTTATTTTGTTAGACAGGGGAAAAGTGTATTAAAATAAAAAATGTAGAACATTAAAATACCTTCAACTTTTATTTCGAACATTTTTTTCTACAATGCTTACTGTCACCGTCGTACCCTTTGATTAGGTACTGTGCTGCCAGATATCAAAGCTTCTGACTTAGCAACAGAGGGAACCGCCAATAATTCCGAAAGGAGCGATAGGCCTGTGGTGTTGCCGCGAGCGATGCCCACAGCGGTCCCTCGACCGAGCCTTACGCCCACCGGATCCGACGAACCAGCCATCGACGCACTACTGCGAGGGACGAAGATGACGTCTCCGCTGGACGACGACACGGCGTGTCGCCCAGCCTACGACCGCCGAGACGACCATCACTTAAACGGCCCTTTTCAGGGCCACCAAAATGTAAAGGTTTCAACTCGCCAGTTAATGTCACCATCCGTTGACATTAGCATAGAATTAATTAGTGATTTTTTTTTAGCTTGCCGTGGAGCGTATCGAACGGTAGTTGATAGTAAAAGAGGGGGTTTGTTAGTGTATTATATTTTGGGGATGGTAAAGCACATTATAACATTTATAACCAGAAACTGTGACTTGGAACACATAATTATTTAATATGACATTATAATTTGTAAAATGGCCTATATACTGTTACCAAAATTAAAAAAACAAAAACTATTCTGAAAATAAAGAAATGTTAATTCTCTAACAAATAAAGATATGCTGTTTTAAATTTTAAAAAATATAATTTTCTTCTATAGCCTAATTTATTACTATACAGATTAATTCGAAAATTGGTAGGCTGGTTACATGTTCTTTATTCTATCATAAAACTATACAAAAATATGTCCTAAGGAAAAATTTCATTTTCCCCTGTGTTTTCACGTAGTCTGCCATTTTTTGTTTTATTATTATGTACAAATTTATATCTTATGACCGGGCAAAACAATCGCATTAATATTTGGGGAACGTCTTTATAGTAAAGTTATGTAATAAATAAAAACAAAATCACGATTTAAATTTCTGCACAAATTACAAAATGGCGGTTATGTGCATTTTCAATCTTTTGTATCTTAATAACCGTCAGTTTTTTCAAAATGTATGTTATAAACTAAAATATTTGTAACAAAATCACATAAAAATTATTTTAAATCATTTAACAAAATATAACAAATCAGTTAACAAAATTAGAATATATTTCATGAATTTTTTCTGTTTTTTAGCTTTTAGGCCTATTTGTTATCGGGAACTGTGCTTCATTGACAACCGCCCAATTTTATCGCTGCTTTTCGCTGTATTTTTTGACGTGATTTGACATGAATTTTTGAATAAGGACCCCCAATGGAGTTTGTTCAGGAATGGCTGTCAGCTGGTCACAATACAAAGTCGCTTGCCGAACCAATGTTGCTGAACAAATAATAGCAACACTCTACTAGCTGACTGACTGGGTTGGCCCGAAGGCCTTGATGAATTTTAAAATTAAAAAAAACTTTCACATACTCGGCTTTTTGTAAATATCAATTAATTCTTTTATTATTTAATTTTTAATATTTATAAAATTGAATGTAGAGAACATTAAAAATAATAAGGCACAAAGTTAGAACATATATCATCCTTTATCCGGTAATAAGATATAAATTTATACATAAAAAATCTGGTGTGAAACACTCACACAACTTTCTCTTGCCAATGCAAATAATTAACAATAAACCTAACATTAGTAATAAAACATTAGAAATAAACGTAACCTAATTTTAATCATGAGTGAAAGACGCAAAATGAAAATTAACCTCAGTTTGGCTTAGAAATACGGAAAATCACTCTTTCTCTCTAAACTAGGCTCTGTAGAGAAAAATGCTGTAAATAAAAGTTGTAGATCTTTTAATTTTCTATAAATTTAATTATATACACTTTTGTCGTAAAATGCATACTAAGGCCGAAATGTTAAAAAGATTGTTTTTTCTCACGTTTTCGTGAGAAAAAAACTGAAAATCGCAAATTACCGCTAAACTAAGCGTTATACAAAAAAATGTTTGAAATAAAAGTTGTAGGTTTTTAAATTTTCTACAACTTTTATTATATAACGTTTTGCGATAAAATTCATATTAAAGCCGCAATCTTAAAAATAAAATGTTTTTACGTAAAAACAGCCTCATGCAGAATTTCAGCAAACATGGCCCCTACCCTATCTTGTAGAGAATAAATAAGTGAGTAAACCAGGCGATTTAAAAAAAAATCGTAGGACTAGTTTTTGAGAAAATCGCAATAAAGTGAAAAATTATACGAATAAACTACTACTTCCGGTTGACCGATTTTGATGAAAATGTTCGTGTCGGGTCCGGTAGTGGTATGTAACTTAAGTTTTAAGTTTCAAGTTCGTACGATGTTCCGTTCTTGAGATATTCTGTTCACACACACACACACACACGCGCGCGCGCGCGCGCACACACACACACACACACAGACACAGACACACACACAGACCAATCGCTAAAAACATGTTTTTTGGGTTCAGGGGGTCTGAAAACGTATAGATCCGGTGAAAACTCGATTTCGAAAAATCGACATGAAAACAATACTTTCCTTCCTATATATTCATATAGGCAAGAGAATGTAAAAACCTTTCACATACTCGGCTTTTTGTAAATATCAATTAATTCTTATATTATTTAATTTTTAATATTTATAAAATTGAATGTAGAGAACATTAAAAATAATAAGGCACAAAGTTAGAACATATATCATCCTTTATCCGGTAATAAGATATAAATTTATACATAAAAAACTGGTGTGAAACAATCACACGACCTTACCAATGTAAACAGTAAAATATATAACCTACGTTAAATCATTAGAAAACAATGAAAAATGAAAAATATAACTTAATTATTTTAATTTTGAGTGAATAACACATAAAAAATTAATTTATGTTCGGCTTAATATAATAATGAAATAATCCTAAAACTATTAAACACTTAAAACGACTACCTCGGTTTCCGCGGGGGTTACGTTCCGGAGGTTACCACAGTTCGTAAAACCGCGGATAATGATATCTTATTTGAACGAAAAGATGGTGGTTAGGTTCTGAAGGATAAGTCCTGTAGTCGTTATAAGTGTTTAATAGTTTTAGGAACATTTCACCATTATTATAATCTATGAATATTTAATAAATACAATACTGTACGCATAAAAATTGTAAGTTGCTTTAAAATAGTTAGTTATGGCTGTTTGTTTCCTCTTCTTTTCAAACTCCTTGTGGACTGCTGTGTATGGTATTATCAGCTCCTGGAGTCCTCTTTTGAACTGAAGGGCCCTTTCCATGACGGGATCCGTCTCCAACACGTGATCAGCGAGCTGTGTTGCCGTCCTGAGGATCTCGTTGATGGTGTGTGAATAAATGGTTGGCTTCGTTTCAGGATCGTCAAACAAACAAAGAACTATTATACGTACGTACGAAGAAGTTAGACTGATACATGGAAAAGAACGTACGGAGAAATGATAGTACGGCACCTGGGCGTGCGTATAATGGTTGGGGGTGGAGGTTGTACTGGCGGGGCTCGGTATCCGGTGATGCGTTTACTACGTACAGTACGTGGAAATCTAGCTTGGCTCAAGCGGCCGTCGCCATACTAGTGTGACTCAACATGATACGAACGCCAAAACATTTATTTAAACACGTAGGGTGACATATTTTCGGAATTTTATGTCTTCCTCACCTCCCACAAAGTACGGTGTACACAAAGTGAGATTACGTATGTATTTTAAGGTTTTAGGCCCACAGAAAAAGTCCACGGATAACTGAAACTCGCGGATACCAAGGGATTACTGTACTGTATTTGTAAATTAATAAAATTTACCATAATATTTATGATTTCGACCAAAACTACATTCCAATCTAGGCCGAAATAAAAGCGAAATCGAACATACAGATATACTGTATACTCACAGTTTCTCACTCACATACTCATTCTCTCTCACTCAACTTCTCCCTCATTCCATTACCAAACTATCTTACTACCTGCGCAGAAATTACGCTAAGATTAAACAGACGTACATCAATCTTATCTTTTTCTAGTCCATCCTGAAAATGTAAACCGTCATCCTTCTGTCACGGGATGGTGACATTAAGTGCCACGGAGAAACTGTAAATGTATGGGGCCCTGAACAGAGCCGTTTAAAGGGTGGTCATCTAGGTGGGAGGGGTCAGTCTTATCGTTGTGGTGGTCGAGAAGGTGGGCGACACGTCATCTCAAAATTTAAATGTTTAGGGGCTCCGAAAAGAGCTCTGTAAGGTTGTGTGTCGTCAAAGAGACGTCATCTTTTTCCCTCGCAGTAATGCGTCAGTGACTGGAGTGATCGGTTGACGGACTTCTGTGAGCATGCGGCAACGGGCGATGACAGTCCCGGTCGATAGCGGTTATGTTGTCGGGTCGGCGAGTGCAAGTATCATCTTCTCTCTAGCGGGGTCGTTGATAAGTCATCGTCGGAGTCTGGTAGCCGTGTGCCGATGATGAATGACTCGTCGAAGCTGTAGAGTGGAATGGAATGACGATCGGGCTCAGTAGGGCGCTTTTATATAGTAACGAGAGGGGCGGTAACAGTGTCGACAAAGGTCTGCCGGCCCTAGTTGGAAGTATTATCGGCTTCCCTCTGTCGGCATGTCGGAAGCTTTGTCAGCCTGTATCACGGTAGCTAATCAATGGAGGCGACTGTGACACTTCCAAAAAACAGTTTTTGACTTGTATATTACACAGTTTTAAGTTAGAATTGCGAATTCTTTAAACATTTTTTTAGATTTTTAATCACACGAACTGATCGTTTAACGTCCCGCTACAAAATTATCTTTTTGGGTCTGTAATATGATCATAAAAAACTGATGAAATTTTTTTATGGATTCGTTTAATTGCGATATTGTACGATTTAAATAGTTTTTTATTAATAAAACATTTGTGGCGCCGTGGCTTAATTGGTTAAAGCGTCTGTCTAGTAAACAGGAGATTATGATTTCGAATCCCACCGGTGCCTAAAATTTTTATCAATAGTTTTCCTATTTTTATATTTGAATTTTTCAAAATTTCCTCATAATAAATTTCAGATCAATATATCATGTTACACGAATTAAATTAAATATTCTACGAATCTCTTCGTTTTTTACTTTTCTTGACTAACATGAATGTAGGTTATAGGGAAGAAATTCTATTGTCTTCATGACGGTTTTTTAAAATGAATTTTCATCGGAATTACACTGTTTACGTGCCTTAGGCCAAAAAAATAGTTTTCAGCGATTAATCTGTGCATAAATAAAATATCTCATTAACGGAATAGCGTACGAAGTTAAAATTTGAAACTAAAATTAGGTACTACTAGGGGACCTGACAAAGACATGTTCATCAAAATTAGTTCAAGTATAACAGTTTTTTCGCACAATTTTTCACGTTTTGCAATTTTTTCAAAAAAAGCTTCTACAATTGTATTAAATCGCCTTAGGGCCTACTTACTACATTTTTTATCCTCTACATGATAGGGTTTAACCTACCGTATTGGTCTAGTGGTAAAGTTGTTGTCTGGAATCTGATGTAAACAGCTATTTTTGGAGACGAAAATTCCTGGTTCAAATCCTAAGAAAAGTATTTACTTTTATATGAATTTGAATACTAGACAGTGTTTACCGATGCACTTTGATGATTGGGGTTCATTAAACATACTCTCAGGAAAGGTCGGCCTTAGTCTGTACAAGACTACACATTATTTACACATCATATACATCACTCTCATATCATTGGATGAAGGGGTTGCTTATTGTTCTTAAATTGAAATGATTTCTAAGTAAACACATACGGATTAAAAATATAAACAAATTTAACAAAGGTGGGATATGCAACACGTCCGCTCAAATTCGTGAGTTGGGGAATGTGCTCTCGAGGTAAGAAATGTTTTTTTTTCTTAACATTGCGGCCTTAAATATATTTTAGGGCAAAAGCCTTAATTAGTACAGTTTTATTATCTACAATATAGAGTAAGCGCCATGTCTGATAAAATTCTTTGCGGATCTGTGCTTCTGCATGAAAATGTTTTTTTTTTTATTGCAGCCGTAATTTATGCATTTCAGAGCAAACATCCATATGAAAGTTGTAAAACATTTAAAACCCTATAACTCTTATTTCGAGCGTTTGTTTTTCGTACAACGTTTAGTTTAGCATATATTAGTGGTTTTCTGTATATTTTTCTTCAAAATCGGTAAAAATTGGTTCTTTTTGAGATTACGACCTTAGTGTACACTTTACGACAAATGCGTATACATTTTAAGTTATAAGAAATAAAACAATCTAAAACTTTCATTTTGAGAATTTTCTTCTGCAGAGCCTAGTTTAGGGTCAAGTAGTGATTTTCCATATTTTAAAACAAAACAGAGATTGACATTCATTTTGCATAAAAACACATCATAAAATATTGGGTCATTTTTGCATATTTTAAAACGTCAAATAACAATCTTATCAAAATTAGAATTTTAACAAAATTTCCGATCACCCTGTGTTTTAACATGTTTTATAATTACCTGTATATCAAATTACTAAGAGAAAACGAAGAAGAGAGTAACATTATAATAATCCATAAAAAATAAACCCTCAGTGGTTTGGGGAATAAAATACATAAAAACAAATAACAACAAACGAAAATCCACAAAGAATTTACATTTTTCATTCCGTTTTATTCAACGTAGAAGTTAGGTTATGTTATAAAAACAAAGAGGTTAGAAAATATTTTGTACTTAACATACAAAGAGTATAAAAAATTTAATACTGTTTTAGAATAATATATAACATTGCTGAGTGTTTCCTAAGTACGTAAGAAAGATATTTTAAGTAGGAAAAAGGATTTTTTTAAATTTTACTAAGTATTCGGTAAGAAGCTTTGCAGTATATATTATATATTTTAGGTTATGTTAACATTTTGTACTTATCAGTGTTTTATTCGTATTTCCATACGAGTGTAGGTTACAATCTTATAACGTTTTACATATATTTTTCTTTACTTTAAATATATATATATATATATATATATATATATATATATATATATATATATATAATATACTATAGGTTGTTTAGTTACTCTGCCCATAACAGACAGGTGGAGTGTCAAATTATTTACACCCAATCTGTTAGTTGCAGGGCTAAAATAAATAGTTCTGTTTCTTATCGCATGGTCAGCCAATTAAATGACTGAATCATTTAAGAACAGAAGAGGTAGAGGTGTAAAAGACACTAATCAGAGTTATCTCCTCTGAAAGTAATGAATTTCATTATAGGCCTACAGCCAGACCCTGTGATGAATGAAGTGCAGGTGTCATTTGCAGAGTGGAAAATTTGTGCTTTTCAGAGGGCCCGGCATGCTGATAAGCGTACTTTTCCACTCAGTTCAGTGAGGAAGGCAATTGTAAACCACCTCACTCCTCGTTTTACTTAGTAAAGCCTCTAGAGGTTCAAACCAGCTTTTCGGCTGATGACCTAAACAACAGGTTGTTTAGGTCATCAGCCGAAAGGCTGATTTGAACCTTTAGAGGCTTTACTAAAAAAAAAACGAGGAGTGAGGCGGTTTACAATTGCTTTCCTCACTGCGTGGAAGTGTGCTTATCAGCATGCCACGCCCTATGAAAACCATCTACTTTCCATCTTGCAAATGACACCTCCACTTAATTCACCCCAGGTCCTGGCTGTATAATGAAATTCATTACTTTCAGAGGAGATAACTCTGACTAGTGTATTTTACACCTCTACTTCTTCTATTCTTAAATGCTTAAGGAGACACAGAATCTCTATAAGTATTTCCAAACTTGTGCGCTTTGTTTTTCAACTTGCGATTCTACTTGCGATGTCGCATGCTACATCGCATACGCTTAGTGGCATACCACCTTCCCGCACTCGTTTGAAGAGCTTTATCTCAAAATCAACATAACGAATATTTTTTAACAATAGGTACACTGAATTAAAGCCTGTTCTTTCCTGCGTTGGTTGGTTACATTTAGATTTTTTTATTTAGAAATTAATCGGAGATAATTCCAGCAATTTATACAAAAAAATACTCAGTTTTTAGCCGGTTTTCCGTTAATGTGGTTTTTAAACGTCCGTTACTCCGTCCAGGCTTTTCATAAAAATCGGTGTTTAAGTACGTTGAAGATCAGAGTTTTTTTCTATAATATAAATATTTTAAAAGTTAAATCTCATTTTTCGTTCTAATATGCCGGCCATTTTTTTTAAAAAAGGTTTTTTGGCTCCACGTAAATGTAGGGAAATGATTTATTGGACTGAACCATGCATTTCACAATAGTATTATGCCAAGCAAAGCGTTTATTTTTTAAAATAAAAACATCGTTAAATAGTTCAAAATGAGCTACGGAATGAGTTACAGCCGGAAAAACAAACTGTTGTTTTTCTAAACGACTAGACTCGGAGCGGATACTGCAATAGAGCTCAGTTCCCCTCAAGAAGTTTAGAGGCTACTAGAATTTTCGGTTAACACCACATATCTATTTCTAATTTCAAATGCAAAATACGTTACATGGCACAATGCTGCTGTAAAAATGCATGGTTCAGTCCAAAAATTATTTCCCTATCTTTAAGCCAAAATACACTTAAAAAAATGCCCGGTATTTTAAAATGGCGTATCAGACTTCTATTTTAAAATGTTTAAACAGAGAAAACTCTGATCTTCAACGTACTTAGACGCCGTTCTTTTATAAAAAGCCTGGACGGAGAAACGGCCGTTTAAAAACCACATTAATGGAAAATCGACTAAAATCTGAGTACTCTATATACGTAAATTGCTGTATCTCCGGATAGTTTCAAAATAAAATAATCTAAGTCAAACCAATCAACACAGAAAAGAAAAGGCTTTAATTTAGTGTAGTGTTCAAAAATATTCGATATGTGTTTTGAGATAAAGCTCTTCAAACGAGGGCGGATAGGTGAAATGGAATGCCTCTAACCGCATGCGATGTAGCACGAGTGTGGACATAGATCTTCTACCATATTGACATTGAAAAATTTTCTCAGAAACTACTAAACTAATCTCCTTAAAATGTTTACAGTAGTTTTAATATACCTTTACACATAAACTGAATTTTTTATATATTTAAATATCTGAAATAAAATATTCAAATTATTTTTTGTTCGGCCGTCAAAAATGACACAATATTGACTAATTATTTTTTAAATACCTAATTCTGCCATTTTTGACCTCAAAAAACTCAGTATTTGTAAAGAGGTTTATTAAAATGATTCTAAAAATTTGAAAAATTTTATTTAGCATTTTTGGAGAAAATATTCTCTGTGCATCAGAAAACGTAAGGTTCAGTAAACAGCAAAGAACTAATTCAGTAAACCCGTTCATGAACCTCATCCGTGATAAAAAATGTAAACAAACTACAGGCATGACACATAACAACAACAAACTAATGATGCCAACAGTTGAAGCACAAAATATTGCGCATTTCAAAAAGGAAATTATGAAAATTGATGAAAATGATTTTTGTTGTTTACAAAAATTGTGGAAAATAAAAACGTGTAGTGCACTATTAAAAACTTTATTTAAACCCAAATTTCAGAACAAACATTAAAGTATTGTGCGTCGATTGATTCATAAAGGTGTGAACTGCCTGGCGCTAAAAACAAAAAACCGAAAAATCCCGCCCGCATTGGCGTAGTTGGTAACGTGCTCGCCTCTCATCATGCGGTCCTGGGTTCGAATCCTCATTAGGCACGGCATATTTTCTTACGTTACAAAAAATCATTTCATCCTCATTATGCACAGTCACACCCCAACATCGTCGCTAATGACCTTGCAGTTTATGCGACGTTAAATAATTACATAAATAAATAATTTAAAAAATCCGAAAAAAAGATTTTTTTTTTTACTTTCCGTGTCCCTTTGAGTCATGTAATTGGCTGAGCATATGATAAGGAACAAAACAATTTTTGTAGTCCTACAAATAGCAAATCGAGTGCAAACAATTTAACACTCCACCTACCTGTATATTTATAAAATATTAACACCAATAAATTGTAATAAAATAATAACATACCATAAAATGAAGATGAATTCTATATTATGATTAATTTAACGTAATTTTGTAAAAGAAAATTAACACCTTTATCGTGTGACCTGTGACATTAGTTTATAATACATGTTAATACAAATCATGCTAAATAACAGTGCTTAATTAAAATCTAATAATATTATACACAGAAGGAAGTTGAAAGTAGAAGTGGGTTACACACAAAACATTTTCTCAATTCCAAATTGAGAAAATCACGTTCTTCCAATCTCCCCAGAAGAATTATTTTTAAAACAACTAACTGAAAATTGGTAAAATACCAAAATTGACATCTGGTATAAAATGAATATAGGAAATTACACTAGACACTAAATCTAGTTTAGAAGACAAACTACAGGAAATACGATGTAATACAAATGAATAACTAAATTTTTAGCAAATGAATTTACAAAACTGAATTTAATTTACTTTAATAAATTTATTGGTGTCACTTAACACTAAGTACAAATACTAAGTGAATACAAAAAAAAATTTAAAATTAAGTGAAATTAAGTGATAAATACTAAGTGAAATTTAGATATTGAATCTACAATTTTCTCTAACTAAATCACTCTGAAATATTTGAATAAATTTTAAATTGAATTGAATTTACTATGAGCTCAATTTTCTAAAATTGTAAAGTGAAAATCGAAAGACTTTTGTAATTGTATTTTAATTGAAGTTGAAAATTGAATCGAGAGAAAATCTCAGGGTTGAAATAAGGTTGAATAAGATATTTTAAATAATTTTTACTGTTATTTGGATTTATTTAATTTTCGGTTTTCGTTCACCACAATTGGTCCAAATGATCTCTCGCTAAGCAATGTTCTATCTTCAGTTCTTGTGTGATTAATAAGTAATTAATCTTCTTTTTAAAGTTTTCTCCTTCACAGTTCACTACTGGGATTATTTACGCAGTCTGTCCAAGAAATGACGCTAAGATTCATTATTACATGGTATTTTATTACTTTTACCATTTTACACATTTTATATTTAAAGAGAATATTAAATTTTTAATATTGTATTATTGTGTATTAGGGATATTGTATTTCTTCTGACTCCGATATAATAATTTTTTATTATTGTTGTACAATATTAATTTATTTTATATTTGATTTAATATTTGTTTCAGGTATTTATTGAAATTTTTAAACTGTCTAGTTTCAAGATTCGCAGAAATATTAAATGTAAAATTTTAATAAAATTTTCAATATTTAATTTGTTTCATTTGATTGCCTTTAATAATCTTCAGTAACTTGGAAAAAATATAATACAATATTTATGTAGAAAAATATTTAAATTGAAATTAGTTTTAACTTTTATTAATATCTCGTAATACATATTTTTCTTCACTATTTACTGCTCTTACCATCTAGTCATAGATTGTTCACTATTCAATTTTATTGATCAACGACGGATCAATCATAGATTCCCAATTTAGACTCCGTCTTCCCAATCACAATCACTCTCTCTATCAACAGTGTCCAAAATTCTTGTAAGTATTTGAAGTAACTAAAATATTTGCTGGTTCTCCTGGTTCCATAAAATTGATAAAATTAAGGAAAATGTAATAATATAGTTTGATTTTTCACTTTCTGTTGCCCTGTATGAATACATGGAGGAAGAAAGTATTGTTTTTAATGTCTATATTTTCCCGAAAATACACGTTTCTAGGCTCACAGAACCCAAAAATCATGTTCTTAGCGATTGGTTTGTTTTCTCGAATAGAGCCAATTGTAGACTACGTGAAGTAGGCTACTTTAGGCATTACTGGAAGCTCTTTTGGCAGCCCACATTCTCAGCATACACACACTATAGGAGGCGAAAGGAGGCTTTTCTCCATTCTTCTCTCCACCCAGTGCTCTGTTTTTGCTCTTCGTGGTAGCCCTTAAATTCTGACACCCTAGGTGTATATTTTCATGTTTTCAAAATTTGTTTTGTCAATCGGTTTTCATCCATTCTATGTAGGTGTCCGTAAAATTTTATCCTTCTTTTTCTAATCATTCACTTCCTTGTATAGTTGTTCTCGACCTCATAACCTGTATTGTCCTTCTACTATCTTCGGATCTATTATCTTGCGGAGGACCTTTTCGTCAAATTTTTCCCCTTAACTTAGACCAGCCTTCTCGGTCATTCTAAAGTACTCACTCACCTCAAATTCTTCTTAAAAATATTCGGCAGCGTTACGTTGAATTAGATTAACGATTGGTCTGTGTGTATGGGAACAAATTTCATAAGAATAGAATATTATATAACGAAGATGAAACTTATAACTAAATTTAGGTATTACTAGGCGACTCGACACGAAATTTTTTCATTAAAATCGGTCAAACAATAGTAGTAGTTTATTCGTGCAATGTTTTTACGTTTTTACAATATTCTCAAAAACAGCGCCTCCGATTTTATTATAAAATCGCTTCATTTACTGTATTTTGTATGCTTAAACAAAGATTACATTTTAAATTATTTTATATAAAGTCATGTGTGTGTTACATATTAGATTTTTTTCTATTAATCATTATTCACATCTATGAACAGTAAATCACAACCAAAAAATGTGAAAGAAAATTATAATTAATTGTTGGCATGATATACATCAACGGGCCAGGAAAGTTTTATTTATGTCACCGACGCTCCCTTGTATTGAGTACTGTGCTGCCGGCAATCAAAGCTTCTGAGGTAGCGACAGAGGGAGCGGCCAATAATTACGAGAAGGGCGGTAGGCTTTGGCGGCGTACCAACAGAGGCCTTTGTCATTAAGGCCGAGCCAGTAACCGCCCTCTACCACAGCGCTCTCGGCAACCATATAAAGAGCGCTACACTCAACAGGGAGATTCAATTCCGATCCAGACAGCAGACAGACAAGACATCTTCCATCGGCACACGGCTACCGAACTCCAGCGAAGGCTAATCGACGACCCCGCAAGAGAGAAGATGATGCTTCCGCTCGCCGACCCGTCACCGTAAGCCGTTGACCGGACCGTCATCGCCCGTTGCCGCGAGCGATGCCCACAGCGGTCCCTCGACTGAGCCTTACGCCCACCGGACCCGACGAAGCAGCCATCGACGCACTACTGCGAGGGAAGAAGATGATGTCTTCATTGGACGACGACACGCCGTGTCACCCAGCTCCTCGACGCCACGACGACTATGACCGATGCTTCCCATCAAGACGACTAACGTTTAAACGGCCCTTCTCAGGGTCACCAAAATGTAAAGGTTTCAACTCGCCACTTAATGTCACCATTCGGTGACATTTACAACGTTTTATACTTTTTCGCAGGTTTTCTGTGATAAGAAATCCGTTAAAGAATTAAAACGGCAAAATGTTACTGTGTGTAACCCGCTAAAGATAGGGTTATATGTAAATCATTTGAAAGCTGTTAGATTTACAGTGTACCAATAAAGAGACGTAACAGCACACCCTCACATTCATTGCTTTATCTCTCTTGTATTTTAGTGAAGTTCTCGCCTTTAATACGAAAACCCAGTTCCCTTTACTCCTTCTTAAACAAAGATAACGAGAATCCAAAGACAACAAGAACTTGTTTCGGCTTTGAGCTTTAAGGAGAAACTAACTCGTAATATTGTTACATGACAGAACTTTCGTGTATCAGTAAGAGAGGCAGTTTATCAAAGGAGTTGCTTCACCAAATTTAAGTGCGGAACAATTTATAACGGGTTATTTAATAACCTCGGTCTTCTTAGGTGACTATTGATTTATCCAAGACATAAGATCATGAGAATCTAATTACAGAGGTGTAATTTTATCAGAAACGGTACCAAATATACGGAATAGGATTAGTGAAAGTACAAAGAAATTTATTATCAGAAATATTTGTCAGATTAATTGTTTAAATTCTTCAAATCTTAGAAGTTAAAAACCTATCAAATTAGCGAGGATAAGTCAACACATGTAATGTTAACATTAAATAAACCGACAAGTTTAGTGATGACCTTGAACGATAAAGAAGTAAAATTTCTGGGTTTACATTTAAATCGAAGACTTACGTAGAGAAGTCATAAATGGACGAAACAAACACAACTTGGGTTGAAGTTAGGTCAATTGTTCTGCCTCTTAGGCAGTAAGTCTCAGCTTTCTCATGGAGATAAAATTCTATTTTACAAAGTAATACTGAAACGAGTTTGGTTTTACGGGTTAGAGTTATCAGGTACAGCTAATTCAGTCAAAATCGCTTTCAATCAAAATGCCTGAGATGATCATTGCAGCTTAATAGTAGGTAACCAATGAAATATTGCATAACGACATAAACCTGTCCTTCATAAAAGAAGAAATTAAAAACATATTGAGAAATATTTAAAAATGGCTGAAGAGCATCAAAATATTTTTGCAATTAACCTCCTTAACAGCAGTGAAGATACTCACAGATTGAAAAGTTTTAAAACATTGGACTTAACTTTACGATTTTGTTAATAATAACTTAACTGAATTAATTTTTTTTCTACTTCTACTACTAATCATCGTAATCTCATAATCATCATCTCCATTATTGACATCGTCTTCTTTAGTTTCAACTACTTCATGTTTCAAGATAATAATGCACAGGTAAGTCAAGTATAATTTTATTTTTGTTCACTCTTCAGTCTTTTTTTTTTTGAACACAATACAGAGTGTTATTTGTATTTTCATTTTAAAACCGTTATTATTTATATTTTATCATTTTTGCTTGAAAGTTTATAATTATATTTAAAAATAACTGATTGCTTAAGAACTACACTTTGTTAAAAAAACCAAGTTAATTCAGTCTCACAGTTTTTGCCGTAATAGTACGATTATTACGGCCGTTTACTACTGCTGTTTTTTTTTTTTTAACAACCGCATAATGCAGTGTTGTATTATCAATCTCCACAAGATAAAATCTGATGGCGAGAGGTGGATTATTCGAAACGGATCAGTGAATGGCCTCCACAACCTCGTGACCTCACACTATCAGAGTTAGTCATACGAAATTGGATGATCAATTTACTGTTTATTAAAAATCTAGTGTCAAACAATCACACAATTTTCTTTTGCCATTGAAAATAATGAAAAATATAACCTATGGTTAATCATCATTTTTATCATTAAAAGCATAACTTAATTTTAATCATGAGTTAATGACGCAACATGAATATCAACTTCTGTAGTACTTAAAAATACATAAGATCACCATTTGGCGTTAAACTAAGCGCTGTAGGCTAGAAAAAAATCGATATAAATAAAAGTTGTAGGTTATTAATTTCCTACAACTTTAATTATATGCACTTTTACCCTAAAATGCAAATTAAGGCCACAATCTTAAAAAAAACATTAAAAACTTAAAAATAATACTGGAATAAACCGAGAAAACTTAATGAACCGAACCAAATTCAGACAACTTATTACGGACTTTAAGTGCTTCCATAAAGAGTATAGTTAACTTGAGTCACAAGTCTGCCTTCGGTTGCAACGAGAGGTAAAGGGGGAAAAGCATCAGTGCGCATGCGCGACTGATTTAATTCCATTGCAACCAACACAACAACGTATACTATATCCAGAACACATACAGTATATCGCGGAACCTTTAACTGTACGAATATAATTGTTTGTTACCGTAAACAGAAATGTTAGTTTCTCGAAAACGTGGTCGGACTATTCACAGTGCTGAATGAAATCTTATAGGCAGTGTAATAAAATATTGTGAAGATGAAGCTAACCAAAAATAATTCTCCCTGTCTTCTAACTAAAGCCATGAGCAAGTGGCTAACTACTGTCATATTTTTCTTTCCACAATTCCAAATATAAAAAAAGAAATTTTAAAACGTGAAGAAGCTATTATTCGTCAACAATTTTGTTGACACTTGGTAAAAAAATGGAAACAGTTTCGTAGATACTAGTGAGACTGATAGTGAAATGACAACGATAGTAAAGAAGGCGATTCGTTTGTAGAAGAGTTTATTCCAATAGAATAAGGTAGCTGGTAATTACATTAAATCAAACACTTCTAGCTATGTAATTAAGCCACAGGCAATATTACAGGTCAGATGTTTTTCTTATAAAGTTTATGAAGAAAACATTTTCTTGGAATAAACCCCAACTTACAAACTATTATGTAGAATCTGCACGGTAGTAAAATGTGTCTCACTGTTAAAGTAGGCAGCACTGTCAAATTTTCACCTCCCTTCCTTACAGCCCATCCATACGCAAAAGGCAATCTCATGACTAAAGTATCTATAACATCAGAACTCCGGGTGAAACGAAGAAAGGAGAAAAGCCTATTCAGCAAATGCTGAGAATGTGGGCCTCAAAAAGTCACCTCATGTTGTCTAAAATTAGCCCTATATGAGAAAAACCCGTATTGAAAAAAATTTATGTTTAAAAACGTATATTAAATTATTCTGCCATAGTTATGTTTTATCTGTTGTTATTCATATTAATTAAAATGCTACCTGGTTAATGCACAAATTATTAAGTTGGATTGTAAATATGGACATTGTACAAGATTAAGATCTATCCCAAACATTTTTGAATTTTCGTATGCAATGTATATTATTTTAACGATTACTTATTATATTATTTTACCTGATAATAAAGTTTATTTTTTAACGTCTCCGCAGCGTAGTTGTAGCCCGCTACAACTACGTAGATACTAACCAAAAATGCTTACTAAAGCCATGAGAAATAACGCAAGATTAGAGACAGAGAAATTCAGTAATACACAGATAGAGATGAACTGTCTATGCCTTATTATATTATTATATTAAATATTATTATTATTTATTATACTATCTATGCTTTATTATATTATTGTATTAAATATTATTATTATTTATTATATTTTAGCTATCTATGCTTTATTAGTTATTATTCTCGTGAGCCTACAACGCAAAGGTCACGGGTTCGATTTTCCGGCTAGGGTCTGAAAGTTTTCACAAGTTCAAACCCACTGTTACGTAACTCACCGTAGCCGCTAATAACCTAGCTATTGGTGCGACTTTAAACTAAAAAGAATTATTTTTTTTCAAACGCAATGATTGGCGAGCATCGGCATTGTAAATCAAAATACAAAGAAAGGATTTATATATGAATTAACTACTGCGGTTGCCCGCATCGCACATAACGTGTTAGTGCCTAAATGTGGCAACACTGGATGTTCCGTAGAAGGTCATATTACTGTGATCTTTATTATAATGCTACAAAATTGCATGAAGTAAATCTGCTTAGGTTGCACACCACTTATATGACGACTTTTATCCCTTTTATTTTGTTTCCAAGGTTCATAAAATGAGGAAAATCAGTTAATATATGTGTATTCAAGAGACTTTACTATTATAATACTTTCTAATTTTATAATGTAGATAACGGGAAGAGAAAGTAAAAATGATTCAACCATGACCCTATTATCTAAAATTATGATATCACAAGTAAAAGAACCAGTGGAGTTGAAAATTAACATTGTTCATTTTAACAATACGCAAACAATACTCATGTCTCTCTATCTTTTGAATAAATATAATCCTTTACGTACGCTCAGTTCATCTCTATCTGTGTATTACTGAATTTCTCTGTCTCTAATCTTGCGTTAAACTTTGTTTCTCGTTGGCCAGTCGTGAAATTAAATCTCAGTGTTTTGCTCCTCTATTTTAATATAAGGTTAGCTTATTCTGATAAACTAACTTACAAAACCTTACCTAACCACATCAAAAACTAACTATTACTTAAATGAAACCAATAGTTTTCTCTTACTAAATTTAAATTAGTTTAGTTGAATTAATCGGTAAATAACAAAAAAAATTCTACGACTCTTTCAATATTACCTACGTAGCTACAGAAAAACTTTATTAATCCGAATAACTTTCATTTGGATTTCAGTTAATCCGGACGGTGAACATAATTTTTGTAACGTTATCCTACAAATGATGATTTAAAATAACACAAAATTTTTTTAGTATATACCGGGTGATTCAAAACTATACGGCAATCTCTTAGGATCTCATTCTATAGCTAAAATTAAGAAAACAAAATTCATATAAACATATGCCTGAAAACGCTTAGTTAGCGAGTTACGGCTAGCGAAAAATTTCACCTAAAACTCTGTACCCTCGGTAAAGTAAGGCCGTATAAAAATATCAAAGATAGTCACAAAGATACAAATACGATTGTTTCTTATGTTTTTTTAATCTGAAAAATTGAATAAAATTGGTTCCAGAGCTGTGAATGCAATACTTTCAGAGATATCTTACATAAAACACAAGAATTGGTGCAAAGAAACCTTTTGTGTTTAACGTAAGATTACTTCCAAAAATGGTAAATAAAGGTGTATTTTTTCTTAAATAAATTTGTAAAAAGTTTAATTCTGAAAAGTTTCTTGTGAGTTACTCAGGAAAAAATGAATAATAGATATTGAAATTTCGCTTTATTTAAAATCTAAACAGACGCACATAAAACGCACATTATTAACTGCATAAAATATTAACTAATATTTAGGTTGGGAGTAACAGCTGATAATGATCAGCTAATTACTCCCAACCTAATATTTTATGCAGTTAAGATTGTGCGTTTTATGTGCGTCTGTTTAGATTTTAAATAAAGCGAAATTTCAATATCTATTATTCATTTTTTCCTGAGTAACTCACAAGAAACTTTTCAGAATTAAACACAAAAGGTTTCTTTGCACCAATTCTTGTGTTTTATGTAAGATATCTCTGAAAGTATTGCATTCACAGCTCTGGAACCAATTTTATTCAATTTTTCAGATTAAAAAAACATAAGAAACAATCGTATTTGTATCTTTGTGACTATCTTTGACATTTTTATACGGCCTTACTTCACCGAGGGTACAGAGTTTTAGGTGAAATTTTTTGCTAGCCGTAACTCGCTAACTAAGCGTTTTCAGGCATATGTTTATATGAATTTTGTTTTCTTAATTTTAGCTATAGAATGAGATCCCAAGAGATTGCTGTATAGTTTTGAATCACCCGGTATACGGTTTTTAAATCGATTGATATAAACCAACAATACTATGTTTTTATTTCAGGAGATCATTCGGAAAGCTACTTTTAAAAATGGAACGAAGAAGAAAAAGGGGGCGAAGAAGAAGAAAAGGTGGAGGTGGAGTGGAGACGGAGGAGAAAGACATTAAAATAAATGGAGAAGACCATTAAGGAAGATAAAGAGAAAAATGAGAAAGAGGAGAAAAGAAGGAGGAGAAGGAGACGAAGAAAGAGGAGATGAGGAAAAGGAAAAGAAAGATGGATTGGAAAGGAAGGAGGGGGAGAAGGGGCGAAGGAGATTAAGGAGTAGTCAAAGAAAAAGAGGAAGGAGGCAAAGGATAAGAAAGACGAAAGAGTAAGACGAAAAGGAAGACGGAGAGGAACGGAAGGAGACGAAGGAGAAGAAGAACGAACTGAGATGTGGAGGAGGAAAAGGAAGAGGGTGACGAAGTGGTGGAGATGAAGATGAGTAAGAGAAGAACGACGCGGAGGAGAAGAAGGAAAAGAGATGAGGAAGGAGAAGAAAGAGGAAAGGAAGAGGAGAAGAAAAGTCATTAAAGAAGAGAGGAAGAGATAAAGAGGAAATTAATAGCAGAAAAAGGAACAGGGAGAGGAAAGGAAGGAAGTGGCGGAAAAGAGGTGGAGGAAAATTTGGAGGAAGAGAAAGTAGAATTGATGATGGAGAAGAAGGGGTGGAGGAGAAGGAGAGGAGACGGATGAGGAGCAAAAAAGGTGATGAGGAGGAGGAAAAGGAAGAGGAAGAAGAAGGAGTGGTGGAGAAGGCGATGAAAAAAGAGAAGGAACTAGAGGCGATGGAGGAGAAGGAGAGTGAGAAAGAGGAGAAGAAGGAATAGAGAGAGATAGAGGAGGAGAATCCCTTCCTCTTACAGCCAATGTTTTTGTATTTTGAATGAACTATGAACTCTCATGAATACAGCGTAAAAAAAAAAATTAAGTCAAATCTTGTACCATCTGATGATTATCAAAAAAGTTAATGAACTCTGCTTCAACATTTTTACTGTGCAAGAGCCATACTGAAATAATTATCTAATGAACATTCTTATCAGATTGATATGAAATCAAAACGGACAGTTTGGAGAACATTTTAAATGACAATCATACTCTAAATAAAAACGGTAAATATAAAACAAAACATCTGCTAACAGACAACGGCTGAAAATCCAATTTCAATTCACATAACGTTTGATTGAATTTAAATAGCTGCAAGAAACATCTTTCTACATCAGATAATAAAGTGTTGACGTTGTATTTATTGTTTCCAATTTATTTTCTGTCAGTGATTTTACTTTTTTTTCTTTAAATGGCAAATTAAATCAATTTTTACTTTCTCGCACTTTATTTACAGTATTGAGTGAAAAAGTATTGTTACAGTACATAAATTTTTATACAAGGATTTCAAAAACAATTCATGATTTCTTTTAACCAAAATTGCTTCAGGAATCAAATAATTGTGTGATGGGAGCAAACGACCAAGTAACAAAAAATATATAATTTATCATAGCGTTTACTTAGAAATTTATTTTTAAAACAAAAAACAAACTATTTAGAAAGTAATTCTTACACCCTGTAAAATGTTTCATAAATCAAGTATTTTTTTTAAGTACAGGTTACAACTACAGGTTATGTTTTTAATTTTTTACTCATTTATTAACTTAAACATAAGTTATCTAGTTCATTATTTACATTGACAAGAGAAAGCAGTGTGAATATTTCACACCATATTCTAAAAAATATATATCTTTATATTTATTTTATTGAAACTTCTTCAATGCTATCATTGATAGTGTCTCCCATTTTCTGAACTATCTTCAAAGAGCTCACAAAAAAAACGGTGCTGGTACATTAAACTTTTATTTTTGGAAAATCATGCGTACGTAAGCCTTGGTTTGTGCGTAGATAATGAAATAAAGTGATATACAGATGAAAAATTTCAGATTTGACCGGGGATTTAACCTAGAACATAGAAGCCAGTTAGCGCTGACCACTAACACCACGGGCCGATTGTAAAAAAAGTCTTAACTCTAATTTCTGTTAATCGGGAATTTGGGAGTAATAACAATGGGTGATGGTAAATTTGTTCTTTGAGAGGTTCATCTAAAAAGAAACTGCTGATTGGAATTAGTCTACTGGGAGTTGAGATCAAACTGTTTAAAAAATCGCCTATCCTTTTATGTAAATATTTATATAGTATGTTGCAATAGTTTCCTTATAATAGGAGATAATAAAATACCTGCGGTTAAAAAAAGAAAGAGGAGGCACATGAAGGGATTTGTATAGAATAAGTGGGACTTACAAAATGGACATAAAACCTAGGGTATAATGAACGTACCATGCAAGGAGTAGTGATTGGTTCTGTTTTTGCTTTCGCTCAGGTCGGTTGGGCTCTTGGGATAGCGCACAGGGGCATAATAAATTTATGTTAATGCGCTATTTTAAAAGGAAAGGTGATGAGAGAGAGGGAGTGGAGGGAAGCAGAAGGAGATAGAGTGAGTTTGTGGAAAAGGATGTGGTAGAAAACGGTATTCTCTGTCTGACCGTTTCGTGAGGAAAATAGGACGACTGGGATGAGGTTATTTCAAAAGCTAAACTTTAAAGTTTCAACGGTATCCATTCCACTTAGGTACGGATTGTGTAATTTGTGGGATTTGTGTAATAGGTGTGTGCAGCGATGTGGTTACTGGAATAAACTTACTTTTCCACTTACTTATATATCCATTTGCAAAACACTTACTTATTTTATGATTACTAAAACTTTACCTGTGCTGCGCGCTGGCTTATTCCTGCCATCTGTAGATTGCCAACAACATTAAGATACGTTAACATAACATATTAACCCGTCCCGGATTCGCCCGGGTATAATTTTGTTTAATTTAATTTTAGTTTTAATTAAGATTATAAATAAATGAAAAATAAGATTTCCTGATTTGGAAAACATCTGATGATGTACAGAAATATATTTGAACACCTCCACCGAATTTCACCCATCTACCTCGTCCAGAACTTAAGAGGCAGCATAAAAAAGTTCCCGGAATGGTCACACGCAGTCAAGCATTTGTTTGGGAGGTTGGAATCAGTACTAGGAAAGGTGCTGTGCCATTCAGCAGCTGTTAGAGTTAGTTTACTGCGCGCGGTGTATGATATTTTAGACGTGTTTTTTTCTTTCAATATCAAATTCTATGTGTTGCTGGAGAAATCACCCTCGGAGAATCTTGAGATGCTGAAAAAATCATAAAGAAATGATCCAATGAAGAATACAGCAGTTTACGAGTGGCCCAAGCATTTTCGTGACAGTCGCACAACAATTAAAAATTACGTTCGGACTGAGTGGCCTTCCACTTCTACCATAGATGAGAATGTTGAGCGCGTTCGACAACTTATCCGTGCAAACGGCGGCAACAGGAAAAACAATCAACAAATAATTGTACACAGAGATCTTAAAAAGGTTACGAGATGAAATTCGACTAAAACGGCCTGAAAATGGGATAATGGACAGGGAATGATTCGTTTTTGTTGCATGACAATGCCTTGTCACAATGATCCCTAATGATGAAACAATATCTTGCAAAGAACAATGTGTCCACTCTGGAACACCCTCCAATATTCTTCCGATCTTGCACCTCTGGATTTTACCTGTTTCCACAACTGAAAATGAAACTGAAAGGACATCGTTTTGCTGATTCATCAGAGGTGATGGAAAATGCGACGAAACAGCTGATAGATCTTTCGAAAAATGGCTTGCAGGAGTGCTTCCAACGAACGGTGGAATAAATGCGTAGATGCAGGAGGAGAGTATTTTGAAGGAAAATATGATTAAAATGTTATACATACTTTCAAGTAAGAAGGAACAAGGCATTGTTCCAGGAACATTTTTACCCTACCTCGTTTTAAATAAAATATAGCCTATTGGTAAATATAATGGAATATATTGAACACAGTTTTTAACCTCTTAAGGCCATTTCACATTGACTCTTATGATTAATTTCACATTCGCTTGGGCGATGTTTTCAGAAAAAGTTGCTTGTATCGATTATTTATACTCGATATACGGACCGACCAGATCGAAATGATGTCCTAAACGAACGCTTTAAATTTTTAATTTTATTTTCTCAGTAGTTGTTAATAATGTGGTCGAGTAAATACTCCATTAAGCTGTTGGGTTTTTCTTAACCCAAGTAGTTCTTGGGAACTACACTACAAACGCATATAACCACCAAATCTGATGATATACTGAATAAAACTGTCATGAATAATATGATTAACCATATAAAGATTAAATTTCAGTTTATTTACTTTCATTTATAATTTGTATTGGTCACAAATGAAATATTTTATAATTAATTAAATTTAAATTCTTAATACTTTTTTTGTAAAATTTAAATTCATTAGATCGTCTTTTGTTTTATTAAACGTTCGTCTTTTGTTTTTTATTTCTAACTAGATTTTTAGTTGCTAGTGTAAACAACGAATCGTTTTTTTTATAATAGCTGACGCGTTTCTTGTTTTACTGATTGCCTACTTTTTGTTACATTCTGTTGTTGGCTTCCGGGCCAGCCCAGTCGTCAGCTTGTAGCAAGTCGCTATTATTTGTTAAGTAACACGGGTTGGACAAGCAACTTTGTATGGTGACCAGCCGACAGCCATCCATAAAAAACTCTACTGGGGTCTTTGTTCAAACTCATGCCTAATCCACTTTAAGAAATACAGCGATAACAAATAACAGCTAAAAAAAACCTTTGTTGTTACGTGTGGCTTTAGCATTTTATTTTTACAAGCTCTAGAAATTTACAGTCAATTAAAATTGAAAGCAATATATTTTAAGCCTATCTTTGCCCATATTTTTGATACTTAAAATTGCTTTCGCTAAGCGCCCGGGCAAATGCCCATTTGTAAAATATCATGGATTTTGAGCATTTAAACGGCTTACATACTAAATAAAACAGAATTACTTTGTTTGGTTTCTCTGAACTGTTGGCTACTTCTTCCCAAGCTAAGTAGTGCATGTTAGCGTCCCTATATTCTAATCTTGAACAGTCCCACGACACAGGATGCTGTCTCACTTGGTTTATTAATTCTGACTTCGCTTTTCCAATGCAACAGGAGGGTTTACAGCAAGAGACTTTTGTTGCAGCAGACAGAAACTAGAACAGCTGTCAACGATCTACGTCGTTGACAGACGCAGTGCGCATGCGCGAGCGAAGCTACGTTTGCGACGCTACGAATGCAGGCGTAGCCAGGGACACGCGTATTATGTAGCTCGAGCGACGCGACGTGACGCTACACCAGTCTGAAATGCACCATTAGATTACATTACAAGATACGTTCGCGACGTCACTCGAGCGACTTCATGCCAGTGTGAAATGGTCACGTAGCTTCAACGACGCTACGCCAGTCTGAAATGCACCATTAGATTACATTACGAGATACGTCCGCGAAGTCATTCAAGCGACGCTACGCCAGTGTAAAATGGTATTTAACGAGTACATTCTTTTAGTCGTTAGAGGGGGTTTTTATATGCACTAAAGGTAATATTTTCACCGAGTTTTAGCCATCTAACTGCTCCGGAACTTAGTAAATAAAAAATACTGCTTTAAGAGTTGGTCACCCTATCAGCCTTTCAGGGGTAAATTTTGAAAATTGGTAAGGTTTAATTTTTTAACACTAGTAATAACTTCACCAAAATTTAGCCATTTAACTCGTTTGGAAGTTAGTAAACAATACATATTGGTTTACGAGTTTATCATCATTTTTATTTGTTTAGAAATTTAGAACATTTTGGAAATGGTTAAGGGGAAAATTTTGAAGTTGAACTATACATATCTCCACCGAGTTTCAACCATCTATCTTGTCTGGAACATAGTAAGGGAAAATATCGGTTTAAAGATGGAACACCGTTTTCAACCTCCTTACGGTGGATTGTCGAATCGTTTAACTATTTTTTTACCCTAAAGGGAATATTGCCTTAAAATTTTAGCTTTATTGCGCAAGTAGGATAATTAGTATTGAGTGAATGAGTTACTGATAAACAAAATTCCTTATTAAACCTGAAAAATAAAAATTTTTGAAATTAAAATAAAATAAAATAAAATTTAATAAATTAAATAAAATTTAATAAATTAAATAAAATTTAATAAATTAAATAAAACAAAATAACATTTTTGAAATTAGTTTTGAGAATAATTTCAAAAATCTGTTTGGTCAAAATCGTTTTGCAATTTAAATACTACTGACGTCTTTCACTCATGAGTAAATTAGGTTTCATTTTTTATTTTACAATATTTACTCATGATTAAATTACTCGTAGGTTATACTTTTAATTATTTACACTGGTAAGTGAAAGTCGTGTGTTTTATACCAGCCATTTTACTTTATCGGAAATTGAATACCATATTCATTAGACCTCTTAGAAATTATTATATTAAAACGAAAACCCCATTAAAGAAACCTAGTATTGCGACCGGAAAAACTGGCGTTGTTAACTTCACTCTTCATTATATCTTCTTACATTTCATAAGTTAATTAAGTCCAACACTTACTAATTACATAAATTCATATAAAGGAATTGTTAGTTAACAAAGAAAATTCCATATTGTATTTAACGATCTTAATTGACAACAAAAGTACAAGTAAAATGGAAATTTCCCTTCATCAACCATTTTAAAGTTTTTTAATTAGATAAACGATATTGATGAAAATTCAATAATTGATTTTCCTTGAATTAAGTACTTTTGATGGAAAATTTCAGTAATTTGATAACCAGTAATGGAATCATCTTCGCTACCCAAAAAGAAGTCCTTTTCGTTTACAACTAAAGCCCATGAATATTCTAAAGAACCGCAAACAATTCCTTACAGTATTATACACTCTCTGAAATACAGACTCACACACCCACCCTCTTCGACCACTTTGGTAAAGACACAAATTGACAGGAATCGATAACAAAGTTAGACCACTTCACTTCCCTTATGTACTGGAACACTTCCTTAACTACAATCTACTTACATGGGAATATATGAAGTCTAAGTTATCAGAAAATTGGTAATGGCCAACATGTCTTTATTACTTTATGTTTAAACTTAGTTACATGAAATTCCTTTATTACTTTATTCATTGTAATTTTATTTTTCTCCTTTAAAAGTAGTCTTTAGAGAAATTTAACCTACTGTAAAGGTCTTTTCACATTAAACAGTTTCGACCTCACGGTGAAATTCCGAAAGGCAACAAGTTCACACCATACGGTTCTCGCGATAATAAATTATTCGCTACTATATGGATGGCGAATATGTCACGTTCGAGCGTAAAAGAAATGAAAAAATTTGGTGTGAAACACTCACACAACTTTCTCTTGCCAATGCAAATAATTAACCATATAACCTACCATTAGTATTAAAACATCAGAAATAAACAAAGAAACTAACCTCAAAAAACATAACCTTCTTTTAATCGTGAGCGAAAGATGCAAAATGAAAATCAACCTCAGTTTGGCTAAAAATACGGAAAATCACTCTTTTACGCTAAAATAGGCTCGTAGAGAAAACTGCTGTGAATAAAAGTTGTAGATATTTTTATACACTTTTGTCGTAAAATGTATATTAAGGGTGAATCTTAAAAAAATAGATTTTTTACACATTTTCGTGAAAAAACTGATAATTGCTTATTACTGCTAAACTAAGCGTTATACAAAGAAATGTTTGGTATAAAAGTTGTCGGATTTTAAATTCTTTACGACTTCTATTTGATACATTTTTGTGCTTAAATGCATATTAAAGCCGCAATCTTAAAATAAAAAACTTTTTACGAGAAACAGCCTCTCAAAGAATTTCAGCAGACATGGCGCCTTAAAATATATTGTAGAGCATAAAAAATGTAGTAAATGAGGCGATTTTTAAAAAAATCATAGGAGCTATTTTTGAGAAAATCGCAAAAAGTGATGTGTAACACGAATAAACTACAACTTCCGGTTGACCGATTTTGATGAAAATGTTCGTGTCAGATCCGGTAGTAGTATCTAACTTAAGTTACAAATTCGTACGATGTTCTATTCTTTAGATATTCTGTTTACGCACGCGCGCGCGCGCGCACACACACACACACACACACACACAGACCAATCGCTAAAAACATTTTTTTTCCGTTCAGGGAGTCTGAAAACGTGTAGATCCGGAGAAAACTCGATTTCAAAAAATCAACATGAAAACAATATTTTCCTTCCTTTATATTTATATAGGCAAGAGTAAGTAAAATGAGATTACATATTACTTTAATGAGATGCCAAAATAAAATTATTTCATTAATAAAATTTTATCAATACCTAGAGGTGTAAATGGGTTTCTTTGAGATGCTGCAAATTAAAGGAAATATAAATAAATTTAAGATAAGTAATCAATTATCATCTAAATTAATTTATTAAAATTATTAGCTTGCTAACGTTAGTTTTTATATTATACAATTAAAATAAAATCCATTACAAAATACATTAATTTTATAAAAATCACTGCAATCATACATTCACGGTTTATATGTGGTTTTCTTCCGTCACAAGCCAGTTTGTAGTTGAGTGTCGTGCCGTTTGATTAAATTGAATCGTAAACAAACGTTTGCATTATAATTATACAGAATGATATTTTAGTACTAATACTCAATTGTTAATGTCTGGTAATTTTTTTCTAAGAAAGGGAAATTTTATATTGTGGCACGAAGTTGGTAACCCTACTCAACCGGTATAGATACGGTAGTGTGAGTTGATTCTCCTTGAGCTGTGTAAAATTTTGTGCCGTTTCCGGTCCTGTTACAAACATAATGTCTTTACCCTAGAACAACGGGGTTTCATTCTTCAACAATATTTGCTACGAAATCGTACGCGAGTGTAAAAGAATCATTTCAAATTAAATTTGTTGGTGTTCCTCTACAGGTAGTGTATATGACAGAAAACGTAGTGGTCGACCAACTCTCTTGACAGATGACGTTTTAGAGAATGTGGCACAAAACAAAATTTCCCTTTCTTAGAAAAATATTAACAATGGGTAACAGGACTTAAAAATTACTCTGATAACATCGCAAACATTATTTTGGGTACATCCTATCAATGAAAGGGGAGTCGAAGTGAGCTTATTTGATACTATATTTAAGAATCTACAGAAGATGGAATTGAGTTTTTCAATTATTTTTGAATATTCATTGCCTCATATCATGAATTACATGAAAAACTCAATAATGCCCTTCAGTACCAAAACATACAATTTAGACATTCATTGGATTATGATCAATTTATTTGACCAAAATTATTGGTCCAATGGGAGCTGAGAATGAACCACGCAAAGAAACTCTTACAATGCAAAGAAACCCTTTTAAATGTTATATTGTATCGACCGACAGTGGTTAGTTCTGTTAACTTGGTTACGTTTAACAGTGGGTATTAGCTTTGGTTATTTAGTTTCGGTTTAACTAAGTAATTTATTTAAATTATTTAGTTTACTTACATTGCGTTATCTTTCCGTGCTTCTCTCTCCCGCTCCCACTCACTCCATTACCCTCTCCCCCTCCCACCACCTCTCTTCCTTCCGCCTCAGCACTATAATTTCTCTCACTCAGTCACTCACTCAAACTCTCTCACTCAATCACTCTCTCTCAACTCTCTGTTCCATCACTCCTTCCTTCTCATTCTCATTGACATTCTCCCTATCACTCTTTATCGCACTCCCCCTCTCACTCTATCTCTCTCAAGGAGGTGTTCTGCTTTTAAATGCGCATTGTCGGTCTATTTTTGTGCTACGGTTTACACTAATCCACTAGATATCTCCTAAACACTAGGGCTGTTCAAAAAGTAATGATAATAAAAACCCTGAAGACTTATGTGGCGATCCGCGTAACGTGTGCTAGATAATCGCCTACCATGTCTGGCATGAATATAAAGTTGGAGCGATGTTGTAACGTGAAATTTTTAGTGAAATTTGGGAAAAACCGAAAAAACGCGGAGAAGATGTATGAAGAACGTGACCTTCTACAAGTGGCCCTTTAGGGCTTTCTACAGAGATCAGAAGAAGTTTTAATATAAAAGCTCTAAAGTTCAGACGAAATGTGATGTATATGCAATTTTTATACAAAATATTAAATAATAAGGTAGACCTAGGAGATATATTTTAAAATTTTTTTATTATGTAGTACCTTTTGTCAGATCAAGAACTTTTAATCTATTTTATTTGCCACGAGTAAACACTGTGCATACAGTAATACATTCTTAATACGGACATTATCCTTTTAAAGAAATTTCATTTAGAACTTGATCCGTTTTTTGAAAATTATCAACAATTCACAGTAAAATGTTATCAGACGCTCACTAACCAATAAATAACATTAATTCACAGAGCAGACCCAGATCGTTTTTTCTTTCTTATCTTCTGCTGTTTCCTTTCCCGTTTTCTCAATTTAATTAATCTATACTAATATTTTAAAGACAAAGCGTTTTTTTTGTGCAGGCTAACTTCCAAAACTACTCAACGGATTTTCATGAAATTTTGATAGCATATTTGTATTTATATTCACAGCAACATTTTATTTTTAAATTTTCAAAAATGATAACCCAAAGTGCCCTGATGAAGATTTTTATAAATAAGTATGTGTGTGTGTGTGTACATTTGAGTACGTATTGCTGTTCAAGTAGATGAAGGGGTTTGAAAAAGGTGAGAGAACTTTTAGTTTACTATACTTTTAGTTTATTATTACTTTTACTTTACTATTTAGAACTTTTAGTTTATTATTATTATTATATGTACATGTATGGTTAATACATGTATATTTTATAAAAATGTTTTAATAAAAAGTGCATTTTTATTTGTGTTTACTATTGTTGAAATACAATACATACGTATAACGACTACCGAGAGACCTTGGTGGGGCAATTTATTTAAACTTTATTAGTTGTCTGTGCGTGTGTGTGCGTGCACGCGCGCGCCTGTGTACGTTTGGGTATACAGTTGACTAGCAGCTACACAATATTTCTGTAACATATTTATTTATCAAAAAAAAAAAATTGATTATATATGTTTCGCTTGCGAAGCCGAACGTGTATGCTAGTAATAAATAATATTATTTTTGATCAAGTTTTGCTCAAATCTTTTCGTGGGATTTTTTTTAACTTTTATTAATTACAATAATAATTATTATTATTATCATTAATTTACTTCAGTTATTGTTATTATAATAGTCATTTTATTAAAATACCTATTAGTTTTATTTTTATAAACAAAAAATATATTAGCAAGTGGCTACACAAATGTAAATAAAATGGTTATTAGTAATGATTGTTTTGTAAACATGTAATGTAAATTTATTATGTCAATGAGCCTTATTATGAAAAAGTTCTGTAAGCCTTTATATTGTTGTAAATTAATAAATAAAATAAAGCGTTCGAGGAGGGTAGAGAGAGCATCGCTCACGAGCCGCGCGACGTCAACATGACTTCAACGTCTCGCTTCGATGTTCTACATAGTACAGCTGCCGCTATCGTCTGCAAAGATCGTCGAATTATCATTACGGAGATCGCCGCATGTCTACAATATTAAATTAGTAGTGAATTTTTGATTTTTGACGACGATTTGGCCATGCGACGTGTGTCTTGCAGATGGGTGCCGCTCTATTCACACCGGAGTAAATGCAATAGCGTGTCTTCGTTTGTAAAAACCTGTTATCGCGGTTTGGTGGGGAAGCAAACGAAGAAATAAATTAAATCATAGCCGGCGATAAATTATGGTCGTAACACTTAAACTGAAATAAAAAAGTTCTCAACGGAAGAGTGCTAATTCACCACCTCCGAAATAAGCAAAGGTGAATCGCAGCAAAGGTGAATTGCAGTATATGATGATACTCTTCTTTGATTCAGAGAGTTTTTGGTTACAACATGTTCTCTTTCAAGGCCACCGTAGATTAATAGAAATCGGTTTTGATCAAGATATTGCGTCATTTTACAATAAAACGGGCACAAATGAACATCTTAACAAATTTCGACTGCATCATGACAATGCGTGGCCCCACATTGCTCGCGGTGTAGTGGATTTCTTGAAAGCTTACGGCATTGCAACTGTACCCCACCCACCGTACAGTCCAGATTTGGCCCCTTGCAATTTCTAGCTGTTCCTCGAGCTCAAAATATTTTTAGAAGATGAAAATTCAAGACCAGTCACGAGGTCATCAAAGCTGTGGAGGCGCGCTGCTAAGAGCTCAAGAAAGATTGTCTGGCGTTTGTGTTTAAAAAGTGGCAGGAACGGTGGCAAATTGTATTAGAATTTCCAAAAAGGAGCAAGAAAATTTTGTAGACAATAAAAAATTTTCAGTAGAGCCTTTTCATCATTACTTTTTGAACAACCATCGTATTTCACTTCGCTTTCTTAATTTTATTTTGTTTTATAAATACATGGTTCAACAGACAGTACGTTATTAAAGAAATATATTTTTGGCATCAAATGGCTATGATTCTTGAAACTTTAAATATGCATTAAATTTTGAAATTGATTTTCTTAATCTTAGTCAACAATGAGAATAATGTGTATTTTACACTATTAAGGCGTAAAGAAGAAAATTTGCAAAAAACCATTACAGAAGTTTAAATGTAAAACTTCCATTAAAACAAACTTTTCATGATCTTATTAAACTTTGTTTCTAAGATCAAGTATTAACATGTTAAACTTTTCCTAACTTTTTCTTAAAACATAAAATTGTACAGATTTAAACTTGGGTTTAAGATTTTGATAAATTAGTTTTAAAATTGTTAGTTTACAAGGATTTGAACGTAAATTTGTGGTTGAAAAGGTATACTAATTTAGTTTCTGTAATAAATGGTTTGAAAAACCCTAATAGGCTACTTAATTCTTGTCTTTTATTTTTTGTTAATTTAAAGTTGCATCAACAGCTTGGTCATTAGCGACTACAGTGAGTTAAGGTTAAGGAAATGTAACGGTGGGTTTTGGCACGTAATAATTTTCAGACCAAAACTGGGGCTCGAACCTGAGACCTCCACTTAGTTGGCTAGAACGCTAACCATTATACCATGGAGACCTTACAATTGTTATTAACCATAACGATATTATTTAAATGCGTTTTTACTTTCTCTTGCGCAATAACAATATATATAGGGAAGGAAAGTAATGTTTTCATGTCGGTATTTCGAAATTGAGAATTCACCTGTAATACTGGTTTTCAAACCACCTGAACGCATAAAACATGTTTTTATCTATTGGTCTGTGTGAGCGTGAACAAAAAATCTCAAGGTTAGAATATCGTACGAAATTAAAACTTAAAACTTTTATTAAAATACTACTAGGGCATCCGACACGATATTTTTCATTTCGGTCAACCGTAAGTAGTAGTTTACTCGTGGTATTGTTTACATTTTTGCAATTTTCTCAAAAACGGCTCTTTCGATTTGTTTTTAAAAAAGTCTCATTTACTAAATTTCGTTTGCTGTACAAGATAAGGTAAATGCACATAGTCTGCTGAAACTCTTGGAGAGACTGTGCTTACGAAGTATAAAATGGTTAGTATTATGCACCAAAGGGCAAAAGTGTGTAAAACCAAAGTTGTAGAAAATTTTAAAAAGTACAACTTTTATTTCAAGCATTTATCTGTATAACGTTTAATTTAGCGACAATTAGTAATTTTCTGTTTTTAGCCTAAGTATGCATTTTGCGACAAAAGTATGAATACAAAAGTAAGTGACTTAATCAAAGTTGTATGAAATTAAAAAAACCTACAACCAAAACTTATTTTAAGCATTTTTGTAGTTTAGAGGCAATTATTGATTTTCCGTATTCTTAACTTCTACAAAATGATTTTCATTTTGATTATTTACTCATAATTAAAATTAGATAATATATAACATTTTACATTGTTTATTCATGGATTAAACATAGGTTTCATTAATTATTTACATTGGCAAAAAACAGTCGAATGTGTGTTTCACATCAGATTTTTTACCTTTCTCTTGCCTTGTATGAATAAATAGGAGAGAAAAGTATTGTTTTATGTTAAATTTTCGAAATAGAGTTTTCAACGGTAATACTCGTTTTCAGGCCATCTGAACCCAAAAGAATTTTAAAAAATTGATTTTACTGTAAGAAATACGACTTTAAATAAATTAATAAAAAAATTTAATAGTTTAAACCAGCACGTATTAATAGCGTATACCTGAATAGTTTTTAATTCTTACTTTAGAGACTTCGTAGAAACCGCGTATTGAACGGGAAATCATATAAACGTGAGTGTATTTAGGCTGCAGTCACGAATGAAGCATTTACAAGAGAGAAGCGTGTGCGCGAGTAAGAGAGACTTCCAGCTGGCATCAGTCGCGCGTGTGATGGGGTCACAAAATATTGCAAGTGTGTTTACTTTTGTTCAGAAGTGAGACTGTAAGTTTCTTTTTGGTAATGTCGGATCAAGTGGCCAGACGGCGGATTTTTCGTTGGTAGGCGGTTGCGGTCTCGTTGTGGCTGGACGAGGACGCCTCAATTGAGTCCAACACTTCTTCTCCCATAGTGAAGGAGTGGAGTGAACATGAGTTTTTCTCGCCGCCTCGGATATAAAAAAAATTCTTTTAACAAACTATGACTTAAAAATTATTTCTATTGAAAAATATTTATTTAAAGTATGAAATACATAAAAAAATGAAAAGAAGGAATCGTATTAATTAAATTTATGAAAATCGTATAATATAATATGAAGAATTTCATAATTTGTACTAGGAATGCGGCCCGATGAACATAGTTTATACGATTATTACAGAATGACGATTGATACTTATGATTATATTAAAAATGGAAAATTAAAGATAAAATTATCCCATAATCTCGTTATTATATCTCTCCTACTGTATTCCTTACAAGATATATTCAACAGTGGTTTACGTTTGTGAACTTCACTAATTAACTATTCGTTACCGTAATTTCAGAAGTGAACTATCCACCTGTACTTACGTGGGTGGATAGAATTGTTTTGTTTCACTCACTCCATGCACAAACACGCTTATACTCGCGCGTGTGATAAAGTGTGAATTATAACCACTGTGTAAATGTATTTAAAAAACCTCTCATAAACGCGTACACGCTACTCTCTCCTACACGCTTCATTCATAACCGCAGCCTAATCGGATTTCAATGTAGAAAATACAGGATAAAACTAAATTAATGTGAATAAAGTAAATAATTTAATTCTAACAGTGTTTTAATATAAACCTAATTTTAATATTACCCGTCCGATATCAGTGTGGGTGCATTACAAAAATCTCATTAATTTATGAGAAAGGAATACTGAGTTTTATCATGTCATCATAAATTCGAGACACTCTTGTTCTTTTAAGATGTTTAATTCCTCTTTTGTTTTGGAAAAGGAAATAAATCGCCGTGGAATTTTTTCTTGTAGAAGTTAATTGTGTTTGATTATCAATAGTTCGGTCACGTATTATTTACAGACTTGATGGAAAGAGCTTTTCTTCTTCGTGAAAAATTAGTTTTACTTTTTCATACTTAACCTTTTTCCCTTAATTTTCTTCTTACGTTTTTGCTTCCCTTTTAATACACTGTTTGTTTTTATCTAAATTGAGAGAGAGTAACATTTTCCTTATTTAACTTAGTTTGTTTTTATAATTTCATGTTGTCTGAATTTTTATTGCGTTTTATTTTTTATTTGTTTTTATAAATGAACGGCAAATCTTTTATTCTATCTTTCTTTTTTACTTTCTTTTGCATATAGGCCTATAAATTATATAGGAAGGAAATTATTGTTTTCATGTCGATTTTTCGAAATCGAGTTTTCACCGTATCTATACGTTTTCAGACCCCCTGAACCCAAAAAACATGTTTCTAGCGATTGGTCTGTGTGTGTCTGTGCGTGTGTGTGAGAGAGCGCGCGCTCGTGTAAGTGTATGTATGTGTCATTCTTGACAGAATATCTCAAGAACAGAACATTGTACGAACTTGAAACTTGAAACTTAAGCCTTTTTCCCTATTATACTACTACCGGACCCGACACGAATATTTTCATCAAAATCCGTCTAACGGAAGTAATAGTTTAATCGTGTTATTTTTCACTTTTTTGCTATTTTCTAAAAAACGATTTTTCTCAAAAAAAGTAATTTTTTTAAAGATCGCCTCATTTACAACATTTTTTATGATTTACAAGATAGGGTAGGCACCATGTCTACTGAAATTCTAAGAGAGGCTGTTTTCACGTAAAGAAATAATTTCTTTAATATTGCGGCTTAAATATGCATTTTAGCGCAAAAATGTATTAAATAAATGTTGTAGAAAATTTAAAATCAAACAACTTTTAATATAAACATTTTTTTGTATAACGCTTAGTTTAGCGGTAATTAGCAATGTTATGTTTTTTCTCACAAAAACTTGTAAAATATCGATTTTTTTACGATTTCAGCCTTAGTATGGATTTTACAACAAAAGTGTATATTCAAATTTATATGAAATTAAAAGATCTACATACAACTTTAATTTTGAGTAGTTTTCTCTACAGAGCCTAGTTTACCGTAAAAGAGTGATTTTCCATATTTTAAAGCCAAATTGAGGTAGGTAATTTTCATTTTGCGTCATTCACACATGATTAAAATAAAGTTATGTTTTTTGAGGTTAGTTTCTTTGTCTATTTCTAATGTTTTATTACTAATTTTACATTAAACTGTTCGTTATTTGCATTGGCAAGAGAAACTTTTGTGAGTGTTTCACACCAGATTTATTAATTTAACAATCATTATTTTATTATTATTAGGTATTACATTATTTGATTAGGTGGGTAAAAAAAGTAATTTAGGCTTTCTTAACGGAGAATGTACCACTGGGTACCTCGTCTTCTTAATGTTCAAACCAACATCTTCTTTAAATAACGTAGCCGTAATCTATTAATATGTACGGTCATATTTCTCAGAATTATTATATTTTTTGTGCTTGAATTTTGACTATAGCAAAAATAATCACAGAGCTATGGCAAAACAAATTTCTAATGTTTTTTAAAGCATGAATTGATGATTGGAATACTACACTGTTGGCGCGGAACGTGTATATTTTAATTATACATAATAAGTTAACTATCGGATTCTAAATCAACAAAAAAATAAACATTACAGATATCGTTACTTAACGAATTTTTTTTCTTCTGCACTGTTTGTGTCTATACATATGCGAAAATATATTAATAAAATCTAATAGAACTGATGTACAGTTGACAAATTATTTAGGTCTTGCCAGTAAGGAGGCCTACGTTGACGGTAACGCGCGTGTGACGTCAAAGGCAGATATAATATCGGACCAATCAGAGTCTAGTATTCTCAAATAATAAAAAATCTCCAAATCTAGCCAATCAGATGTCTTCTTACTTGGTACTGGTGAAAGAAAAACTGTTATGAGCTTCTTCCAGCGACAGTAGATTATTATACAGTTAGACCTTGCAGTGAATATTAAAAGCGCATTTGCAAGATGCAAACTGAAAGATTTTTAAAAGGCCTCCTATGCTCATGAAAACACTTTTCTACTGAGTGATACGGTTATAAACCAAAAAATGTATCCCAATTATTTTTCTGATTATTTCAGATAACATGTAAATGTTTGAACTAACTTCTAGCCTAATGATCTAAAAACCCAATTTAATTATGCCGAAAATTTCCCATCTCATTATTTACCTAATTTTAAGTTAATTGATAGACTGGATTTGAAAAAATGAATATTATTATCGTCGTTATGAAAGAACGTACAAATTTATTCTTAATAATTGTTTTTTTTTGTTTAACGTCCAACTGTTCTGCAATTACTGCTAATGCAGACGGTGAAGGATGAAATGATTTTTGTAACGTATGAAAATATGCCGTGCCTGAATGGGACTCGAACCGAAGACCGCATGATGAGAGGCGAGCACGTTACCAATTGCGCCAATGCGGCCGGCGCAATTAATTGTACAAAAAATATAATCTGATAATAGGTTATTGAATTTAATGTTCAAACCAACATCTTCTTTTAATAACGTAGGCGTAATCTATTTATATGTACGGTCTTATTTCTCAGAATTATTATATTTTTTTGTGTTTGAATTTTGACTGTAGCAATAATAATCAGAGAGCTATGGCAAAACTAATTTTGTAATGTTTTTAAGGCATGAATTGATTGGAATTCTACACAGTTGGCGCGGAACGTGTATATTTATACATTATGAGTTAACTATCGGATTCTAAATCAACAAAAAAATAAACATTACAGATATCGTTACTTAACGATTTTTTTTTCTTCTGCACTGTTTGTGCCTATAAATAAGCGAAAATATATTAATATAATCTAACAGAACTCATGTACAGTTGACAAATTATTTAGTTCTTGCCAGTAAGGCGGCCTACGTTGACGGTGACGCGCGTGTGACGTCAAAGGCAGATATAATATCGGACCAATCAGAGTCTAGTATTCTCCAATAATGAAAAAATCCCCAAATCTAGCCAATCACATGTCTTCTTATGCGTTATTTTGATTGGGTATTATTGTCCAATCAGAGAGCTTATTGTAATTCACTAAGTCATCCGATATGAACCAATGAAATCGTTTCATTCAGTATTACGTCATTTGTCAGTATGGACTTCCTGATTGGTCCGGAACTGTTCCTGCGCGTGACATCGACTAACATTTTTACATAAGATCCGCCCATTGCCACCACCCAGTTAACGATACAGCCGAATATTACAGAAAAACGTCTACTGAAATGCTATACGTTCCAGAATTAAAACACCTACCAAAACATTTTAAAATTGTTAGAGATCTTCCGGGTTCACAATGATTATGGTATTATTTTAAGTAACAGCAGTATATTTACAGCAGCTTTTTACAGTATGAAATAAAAAAAGCCATGTGAAGGAAGCAAGAAAATAGATTGGGTTGTCACATACAAGCTTGCTCAAACTTAACAAATTATTTTGTCGGCTACCATGCAAACACTACTATACGAACGTGACACATTGTGATTTTGTCACTGTATATTAAGGTTAATTCTAATAAGGACGTCAATGCCGTGTTTTTGTCAAAAATCGTCAGTATAATCGCCGGCATTGCCAAAATAATTTTTAGAACATACTTGATCTATACCTTGTTAGAGCATCATACAAATTGTGCCGTTTTGACGACAAACCGTCACGTTAAAAACGGTTAACGATATGAACAATTTTTGAGCCATATTTTTCAACATTTCTCCGCGTTGATTCGTACTTTGTTTCTTAATTTTATTTTATGATGGGAAAATTTAGTATTGCCTATAACAGGCATTTAAACTTTAAATATTTTTTAAAATTTCATTTGCTACTTCTACGGCAACATTTATAGTTCTGTTTTTTTTTTCACTAGAGAAATTAAATTTAATCTAAATCATATTAAGTACAGAAGAGGTACTGGTGAAAGAAAAACTGTTATGAGCTTCTTCCAACGACAGTAGAATATTATACAGTTAGACCTTGCAGTGGATATTAAAAGCGCATTTGCAAGATGCAAACTAAAAGGTTTTTAAAAGGCCTCCTATGCTCATGAAAACACTTTTCTACTGAGTGATACGGTTATAAACCAAAAAATGTATCCCAATCTTTTTTTCTGATTATTTCAGATAATACGTAAATGTTTGAACTAACTTCTAGCCTAATGATCTAAAAACCCAATTTAATTGTGCCGAAAATTTCCCATCTCATTATTTACTTAATTTTAAGTTAATTGATAGACTGGATTTGAAAAAATGAATATTATCATCGTCCTTATAAAAGAACGTACAAATTTAATCTTAATAATTGTTAGAAAATATAATCTGATAATAGTTTATTGAATTTAATGTTAAAACCAACGTCGTCTGTACATAACGAAGGCGTAATCTTTTTATATGTACGGTCTTATTTCTCAGAATTATTATATTTTTTTGTGCTTGAATTTTGCCTATAGCAATAATAATCAGAGAGCTATGGCAAAACTAATTTTGTAATGTTTTTTAAGGCATGATTTGATGATTGGAATTCTACACTGTTGGCGCGGAACGTGTATATTTTAATTACACATTATAAGTTAACTTTTGGATTCTAAATCAACAAAAAAATAAACATTAGGGCCTACAGATATCGTTACTTAACGAATTTTTTTTCTTCTGCACTGTTTGTGCCTATAAATAAGCGAAAATATAATAATATAATCTAATATAACTGATGTGCAGTTGACAAATTATTTAGGTCTTGCCAGTAAGGCGGCCTACGTTGACGGTGAAGTGCGTGTGACGTCAATGGCAGATATAATATCGGACCAATCAGAGTCTAGTATTCTCAAACAATGAAAAATCTCCAATTCTAGCCAATCAGATGTCTTCTTATGCGTTAATTTGATTGGTTATTATTTTCCAATCAGAGAGCTTATTGTAATTCACTACGTCATCCGATACGAGCCAATGAAATCGTTTCATTCAGTATTACGTCATTTGTCAGTATGGACTTCCTGATCGGTCCGGAACTGTTCCTGCGCGAGACGTCGACGTACATTTTTACATTAGATCCACACATTGTCACCGAGCAGTTAACGATACAGCCGAATATTACAGAATAACGTCTACTGAAATGCTGTACGTTCCAAAATTAAAACACCTACCAAAACATTTTAAAATTGTTAGAGATCTTCCGGGTTCACAATGATTATGGTATTATTTTAAGTAACAGCAGTATATTTACAGCAGCTTTTTACAGTATGAAATAAAAAAAGCCATGTGAAGGAAGCAAGAAAATAGATTGGGTTGTCACATACAAGCTTGCTCAAACTTAACAAATTATTTTGTCGGCTACCATGCAAACACTACTATACGAACGTGACACATTGTGATTTTGTCACTGTATAAAAAGGTTAATTCTAATAAGGACATCAATGGCGTTTTTTTTGTCATAAATCTTCAGTAGAATCGCCAGCATTGTAAAAATGAATTTTAGAACATACTTGATCTATACCTTGTTAGAGCAACATACAAATTGTGCCGTTTTGACGACAAACCTTCACGTTAAAAACGGTTAACGATATGAACAATTTTTGGGCGATATTTTTCAATATTTCTCCGCTTTGATTCGTAGTTTGTTTCATAATTTTATTTTATGATGGGAAAATTTAGTTTTGCCTATAACAGGCATTTAAACTTTAAATATTTTTTAAAATTTCATTTGCTACTTCTACGGCTACATTTATAGTTCTGTTTTTTTTCACTAGAGAAATTAAAATTTAACTAAATCATATTAAGTACAGAAGAGGTACTGGTGAAAGAAAAACTGTTATGAGCTGCTTCCAACGACTGTAGATTATTATACAGTCAGACCTTGCAGTGAATATTAAAAGCGCATTTGCAAGATGCAAACTAAAAGATTTTTAAAAGGCCTCCTATGCTCATGAAAACACTTTTCTACTGAGTGATACGGTTATAAACCAAAAAATGTAACCCAATTATTTTTCCGATTATTTCAGATAACATGTAAATGTTTGAACTAAATTCTAGCCTAATGATCTAAAACCCCAATTTAATTGTGCCGAAAATTTCACATCTCATTATTTACCTAATTTTAAGTTATTGATAGACTGGATTTGAAAAAATGAATATTATCATCGTCGTTATAAAAGAACGTACAAATTTATTCTTACTATATGTTCAAAAAATATAATCTGATAATAGTTTATTGAATTTAATGGTCAAACCAACATCTCCTTTAAATAACGTTGGCGTAATCTGTTAATATGCACGGTCTTATTTCTGTGAATTTTTTTTTCTGCTTGAATTTTGACCATAGCAATAATAATCAGGGAGCTACGGCAAAACTAATTTTCTAATGTTTTGTAAGGCATGAATTGATGATTGGAATTCTACACTATTGGCGCGGAACGTGTATATTTTAATTATACATTATGTGTTAACTATCGGATTCTAAATCAACAAAAAAATAAACATTACAGATATCGTTACTTAACGAATTTTTTTTCTTCTGCATTGTTGTGTCTATACATATACGAAAATATATTAATAAAATCTAATAGAAATGATGTACAGTTGACAAATTATTTAGGTCTTGCCAGTAAGGCGGCCTACGTTGACGGTGAAGTGCGTGTGACGTCAATGGCAGATATAATATCGGACCAATCAGAGTCTAGTATTCTCAAACAATGAAAAATCTCCAATTCTAGCCAATCAGATGTCTTCGTATGCGTTAATTTGATTGGTTATTATTTTCCAATCAGAGTGCTTATTGTAATTCAATACGTCATCCGATATGAACCAATGAAATCGTTTCATTCAGTATTACGTCATTTGTCAGTATAAACTTCCTGATTGGTCCGGAATTGTTCTTGCGGGTGACGTCGACGTACATTTTTACATAAGATCCGCACATTGTCACCGCCCAGTTAACGATACAGCCGAATATAACAGAATTACGTCTACTGAAATGCTGTACGTTCCAGAATTAAAACACCTACCAAAAACATTTTAAAATTGTTAAAGATCTTCCGGGTTCGCAGTGATTATGGTATTATTTTATGTAACAGCAGTATATTTACAGCTGTTTTTGACGGTATGAAAGAAAAAACCCATGTCAAGGAAGCAAAAAATAGATTGAGTTGTCATATACAAGCTTGCTCAAACTTAACAAATTATTTTCTCGGCTACCATGCAAACACTACTATTCGAACGTAACACATTGTGATTTTGTCACTGTATATTAAGGTTTATTCTAATAAGGACGTCAATGCCTTTTTTTGTCAAAGTTCGTCAGTAGAATCGCCGGATTGTCAAAATGAATTTTAGAACGTACTTGATCTATACCTTGTTAGAGCAACATACAAATTGTGCCGTTTTGACGACAATCCGTCACGATAAAAACGGTTAACGATATGAACAATTATTGGGTGATATTTTTCAACATTTCTCAGCGTTGATTCGTAGTTTGTTTCATAATTTCATATTATGATGAGGAAATTTAGTATTGCCTATAACAGGCAGTTAAACTTTAAATATTTTTTTAAATTTCATTTTCTACTTCTACGGCAACATTTATAGTTCTGCTTTTTTCACTAGAGAAGTTAAATTTAAAGTAAATCATATTAAGTACAGAAGAGGTACTGGTGAAAAGAAAACTGTTATGAGCTTCTTCCAACGACGGTAGATTATTATACAGTTAGACCTAGCAGTGAATATTAAAAGCGCATTTGCAAGATGCAAACTTTTTAAGAATTATTATAGTTTTTGTGCTTGAATTTTGACTATAGCAATAATAATCAGAGAGCTATGGCAAAGCTTAATTTTTAATGTTTTTTAAGGCATGAATTGATGATTGGAATTCTACACTATTGGCGCGGAACGTGTATATTTTAATTATACATAATAAGTTAACTATCGGATTCTAAATCAACAAAAAAATAAACATTACAGAATGATATCGTTACTTAACGAATTTTTTTCTTCTGCACTGTTTGTGTCTATAAATATGCGAAAATGTATTAATAAAATCTAATAGAACTGATGTACAGTTGACAAATTATTTAGGTCTTGCGGGTAAGGCGGCCTACGTTGACGGTAACGCGCGTGTGACGTCAAAGGCAGATATAATATCGGACCAATCAGAGTCTAGTATTCTCAAACAATGAAAAATCTCCAAATCTAGCCAATCAAATGTCTTCGTGTGCGTTAATTTGATTGGTTATTATTTTCCAATCAGAGAGCTTATTGTAATTCACTACGTCATCCGATATAAACGAATGAAATCGTTTCATTCAGTATTACGTCATTTGTCAGTATGGACTTCCTGATTTGTCCGGAACTGTTCCTGCGCGTGACGTCGACGTTCATTTTTACATAAGATCCGCACATTGTCACCGCCCAGTTAACGATACAGCCGAATATTACAGAATAACGTCTACTGAAATGCTATATATTCAAGAATTAAAACACCTATCTAAAACATTTTAAAATTGTTAGAGATCCTCCGGGTTCGCAATGATTATGGTATTATTTTATGTAACAGTAGTATATTTGCAGCAGCTTTTTACAGTATGAAATAAAAAAAGCCATGTGAAGGAAGCAAGAAATAGATTGGGTTGTCACATACAAGCTTGCTCAAACTTAACAAATTATTTTGTCGGCTACCATGCAAACACTACTATACGAACGTAACACATTGTGATTTTGTCACTGGATATTAAGGTTAATTCTAATAAGGACGTCAATGCCTTTTTTTTGTCAAAAATCGTCAGTAGAATCGCCGGCATTGTCAAAATGAATTTTAGAACATACTTGATCTATTCCTTGTTAGCGCAACATACAAATTGTGCCGTTTTTACTACAAACCGTCACGTTAAAAACGGTTAACGATATGAAAAACTTTTGGGCGATATTTTTCAACATTTCTCCGCGTTGATTCGTAGTGTGTTTCATAATTTTATTTTATGATGGGAAAATTTAGTATTGCCTATAACAGGCAGTTAAACTTTAAATATTTTATTAATTTTCATTTGCTACTTCTACGGCAACATTTATAGTTCTGTTTTTTCACTAGAGAAGTTAAATTTAAAGTAAATCATATTAAGTACAGAAGAGGTACTGGTGAAAAGAAAACTGTTATGAGCTTCTTCCAACGACAGTAGATCATTACACAGTTAGACCTTGCAGTGAATATTGAAAGCGCATTTGCAAGATGCAAACTGAAAGATTTTTAAAAGGCTTCCTATACTCATGAAAACACTTTTCTACTGAGTGATACGGTTATAAACCAAAAAATGTATCCCAATTATTTTTTCTGATTATTTCAGATAACATGTAAATGTTTGAACTAACCTCTAGCCTAATGATCTAAAACCCTAATTTAATTGTGCCGAAAATTTCACATCTCGTTATTTACATAATTTTAAGTTAATTGATAGACTAGATTTGAAAAAATGAATATTATCATCGTCGTTATGAAAGAACGTACAAATTTATTCTTACTAATTGTTCAGAAAATATAATCTGATAATAGTTTATTGAATTTAAAGTGAAATTTCCGATCGCTATTTAAATATCATGTCCGGAAATTATGCAGCTCAACCTACAGTATCGAAATAAAAATTAAAGACAATACGAAGAAGCTTTTCTTTATCGAATAGATGAAAGAAGAAGTATATGGAAACATCTTACCAGAAGGGATAGACTAGTGGGGCATACCTTGAGACATCCAGGTATTGTTATATCAATAATAGAGGTGAATATTGGGGAAGTGAATTGTAGGGGAAGGGAAAGATTAAAATATTTAAAGCAAAATACAAAGTATGTAGGGTGTTGCAGGTATGTAGATATGACAGCTCAAGATAGAACAGCTTGGAGAACTACATCAAACCAGTCGATAAACTGATTTCAAAAGAAATCTTTATTTGCAACTATGAACATTATATCAGAACCAGAAAATTTGAAAGTAAATAATAATTAGACCTAACTGTGGGTATGACGAGCTTAAGGGAGATGGGTATAACTGGGGACAGGCTCCCAGTAGAACCTCCTCCAGACATTACCTCATTGATTATGTAGCGGCGTGTTCTGTATGTACTCATTTCATTTAAATTTAATTTAGAAGATCTCTAATCCAACGTCTTTTTAGTCGACGTTGGGGGTTGTGTGGTAGGTGTAGTGTGGTTAATGCGTGGACTAATGGATTAGCATGTCCATGTAGTTTGTTGTGAAATTTTTGTAGAGTTTAACAATGAAGTAATAAAAAGTCGGTAAATGAAAATATTTGTGTAGTGTTTTAATAAACATAAAAGAGTGCTTGGGCAGTCAGTCTTAAGGACTATTTCGACAAAGCGTAAGGAACGTTCACACCGAGCTAGGTTACTAGCGCAAGTCAATCACGTGACATTTTCTCCCCTACTAGCGCTAGTAAGGAACGCTTACACCATGATAGTTTACTAGCGCTAGTCAATCACGTGACATTTTCTCCCCTACCAGCGCTACTAAGCAACGTTCACACTGAGCTAGTTTACAAGCGCTAGTCAATGACGTGATATTTTCTCCCCTACTAACGCTAGTAAGCAACGTACTTATCGAGCTAGTTTACTAGTGCTAGTCAATCACGTAAACAAGCAAGTATACTAGCTCGTTGTGAACGCTACTCACTAGCGCTAGTCAATCATGTGACATTTTCCCCCTACTAGCGCTAGTAAGTAACGTTCACACCAAGGTAGTTTACTAGCTCTAGTCAATCACGTGACATTTTCTCTCCTACTAGCGCTAGTAAGCAACGTTCACACCGAGCTAGTTTACTAACTCTAGTCAACCAGGTGACCTTTTCTTTCCTACTAGCGCTAGAAAGCAACGTTCACACCGAGCTACTTTACTAGCTCTAGTCAACCAGGTGACATTTTCTACCCAACTAGCACGAACAAAATCAAACTTGTTCAAAGTCACTAGCGCGCTAGTGAATACAAGCGCTATAACTAAACTAGCTGCTAGTTGTTCGTTGTCATTACCCTATTTTGCTAGATCTTAGACTACTTGCAGTTAGTACTTGCGTCGCGGGAATAGGCCTTCAACATTTAGCGAGAAATTAAAAAATGGTTTACCCAACTATTTATTTAAACATGTTGACAAATCTCTTCATGTAGGCCTACGTACTGTAATTTTAAATGAAAGTAAAATGTCTTTCCTCAATCAAGGAAATTTCCCTTGAGATATCGTAAGAATTAAAAGAAAGACTGATTACTTTGAATAGAACCATCTGCTACAGAAATATTTTGATCAATAAAATACGTTTCAACACGCACTAATTTTCAAGCGAATACTAAATGGTATGATTTACAAAATATTACATATATATTTAACACAGAATTAATGATATGAAAAAGTTAATACTTCATAAAAAGGTTAATAATTATTACAAAATGTGTGTTCATAATAAAGTGTTTTCTTCAAATTGTTTTACTTTCTCATGCGCTAAATGAATATGTAGGGAAGAAAAGTACACTATTGTTTTCAAGTCAATTTTTTGAAATCGAGTTTTCACAGAAAATATATGTTTTTAGAACCCATGAACCCAAAAACGTATTTTTAGGGATTGGTCTCTGTGCGCTCGTGATTATATGTGTGTGTGTGTGTGCGCGCGCGCGCGCGCGCGAGCGCGTGTTTGCGCAAATAAAATATTTCAAAAACGGAATATCATACGAAGTTGAAACTTGGAACAAAGGGGCTCAACCTGAACAGTTTCAACAATCAACCGGAAGTAATAGTTTATTCGTGCGGTTTTTCACTTCTTTGCGATTTCCTCTAAAACGGCTCATGTGATTTGTTTTAAAATCACTTTATATACCAATTTTTTTATGTTCTATAAGGTAGGGTAGGCGCCATGTCTGTTGCAATTCGTTGGGAGGGGTGAGCTCTCGAGATAACTTTTGTTATAAGATTGAAGCCTTACTGTGGGTTTTTGCTGGTTTTCGGAGACGAACGTTCCTTGGTTGAAAACCTAGTAAAGGTACCTAGTTACTTTTCTACGGAATTAGATACTAGACAGTGGTTACCGATGTACTTCGATGGTTCGGGTTCAATTGACCGTATCTTTCAGGAATGGAAGACCTGAGTATGTACATGACTACATCTCATTTTCATGTCATACATATCATCCTCATCTTACTGGGTTATGGAATGGCTTATTGGACTATCCATGTCATATCCATTTTAGGGCAAAAACTTTTACATTAAAAGTTGTAGCAATTTAAACAACGTACGACTTTTACTAAAAACATTTTTTCTACAACACCTAGTTTATCGTCGATTGGTGATTCTCTGTATTAAGTTGATGGAAATTATAAATAGTAATCAAATGAAACAAATTAAATAGGTACTGAATATTTTATTGAAATCTGATATTAAACATTTGTGCGAATCTTGAAACTAGACAATTTTAAAATTCAAATAAATACGAGAAACAAAATATATTAGGCCTTAAGTGAATATAAAAGAAATAAACATTGTATAACAATAATAAGAAATTATTAAGTTATTTCGAAACAAGACGAAACACTGTATTCTCTTCAAGTAAAATATTTTATAAAACGTGTGAAATGTGAAAAGTTATAAAATACCAAGTAACATTGAATCTTAGTCCCATTTTGAACAGAGGGTACCGCGTTAAGTCGTGTTATGATGAATGTAAGTGTTTGTGATTGACTACAAATTAAATCTTTTTATACATATTTATATGTTCAAAACACAAAATCGATTCCAATGTGTTTAAATGGAGTTCTAATAACTCCTAAATACAGAGTTCTACAGAACGGATTTTTATAATTTTTACATGGTTTTAAAGATATTATACAGATATTTAAAGGTGTTCGTTCCTGATTTACCCAAAAGTTCTATACTTGAAATTTATACTAATTTGTGCTTCATTTTACGAAACGAAAACGAGTTATTTCGTTTACAACGTAAACCGGTAATACAGTGTAATGTTATTAGTTTCTTCTACATTTACGCCCTCCATATCCATATTCCATAAGCATACCCTTCTCTTCTCATGTCACAACACACTTAGTATTAGACATTTTGTTAATGTAGTTTTATTTAAAACTAACTAAAATTCCCGTTTTCGAACGGTTTTCTTGGTGCTGTGTACAGTCTGTTGGTATACCGAGTTAGTTCCTCGTCAGGTCTGATACTCTTTAATCATTCGTTGTTATCTATTTGTACCTCCTTTCAACGTCAGCATTATTATTAAAGACAAAACAAAATAGTTGGACGTAAAATAAAAGCAAGATCTAGGTGTTTTTAAATCAAGATACACAGCGCTTTATTATTTTCAGAAGCGTACTTAATTATTTTAAATAGGCCTAAATAAAATTTACTATTTACACAGAGCAATGAAAATTGATGTTTTGAAGTTAAACTCACACAAATCATTGTGTAATGCAACTGTAGGTAATTTAATTGTTAGCTACAGACCACAAAAAATTGAAATGAAAAGTAAATCACAGGTGACTAACGGTCTTTCGTTTTTGACAATGTAACCGAGAACAGGTGTGTCTTGTAAGGTTAGGTATTGGTGGAAGGGGAAGGATACACAGCTTCGGAATGAATACCAGCGGCGGGTAGACCTATGTTTATTGTTCTGTTTATTTTGTTTTATAATATATTGCTATGTTTATTTTTATAAAATTGTTAATATCTCCGTTATTATGCATAAAAATGAAAAACTTTACATAATCAAACTTATTTGTCTTTAAACGTTTCGTAATTTCGATTGCATAAAGTTTTTTGATAGATTGACTTTTAACGGAGATATTCGTAGTTTTTTGTTTACCCCTCCCTTTGAACTCCCCCATCCCTATGTGATATTAAAAAAAATTATAGCCTATTTTCATTTCGATAATGTCCAGAACCTAAATACCGAAATGCATTGAATTTGGTTAAACGGTTCTTGCGTGATGCCGTAACATACAAACAGACAAAAATTTAGCTGAACTTATTTTCGGTGATTACTTATAGATTTGGCGTAGAAACAAAATTTGGAGCATTTTTAAAAATTGTACTGACAAAATCACACTTTTATTTATATAGATTTTAGTTTAAAACCGTTCTTTTTAGGACGAAATAATCGTACTAATGTGTTTCATTCGTTACGCACCGTTCTTCTAAGAACGTTTAAGTTTTTTGTTAACTTAAATCATTTATTAAATGATAACGGTTTGAAACCCAAGAACCTCGAGCGAATTTAATCGTACGGGTCCACTATGCTAGTATACATATAGTATGATACATGCTAGTATACATATACTAGTATACATGCACACCAGTATAAATACAAACAGTGGGCTGTGAAGGCGGAAACTAAAAAAAATTAGTGACTTATTATTTACGAAAAGTATAGAGAGATCATTTGGACGAATTGTGGTGGACGACGACCAAAATTCAATAAATATAAAGAAGAATACAAATTTATAATATTATCTTATTCAACCTTATTTTCCATCCGAGATTCTTGCTCGATTCAATTTTCAATAAGTAACTGTAATTAAAATTCAATTTTAAATTTCACTTTACAATTATAGAAAATTGAGCTCATAGTAAATTCAATTCGATTCAAAACTTATTTAAGTATTTCAACTAAGTTAGAGCAAATTGTAGAATATTAAAATTCCATTTTAGTATTTATTTGTAGTAAAGTGTCACCACTAAATTCATTAAAGTAAACTAAATTAAATTTGTTAGATTAATTTTTTTGATTAAGTCGAATCCTCATGTTGAAATATTTACGCTATTATTTGAAATATTTATAATTATGCAACAGAATTGTTATTACATTTTGTAATTGAATTTAACTATTTATAGGGTAATGCACAGCAGTTTGTTTGTAAAACCATTAAATGTTATGAAAAGATAAAATAAAATAAAACATTTTTTTTATTCTTTCATAACCTATATTTATCCATTTCATCGCCATAGGCCTATAAATTCTATAAATGTATTGTCTAGTTACAAAAGCAGATACATCGAAAAATGTAAATTTTTCAGGAGACATGAAAAAGTTTCTCTCCAAAACATGAAACGATACAACATTGTGACTTACTCGAGAAATAGCATTAGGGTAGAGAATTTTACATCCTGACTTTTAATTTTCTAACGACCGTAGTTTTAGAGAAATTACACATACTTTATGTGGATGTACCTGGTTTTGAAATAAACTTAAAAAACTAAAATATAAAAAACGCATGATTTTTAAATTTGTAACATAATTAATCACAAATTTTGATGTTTTAGAAATAAAATTTCCAAAAAAAGGTAGAATAGTATTTAAAAAATTATGAAAAACAAATGTTTCATTATGATTTTTTCGTGATTTATTATTACCAATTTTTTTAGGATAACTCTCCATTTCGTAAGATTATTAAAATAAATCGCTCACTTTAATATTTGTTTAACGAAAATGACAACACTAATTATACAAATAAATAAAAACGTCCACTAAAATACAGCTTGCAACTATCTGGTCATATTAAAACATAACTTCAAGCTAGTGTTCGAGCCTTGTGACATAAACATATATGTTTTTCGAAGTCAATACTATATAATGGATTTATCTGGTTTTGAAACTCAACTTTATGCACGTTTTTGTTAAGGATGTAGATGGTTTTGAAACATATGCATTTTACAGTGCATGTAAAAGGTATTAACTGTCAGAAAATGTAAAAATATAAAATTTTAAAGTTGTGGATGTATCTGATTTTGTAACTAGACGATTCAAATGTTCTATAAATTTTTATTCTATAAATGTAACAAACACATTTACATTTATTTACATTTATTTTAAAGTATTCCATTTCTTTTTAATTTTAAATACTGCGTCTTTTAATCGAATATTGGAGCCGAACATTATTCTTTAAATAATTGTGTCATGTACTAACTTAGAATCTAAAACTTAAACTTAAAGTCTAAAACTTTACAAATAGTCACTTATAATTTTAACGAGTAAAAAATCAAGTTTAAATTACAATTACGACTAAAACTTATACGCTGTTAATAAATTCTACGTATGTTTGTATGCCAGATAGTAGCAAAGAGGATATTGTTGTAATACAATCAATGTTAAATAATTGGAATCGCCTATCTTTCCCACAGTCTCAAGTGAGTGTTGGATGTAGTTTAGATATAAAATTTAGACATCCCAAGCAAATGTCTTTAACGAAAAGACACGTAAGCAATCATCTATAACAGAGTTTTTCCAAAGATGTAAATCTTTTCGTACGCAGCCCTACTGCCGAAAAATTTGCGTATGCTATTATAATACATTTATTTAAATTCTTAATGTGTGTACGTTGGAACGTGTTAAATTCAGAACACTAAGCAACTCCATTGCCCAATTAGATTCGGATTATGTACATGACGTGCGAATGAGATGTAGTCTTCTACAGACTCAGAGCGACCATTCCTTAGAGAGTACTTTTATGATAAATGTGTTAAATATTCTTTCTTTAATTACACTGGTCTGCATCAAAAATTCCCCTTGAACTTTAATAGGTGATCTTTATGTATTTTGACCCCTGAATCCGAATCTGACCTCCGTTTTGCTCCATCACCCACCATTTTTAGGAAGTGGGCCACTCCCCCTTATTTGGGAAATTTCAACTTTTTATCAGTCTGGTGTAACTATGATATGAAATTGTGCAGTTGTATCATGGTTTTATGGTTCTTCAAGGCCTACCTAACACTGAAAGAGTACAATAAGAGAGTATTGACGTATTGATAAATTTTGTGTATTTTTACTTATACAATTTTTCTGGTTCAAGATACTTGTCATCGAATACATATACTTAAAGAGAGTGGTTTTACTTGGAGGAAGCTTTTCCCTTGTACTGATATCAGGGAGTTTCACGCAAGAGTGACCAGCAGTAGTCTGCTAACATACTTGAGTTCCACTTCCCAGAGAACAGTTTTTTGAAGAGTGCAATGTCCCTTTCTCCGCATACATCGTAAACTGCTCCCATGTTTTCTGGGAAAAAGTCCAATTGCGCGTGTAAAAGGTGCAATTTTAATAACATGTTGCAACCCATCGACTCGTATGCAGATAGCAATTCTTCGACGAGTTCAACATAATTTTCACTTTTGTTAGATCCTAAAAAATATTCACACATGTCTTTAAATGCAGCCCAAGCTCTTTTTCTTTTCAATTTAAGTGATTGATGAACACCGAATCTTTAAAAGGCTCTCTAATTTGTGGACCAAGAAAAATTCCCTCTTTAATTTTTGCTTCACTCAAACATGGAAATTTGCTCTTCAAATACTGGAATCCGTCTCCTGTTTTATCGATAGCTTTCACGAACTGTTTAATCAAACTGAGTTTTATACGCAAAGGATGCAGAAATATGTTTTCACTCGAGACTAAAGGCTTATTGGCAACAGTTTTTTGACCAGAAACTAAACTTTCGCACGAGGGCTAATTTCGAGCCGTATAATTTTTATCACGGGCTCGACTATCCCACTCACACAGAAAGCAACAATGTTTGGTGTATCCCGATTAAAGTCTTGTAAGTAAAGCCACAACCTTAAAATCAGCACAGAGCTTCCGGGGATGATCTTTATAAGCAATTTTTTCAAGGATACGGCTGATATTTTTGTATGTCTCATTCACGTTGACCCCGTAAGCAACCGGAACTGAGGGCAAATAATTACCATTTGCCAACAAAACAGCTTTTAAACTGGTTTTAGATGAGTCGATGAATAGGCGCCAATTTTCTGGATCATCTGGCATGTTAGGTTCAATCACTAATCAATTTACATTATTGCAGTACACTAAGTCACCGTCCTCCAAAAAAAGTTGTTTAAACGAAGCTAGCCGGGATCTAGAAACACAAATTTTCACTTATTTTCCAAGAGGTTCCATTGCTGAAGCTGAGACCCGAGCAGTTGGGCTTTAGTTTTTGGGAGATTTAAATCCCGGATGAGATCATTAAGCTCCTCTTGTGTGACAAGATGAGGCTCTAAGCATAAAAAATGCTCTCAAAAAGTTTAATCGTCGCTAAGCTTATCACTTCGCCCGGCTTCCCACCTTGGCAGACACCCACCCTGCTACAACTCTGAACTAATGGTGATGTCACCCCTCCCTCTTTGGTCTTCATGCACAAATGTGCGTGCACTGAGATAACATTTTCTAAGGAGGGGAGGATGACCCACCTCCTTACAACCTCCTCCCGCCCCTCGCTTTATTAGAAATAACCGCTTTTAGGTGTTTTTCGAGAATTTCAAGGGGGCGCCCCCCTCAAAAACGGTGGGTGATAGAGAGTAACGGAGGTCAGATTTGGATTCAGGGGGTCAAGATACATAACAATCACCCATCAAAGTCCAAGGGGAAAATTTTTTTTTTTTTTGCAGACCAGTGTTATTAGGCCTTTTTTCTGAAAATCGTTTTAGTTTTTAGATTGGTTAGTCTGCCAATAACAGACAGGTGGAGTGTCAAATTATTTACATTCAATCTGTTCGTTGCAGGAATAAAATAAATAGTTCTGTTTCTTATCACATGGTCAGCCAATTGAACAACTGAATCATTTAAGAACAGAAGAGGTAGAGGTGTAAAAGACACTAATCAGAGTTATCTCCTCTGAAAGTAATGAACTTCATTAGACAGTCAGACCGTGTGGTGAATGAAGTGAAGGTGTCATTTGCAGGGTGGAAAGTAGATGCTTTTAAGAGGGCCGGTAAGCTGATAAGCGTACTTTTCCACTCAGTGATGAAGGCAGTTGTAAACCACCTCACTCCTCGTTTTATTAGTGAAACCTCTACAGGTTCAAACCAGCCTTTCGGCTGATGATCTAAACAATAGGTTGTCAGGTAATTACAGGTATCTACTTTAACTTATCATTTATACCTACAGTATTTACAACTTCTAATTATTGATAGAAATATTTATCATTTTTTAAATAATAAACATTTTCGGAAATATTTACCATATTTTGTTTCATTAAATTAAATTTTTAAATGCAACTATTTATTTAAATTATCTTGTGGTGCCGGATTATCTGACAATCTTCTTATCCGATCATCTCCCTGTCCCATTTTTGTCGGACATTCAAGATTCTACAGTAACTAAAATAGCTACAGAAATGTATGCAATTTTAATATTCTACTGAAGCATTTAGAAATTTAAATAGAAAGATGACTTTGAATTCTAGGCTCCTTGTATGACCAAATAGTCTCTATGTACGTGGAGAGTAGATCGCATAATTACGAAGTGGTCACAATTTCAAACTGCGAGATGATGAGAGTGTCTTTTTAACGGAACCTCATTAACATCCTTTCAACAGAAAATAAATACAAGGATACCAACCTTCGAATATATTAATCCTGTACGTACATATCAGGATTACCTACAGTAGAAAACATAATATTTTCATAGTAAAGCAATGTTTTATATTTTAAATTCAGATACCTGGATTTTGGGGTCATATTATCCGCAACTTCTACATGTTACATACTTATAAAGATACAATCATATAAACTACTAAAAATTTTTTTGTTATTTGATATTTTGATAATAAAGTCGAACTTCGATATGTTACAAGAACCACCATTTTACGATTTTGCCCCGTGATATTATAACTAAACTACAATTGTAAACTTACCTCAATTTAACGAATACGTACCTTGATATTACGAAATAGTGACATACATATTACGGCTGTAATACTTTTAAAAACATATTTTTTACCGCGAGACTACAGCTTCCAACGAAGACTTCCAACGATGGAGACGTGTCCTATCTTGAGCAATAAAAAATGGTAAATAAGGTGATTTGTTGTTCAGTTCATCAGCCGAAACGCTGGTTTGAACCTCTAGAGGTTTTACTAAGTAAAACGAGGAAAGAAATGGTTTACCTATGCCTTCCTCATTGAGTAGAAAGGTAAGCTTATCAGCATACCAGGTCCTCTTAAAAGCATCTACTTTCAACCCTGCAAATAACACCTTCACTTCATTCACCACAGGATCTGGGTGTGTAATGAAATTCATTACTTTCAGAGGAGATAACTCTGACTAGTGTCTTTACACCTCTACCTCTTCTATTCTTAAATATTTCAGTCATTTAATTAGCTGACTAAGTGATAAGAAACAGAACTATTTTTTGTAGCCCTGGAACTAAAAAACTGAGTGCAAATAATTTGTGATTTATAAAACAAAATTGCAAGAGCCGTTTTTGAGAAAATCGACAAAAGTGAAAAATCGCAACAATAAACTGTTACAGAATCGTCTAATGCCTACGTTTCAAAAGCGTCTACATTCTTAATAAAAACGTGCATAAAGTTGCTGGTTAGTTTCAAAACCAGATACATCCATTCCCTAGTATTGATCTCGAAAAACATAATGTTTATGTCACACAGCTCGAAAATTAGTTTGAGGATATGTTGTAATATGAGCAATTAGTTGCTAGCGGTATTTTAGATTTTAGTGAACGGTTTACCTTTATTTATGTAATTAGTGTCGTTTTTCTTAACAGATATTAAAATTAGTGATTTATTGAAAAAGCGTTTTGAAAATGTTTTTGTTATAATTTTTTAATATTATGGAACCTAACTTTTGTAAATTTTATTCGTAAAACACCAAAATTTGTGATTAATTGTTTTACAAATTAAAATAGTCATGAGTTTATATATTTTGGTTTTTAAGCTTATTTCAAAACCAGATTGATCCGTATTCCTTTTCCAAACCAGATAGATCCACACGTAGTATATGAATTTTCTTTTAAACTATAGTCATTAGAAAATTAAAAGTTAGTATGTAAAATCCTCTACCCTAATGCTATATCTCAAATAAGCCACAATGTTGTATCATTTCATGTTTTTGAGGAAAACGTTTTTCAGGTCTCCTGAAAAATTTACATTTTTGGATGTATCTGCTTTTGTAACTAGACGATTCTTCCGGTTGACTGATTTTGATGAAATGTTCGTAACGGTTCCTCTTGTGGTATCTAATTTAAGTTCCAAGTTTCAACTTCGTACGCGATTCTTGATATATTTTGTTCACACACCGATCAATCTTTAAAAAAAATGTTTTGGTACAGGGGGCCTGAAAACTTGATTTCTAGAAATCAACATAAAGATAAACTTTCATACCCTTTATACTCAAATAAGGCAAGGAAAGTAAAAAAATATAACCCGGTTTAAAACTACTTCACAGTGGCTACCAGTAATAGCACAATGCCAAATAATTTGTTAATATGTATTTAGATATACCAGAAAATACATAAGGTTTACGTTACAATTATTTTACAATTCAAAAACCTTCAGGACGTGGCTTGCTCTGCTTGTATCGTTTTCGCCCCTCCCACCGCTGTGCTCGATACCATTTACCAACTGTCGATCTATTTGTTAATCATCGCTTCTTCTACTACCACAAAGTGGCAGTTAGAAGGAGAACTCTTTCTCAGTCTTCAATTTGCGCATGTGCATAGAAATTTTTTTACAATGTTTTTCTGATATACACATTGCATATGATTGATGTCCAGTTAATGAGTTATTGAGAACAACCACGTTGATAAGGTTGAAACAACGTCATAGCAATAGAAATTTACATGTTATCAGCTTCTCATGGTAGATATCGTATTGAAATTAGTATAGAGGACATAAAATTTGACCTCTGGGAAATATTTCATGCATCGAGTTGCGTTGTTTAGGAACGATGTATGACCAGAGTACATTGCTTTGAATATTCTAATGGCTTTACTATACAAAGGGCTATCATCGAAACACGTCATTGAGTACAGCTTCATTATCACGTAAATTCTCTACCGTACGTTTCTCTTGTCGATAAAAATCGATTAGGTTTGCTATGAGTTTTACTACTCGACATGTTTAAAAAATAACATTTTATTTATCTTGTAACCCATCTTCTATCTTCTACATAAATAAAACTGCTAATTTTGTCTGTAAAATTTTTCAAAATGCCCCAAACTATGTTTCTACGCCAGATCTACCACTGAAAAAGATGTGCAGCAGAATTTTTTTCGGTTTGTATGTTACGGCATCAACCAAATTCAATAAATTTCGGTATTTAGGTTCTCGACATAATCGAAAATAGACATTAATTTATTTTAATATCACAAATGGATAGGAGAGTTCAGAGGAAGGGGTGAACAAAAAAAACCTGAGAGTATCTCCGTTAAAAGTCAATGTATCAAAAAATGTTATATAATAAAAATTACGAAAAGTTTAAAAACAAATAAGTTTAATTATGCAAAGTTTTACATTATCACACATAATAACAAAGATATTATCAATTTTATAAGAATAAACATATCAATATTTTAGAATTAACTTAGTACAAAATGAACAGAACAATAAACATAGGCCTACGCGCTGGTAAAACCCGTATTCATTCAGTAGCTCTGTTCAGTTACCTACCGTACCCTTTATACTGCAGTACCATACCAGACACGACACACCCTCTCTCGGTCTCATTGTCAAAAAAGAATCAGTCGTCTTTTAGAGCTTAACCATCGTGGAGTATTCCAATTTTTATTTTCCTTTTATTTAGTGGTATCAAAACAGCAACTTTCATTACTCTGTAACGAATAGTTAAATGTCCTACAGTTACATCACACACACACACACACACGCACACACACACACGCACAACACATACACGCACATAAACACACACACGCACACACACACACACACACACACACACACATATACACACACACACACACACACATACACACACACACACGCACACGCGCACACACACACACACACACGTGCACACACATACATACACACACACGCACGCACGCACGCACACACACACACACACACACACACACACACACACACACACACAACAATTTGTGTGAGTAAATCTTCAAAGTTCAATTTTCATTACTCTATAGTAAATTTATTTATATATGTAAAACAATGCAAATTAATTTTTTGAAGATATTTTTGTTAAGTCTGTTTGGGTCTGCTCACACACATACCCCAGACCACTAGAAAACAATACTGGCTGTCCAGAGGTCGCAGCCTTGATAAAAATTGCATTACTTTTACACATTGTGTTTCAATTCTTTTAATTGCATCTTATTTTAATCCTTTTATTGTTAATAGATTTTAAAGTTCTTACAAGTTCTGATGTTCTTATTTAGTTCATTTTATTTAATCCTAGATATCTCTTAACTCCGTACGCTACATAATATTGTGACACTTATTGCTAAGGTCCGTTTCGGGATCTAGGTTATTAAATAATTAATACGCTAAAGTTTACAAATTACAAATATTTATTAGACTAAAAGATTACAAAATAAATGATTAAACTAATTATAATTAAATAACACAATAAATGATTTAATAATTCACTTAAACTAGATAATAAACAGTAAATAACTTACAATCACTTTTATAGCTTACACAGACATACAAAACATAGAAATTGAATTCACATTAACTTTACGATACACTAACAAAAAGATTTTACACAATACGCACACAACAAAGGCAGTATAACAATCTTACTCGGATACGTAATCTGTTTACGCAACTCGACAATCAAACGGCAAAGAACACACGAATACTGACTGACCGCACTCGGGGGTCTCTTTTTATACCCACTCATTCATAAAGATTGTTCCAGAATAAAGTAGTGAAATCTACTCAAGTACAAAAATAACTCTTTATTTATGAATGAGAGAAAAATCTTGTTAATAGGTCAACAAAAAGTCTTTTGTAAATAGAAAACGTAAACAACCAGCCTCCCTCATAATAGCTGTACACAATACCTAAACTTTATGATAGTTATTACAACCCTTATGAATGAATAGACACACTTTTATGGTTACAACTGTCATTTACAAAACTGGTCTTATTGTGTATTGTTATTTTATTATGTCTTTATTATTTTTATGAATGGAATTCTCGAACATTCGTAATCCGTCTAGTCGATTCTGTTACAATATATTTTTATTTCAAAGATAATTATGCCTTCGCGAAAGAGGTCATGCTTGACCAAAGTTACAAGACGTGCCAAAATTGTAAAATTAAACAGGACCAACTAGAGCCAGGAAGCTACTACATCAAGGCTAAAAACATATCGAGAGAGGCTAAGTGATACCCGCCAAATTGAACCCGTACAATAATGTGAACAATGAGTCCGCTAGGCTCGCAGAATTGACTGTTCTCAAGCCCGTTCCAGTCGTCTGGAGGCTGGCAGGGAGAGCATTCACAACTTCGCGAGGCCGAGCCTGGTGCAAAAGATGAGCTACGATTGGTGTCTTAACAGGTCTGTCAGGCTTCTATTCTCAAAAAAGAATGCTCTGAAGCCCTATCTATTGAGGCTGACAGGGAATGATACTCGCAATTTCGCAGGGCCGAGTCTGTTGGTGAACATGAGCTACTGTTAGTTCATTATACTACATATTGGCTAATCTAAGCATTGTATAAAAAAAAATGTTTGAAATTAAGTTATAAGTTTATTAATTTTTTACAACTTTTATTATACACTTTGTCCTAAAATGTATATTAAAGCTGCGATCGTTAAATAACCTTTTTTTACCTCGAGAGCACACCCCCTCACCAGAATTTTAGCAGACAATACTTACCCTATCTTGTAGAGCATGTAAAATGTAGTAAAGGAGGCGATTTTAAAAAAAAATCATAGGAATAGTTTTGAGAAAATCGTAAAAAAGTGAGAAATCGGACGAATAAACTACTACATCGGGTTAACCGATTTTGTAAAAATGTTCGCGTCGGATCCCGTAGTAGTATTAGATAGTAGTAGTAGTAGTTTCATAGTTTCAACTTCGTACGCTATTCCTTTCTTGAGATATTACGTTCACATACACACACACACAAACCAATTGCAGAAAACATGTTTTATGAGTTCAGAGGGCTTAAAAATTTGTACATCCGGTAAAAATTCGTTTTCGAAAAATTGAAATGAAAACAATACCTACTTTCCTTTTCTACACATTCGTATAGGGCAAGAAAAAAGTAAAAAATATATAAACATACGCTGGATATTAAACAAGATGGGGCAGTTAACGAATATTTCGACTGCAAACGATATGCTTGGTAAGTTGACTAAAGTTAATTCAGTCGCCGGAGTGAGTAACTGCATACTATGAGAACATGAATTTTTAAATTAAATTTCTCCGGGTTTTCTCTTTTTCTTTTTTTTAAATAAACAACGTACATAAAAAACCAATATTTAAAAACTCATCCCACATAATTTGGTTGTAAATAAAACAATGAAAAATTACTTAATTAAACTTCTTATATTAGTTTTCAGTTCATTATAACGGGTGTTTCAAAAAAGATGCAACCGTTATGTTAAGAACCGAGAAGTAACTTATAGGTAAATTTCATGTCCCTTTATATGGCATTTAGCAACATTACATTCCAGGTTAACATCTAATAAAAATTGAAATCTCGTTTTTCTGTACCACTGCTATTCCAGTAGACTATTCATTTGTGTTTACTATGACAACGATGTCGGTTTTCAAACACGAACGTTTGTTTATTTTTGAGACGAGTAAGAGAAGTGTTTCAGTAAACATTTTTCAATTCTACTGTTCCAAATGAATCGACAATCTTGCGTTTGGTAAATAAATTTCGTGAGACTGGAAGTGTACAAGATCGCAAAAGCTCAGGTCAACTAACAATGATAAAACTATTGTGAAAGTTCTGGAGGATGTAAAAGAATATTTGACCGGCTCTCTTAGAAAATCTCAAAGGAAGTTAAGCATTCAGGGCTACTAATAAAATACATTTGCTTGATTGCAGCATCGATGTATTACACGTACTGCAAAAAGTAGACCCCGGAAGACGTTTACAGTATTGTCGTCGGTTTTGATCTGCTGTCGATGAAATCAGTATTTAGGTGTAGGATAGTGTTTATTTTAACACGCACTGTAGGCCTATAATAGTTCGTACTATACTACTCTCACAATAAAATAGACGGGTGTTGTGTAATTGAGGAAATAATTTATTCCAGAATGACATAGAAAATAATACAATAACCGAAATTGGAACTTCTACACTTTACTAGAATAATCTAAAAAATCTGGTGTGAAACACTCACACGACTTTCTCTTGCCAATGCAAATAATTAACAAAAAAACCTAAAAAACATTAGAAGTAAACAAATAACTAACCTCAATAACCATAACCTAATTTTAATCATATATGAAAGACGCAAAATGAAAATCAATCTCAGTTTGGCTTAAAAATACGGAAAATCATTCTTTCACGCTAAACTAGGCTCTGTAGAGAAAAATGCTTTCAATAAAAGTTGTAGATCTTTTAATTTTCTAAAAATTTGATTACATACACTTTTGTCATAAAATGAATACTAAGGCCGATATCTTAAAAAAATCGATTTTTCACACGTTTTCGTGAGAAAAAACAGAAAATCGCCAATAACCGCTAAACTAAGCGTTATACAAAAATATGTTTGAAATAAAATTTATAGTATTATTTTTAAATTTTCTACAACTTTTATTATGAACATTTTTGCGCTAAAATGCATATTAAAGCCGCAATCTTAAAAAAACAAATTTTTTACGTAAAAACAGCCTGACCAAGAATTTCAGCAAACATGGCGCCTACCCTATCTTGTAGAGTATAAAAAATTAAGTAAATAAGGCGATTTTTAAAAAAACCGTAGGACCAGTTTTTGAGAAAATCGCAAAAAAGTGAAAAATTACACGAATAAACTACTACTTACGGTTGACCGATTTTGATGAAAATGTTCGTGTCGGGTCCGGTAGTAGTATGTAACTTAAGTTTTAAGTTTCAAGTTCGTACGATGTTCCGTTCTTGAGATATTTTGCACACACACACACACACACACACACACACAGACCAATCGCTAAAAACATGTTTTTTGGGTTCAGGGAGTCTGAAAACGTATAGATCCGGTAAAAACTTGATTTCTAAAAATCGACATGAAAACAATACTTTCCTTCCTATATATTCATATAGGCAAGTGAAAGTAAAAATACAATTCTGGTATAAAACACACACGACTTTCTCTTGTCAATGTAAATAAGTACATTTCCTAATTCTACTGTTCCGAATAAATCGACAATCTTTCTTTTTTGTTGAATAAATTTTGTAAGACTGTTGGGAGCGTATAAGATCGTAAAATCACAGGTTGATCATCAGTGATAAGGTTTTTATTTTTTAACAAATCTGTGAATGTTGTGGTTTATAGTTGTGGTGAATAATTCCATCAGTTTATCGCAGGATTAAATTTACATGAACGAGAATATTAGCTCCAGCAAGATAATATAACTTGAAATAGGCTGTATATGGCACGCTAGCCGGACATTACGGTATTTGTTTTGTCATCATTTGATATCAGAAGGGTTGTGGCCTGCAAGATAAATCAGATCTTTTTTCTTGTGGGAATTTTTAAAAAATGTCGTTTTTACTTTTTCTTGGCTATATATTTTTTCCCTTATATACAGGAAGGAAAGTATTTTTTTCATGTCGATTTTTCGAAATCGAATTTTCACTGGATCTACACGTTTTCAGACCCTCTGAATCCTAAAAACATGTTTTTAGCGATTGGTCTGTGAGTGTCTGTGTGTAGGTGTGTGAACAGAATATCTCATAAACGGAACAACGTACGAACTTGAAACTTATGATACCCGCTAAATTGATACTGCTACCGAACCCGACACGAACAGTTTCATAAAAATCGATCAACCGGAAGTGGTAGTTTATTCGTGTCATTTTTCACTTTTTGCGATTTTCTCAATAACTGGTCCAACGACTTTTTTTTAAAATTGCCTCTTTACTAATTTTTTTATGCTTTACAAGATAGGGTAGGCGCCAAGTCTGCTGAAATTCTTGGGAAGGCCAATTTCACGTAAAAATTGGTTTTGTTTTAAATTGCAGCTTTAATATGCATTTTAGCGCAAAAATGTATAAAATAAAAATTTTAGACAATTTCAAATCTTACAACTTTTATTTCAAACATTTTTTGTATAACGCTTAGTTTAGCGATAATTAGAAAATTTTTGTTTTTTCTCACGAAAACGTGAAAAAAATCGATTAGTTTAAAGATTTCAGCCTTAGTATACATTTTACGACAAAAGTGTATATTATAAAATTTATGGGAAATTTAAAGATCTACAACTTTTAATTAGAGCATTCTTCTCTACAGAGCCTAGTTTAGCGTGAAAGAGTGATTTTCCGTATTTTTAAACCTAACTGAGGTTGATTTTCATTTTGGGACTTTCACTCATCATTAAAGGTTATGTTTTTTGATGTTAGTTTTTTTATTTATTTTTAATGTTTTATTACTAATGTTAGGTTATTTTGTTAATAATTTTCATTGGCAAGAGAAAGTCGTGTGAGTGTTTCACACTTATTTTTCAAAAACAAATTTTCATTCATTGAAGAATTAAAGGCGAACATTGACCGCAGCTTTCTAAAATTGATAAGCAAACATCACGAAACGTGTACGAATCTGCATGCAGGTCACAGGTTATCACTTTCAACATGTTTTAGAAAGATTTTGGTGGCAATTTTTAAAACAATGTCATCTATCATTTTCTTATATTCATCCATCACATCCAGATGTCAGAAAGTACAAGGCAACAAACATTTTTTGGATTTATAAAGAAGTACAAAAAAGGTTAGTGGGCCTGAATTGTATTTGAAGTTCCGGCTTTGACCGAAAGTGACCAAAACTGGAAGTAAAGAAATCAAAATCGGAATTTAAAAACAAAAATAGTGTCACTCGATTCCTCTTAAAGATTAGCTTTATTACTTAGCTTTTTTCTCAACTTTCTTACGAAAGCTATCTGGGCTCCCATTATGACGAAGAATAACCCCAAGTTATGTGAACACGCAATATGACTTCTCAGGTCAACTTCTTTTCTTTAGAAAAAATTTTCACTAGCCGTGAGTCGCATCGTCTCAGCCAAGGGATTTTTAATGTAAGTTTTGTTGAAATTGACTATTGTATATTATTATAATAAATTGTTCATTAATTTAATATTACTGTACTACTCGTACATTCATGTCAAATAAAAACGAATTGCATAATTTTGAAACATCCGTTGTTTTATTGTAATATCGGTATAAAAGTATGCAATATTTAAATAGCTGAATTAATATTTCAATAAAATATTTTCAAGAGCTTTAAGAATATAATGCAATTAACTATAAAAGGTTATTGGAAATTTTAGCTATCTTTTTCTATTTCAATATATATTTATTACTTTCTCTTGCCTATATAAATATATAGGAAGGAAAGTATTGTTTTCATGTCGATTTTTCGAAATCGAGTTTTCACCGGATCTATACGTTTTCAGACCCCCTGAACCCAAAACACATGTTTTTAGCGATTGGTCTGTGTGTGTGTGTGTGTGTGTGTGTGTGTGTGTGTGTGTGTGTACAAAATATCTCAAGAACGGAACATCGTACGAACGTGAAACTTGAAACTTAAGTTACATACCTTTACCGGACCCGACACGAACCTTTTTTATCAAAATCGGTCAAACGGAAGTAGTAGTTTATTCGTGTAATTTTTCACTTTTTTGCGATTTCCTCAAAAACTAGTCCTACGATTTTTTTAAAAATCGCCTGGTTTATTCAATTTTTTATTCTCTACAAGATAGGGTAGGCGCCATGTTTGCTGAAATTCTGCGTGAGGCTGTTTTTACGTAAAAACATTTTCTGCTTAAGATTGCGGCTTTAATATGCATTTTAGCGAAAAAATTTATATAATAAAAGTTGTAGAAAATGTAAAATTCTACAACTTTTATTTCAAACATTTTTTTGTATAACGCTTAGTTTAGCGGTAATTTGCGATTTTCTGTTTTTTTTCTCACGAAAACGTGTGAAAAATTGATTTTTTAAAGATTTCGGCCTTAGTATGCATTTTACGACAAAAGGGTATATAATCAAATTTATAGAAAATTAAAAGATCTACAACTTTTATTTGAAGCATTTTTCTCTATAGAGCCTAGTTTAGCGTGAAAGAGTGATTTGTCAGTATTTTTAAGCCAAACTGAGGTCTATTTTCATTTTGCGTCTTTCATTCATGATTAAAATAAGGTTATATTTTTGAGGTTATTTTTTTGTTGATTTCTAATGTTTTATTACTAATGTTAGGTTATATTGTTAATTATTTGCATTGGCAAGAGAAAGTTGTGTGAGTGTTTCACACCAGATTTTTTTTAATTGGTTTATTTTACAAAACTATAAGTCATGTATTTTTATTTAAAGGGTTATTTTTAATCGAGTTTTGTCTCGGTAAATATTGGATACTATTGATACGATATTATGTCCTTGAGATATTCTTTACACATTTATTATCAATCTTTAAAAATATGTTTATTGGGTTCAGCAGGCTTGGAAACATATAGTTCCAGTGAAATCTTGATTTTAAAAAATCGTTATGAAAACAATACTTTCTTTCTCTATAATATTCATTTAGCGTAAGAGAAAGAAAAAACGCATTAACTCTAGAATTCCCAAGGTTTTTTTTTGTTACGACATTTCCCGAGGTTCCGAGAGCCCGCAGCAAAAAAGTAGCTTGCAACTTTAAGTTCTCAAACTGCTTACTTTTAAAATATCCTATTATTAATTATATAGTAAATAAATCTGGTGTGAAACACTCACACAACTTTCTCTTGCCAATGCAAATATTGACCAATATAACCTAACATTAATACTAAAACATTAGGAATAAACAAAAAACTAACCTCAAAAACATAACCTTTATTTAATCATGAGTGAAAGACGCTAAATGAAAATCGAACTCAGTTCGGCTTAAAGATACGGAAAATCACTCGTTCACGCTGAACTAGGCTCTGTAGAGAAAAATGCTACAAATAAAAGTTGTAAATCTTTTTTATTCCTATAAAATGTATTATATACACTTTTGTCGTAAAATGCATTCTAAGGCCGAAATCTTAAAAAAATCGAATTTTCACACGTTTTCTTGAGAAAAAATCAGAAAATTGCTAATTACTGCTAAACTAAGCGTTATACAAAAAAATGTTTGAAATTAAAATTGTAGAATTTTAAATTCTCTACAACTTTCATTATATAAATTTTTGCGCTAAGTTGGATGATAAAGCCGTAATCTTTAAAAACTATGTTTTTACGTGAAAACAGCCTCACCAAGAATTTCAGAAACATGACGCCTACCCTATCTTGTAGAGAATAAAAAATTGAATAAACTAGGCGATTTTGAAAAAAATCGTAGGACCGGTTTTCGAGAAAATCGCAAAAAAGTGAAAAATTACACGAATAAACTACTAATTCCGGTTGACTGATTTTGATGATAATGTTCGTGTCGGGTCCGGTAGTGGTATCTTGCTTAAGTTTTAAGTTTCAAGTTTGTACGTTGTTCCATTCTTGAGATAATCTGTTGACACACACACACACACACACACACACACACACACACACACACACACACAGACCAATCGCTAATAACATGTTTTTTGGGTTCAGGGGGTCTGAAAACGTGTAGATCCGGTGAAAACTCGATTTCGAAAAATCGACATGAATACAATAGCCAACTTTCATTCCTATATATTTATATAGGCAAGAGAGTAAAACTCTGGTTTGAACCATTCACACGACCTTTTGTCCAATGTAAATATGGAACCATATATCCTAACATTAGTAAAAAACATTAGCAATTTACAAAAATACTAACCTCAAAAAACATAACTTAATTTAATTATGTGTGAATGATGCAAAATAAAAACCAACCTTAGTTTGGCGTAATAATACGGAAAATCACTCTTCGTCACTAAACTAGGCTCTGTAGAAAAAATTCTTAAAATAAAAGTTGTAAATCTCTTAATTTCCTATAAATTTTAATATACTTTTGTCGTAAAATGCAAACTATGGCCGAAATTTTAAAAAATCCACATTTTACATATTTTCATGTTAAAAAAAATCGGAAAATCAATAATTACTGCTGAACTAAGCGTTATACAAAGAAATGTTTGAAATAAAAGTTGTAGGTTTTTAAATTTTCTAGATATTTATATATACTCTTGCCCTAAAATGCATATTAAAGACAGCCTCCCCGAAAATTTCAACAGACATGGCGCCTATTCTACCTTGTAGAATATAAAAATTGTAATTAATAAGGCGATTTTCAAAAAAAATCGTTCTAGCTGTTTTTGAGGAAATCGCAACAAGACTGAAAAATAATACGAATTAACTACTACTTCTGGTTGATCGATTTTGATGAAAATGTTCTTGTCTGGTCCTCTAGTAAAACCTAACTTAAAAAAGTTTCAACTTCGTACGGTGTTCCGTTCTTGAAATATTTTGTTCCCACACAGTATACACACCAATCGCTAAATTTTTTTTTTTGGGATCAGGGAGTCTGAATACGTGTATATCCGGTGAAAACGCAATTTCGAAAAATTGACAATAAAACAATACTTTCCTTTCTTTGTATTCATATACTGCTCATAACAGATAGGAGAGTGTCAAATTATTTACACTCAATCTGTTCATTGCAGAGCTAAAATAATTAGTTCAGTTTTTTAACACATGGTCAGCCAATTAAACGACTGAATCATTTAAGAACAGAAGAGGTAGAGGTGTAAAAATCACTAACCAGAGTTGTCTCCTCTGAAAGTAATGAATTTCATTATACAGCCAGACCCTGTGGTGAATAAAGTGAAGGTGTTTTGCAGAGTGGAAAATATGTGCTCTTTAGAGGGCCCGGCAAGCTGATAGGCGTACTTTTTTAATCAGTGTGGAAGGAAAAGATCATTTGTAAACTATTCTACTTCTCATTTTACTTAGTAAAACCTCTAAAGGTTTAAACCACCTTTCGGCTGATGACCTAAACAAACAACAACAAACATATTCATATAGGCAAGAGAAAGTAAAAATACTTAATGAAACTAACTATAAAAATGATACAAATTTATTCTGCGTCAGCTGAAGGTATACAAAATATATTAAACTGTAAAATAACCTTGAAATGCTTCTTGCATACATGTTTATTGCAAGCATGAAAATACTGAATTGTTTGCCTACTTTATCTGTCTAACAAAAACTAACAAACTGCCTAACCGCTTACAAAATTTATTGTACTATGATTATTATAATGTTACTTTTAAAATATTACATGAAAAAAATAGTTTTGAACTTAATTATTAAAGTTTTTTTTTAACTGTTTACCACTAAAAATTCGAACAGTAGTCTCATCAATGAACAAGGGAGGGGCTTCAGGTGCCTGACTGTAACATTTACTTCATCACGTTTAAAAACATATATTTATTAAAATTTTTCAGTGTGTACTGCAAAATATACTTGTAACTGACAATTATTTTCAATGACGAAGTGCAAAAAGTTACTTTAAAACATACTAAGAAACAATAAAAGAAACGGGCATTTGGAACCCTATCTCAATGGAAATTCTAGGGTTTATATTGAATCCATTTGCTATTCAGTCATTTCACTTTTAAACACTTTTGCTACGGATACATCATCAAAAAAGGACATCGTGAGTGTAGCACGTAATACTGATTCAAGATTAGAAAAAAACTCATAAAAATTCTGTAGGCAGTTCGTAGAAAAATATACGGTAGGTTTAAATAAAACCAGAGCAATTTCAAAATAATACTCGAGTGGTATTTGTTTGTCAGTGTCGATAAACAATAAATCTATCAGCGACTCCATTATAACGGAACAGAAATAAAATAGTGGGCTACGATTTAGATAATTTAAATAAAAATACTAACACATTGTTTGGAATAGCTATTTAAATAAAATTGTGTATTTATTTATTTACAATAATGTATTTAAGTAAGTCTAAAGTAAAATATTTATTACCATATCCCTGGAGAAATTTATATGTAATAGAATAATGTGATCTAAAAATTATTAGTCCAGGAATATTAGGGTTTTATTCTATGTCAATAGTAGCCTACTTTAGAATCCGGTTAATAGGGACATAACATCCAAATATAAACTCTCCTAATAAATGGGTGTCTCGATTAAACGAGATGAGATGATATACGGTAAAACAACAACCAAACTCGATAGTAAAAAACTTACATTTAATAAAAGCTGTTGTTGTTTAAGTTATTATTCTACAACGGAAAGACTGGTCTGGGCCTCTAGAGGCTTTACTTAGTGAAACGAGGAGTGAGGTGGTTTACCATTGCCTTCCCACTGACTTGAAAGTATCCTTATCAGCATACCAGGCCCTCTGAGAAGCATCTGCTTTCCACCTTGCAAATGACACCTTCACGTCATTCAGCACACGGTCTGGCTGTATAATAAAATTCATTACTCTCAGAGAAGATAACTTTGACTGGTTTCTTTTACACTTCTACCTCTTCTGTTCTTAAATGCTTCAGTCATTTAATTGAGTGATTATGTGATAAACAGAACTGCAGTAAAACTTCGATAGTTCGACACTTCGTGGACTTAGATGTTACCAAAGTATCACAATTTCAAACTATCCAGAGCATATGGCCTAATTATATATATAGGAGGCATTAGAAACACGATTTTAATATGAAACTTGCACAGTTTTATTGAATACAAATAAGCTGACGTGCCCTTCACTACAATACTGTACTCAAGAAAAACGGAGGAAAAAGTAATGAAGAGAAAGTGGAAGGGCTGACCTGCCTGCCTGATCACTTCTTACACATCATTTCGCCTCGCCACGAGCTGTGTTAAAGTATACAGTGTAGAAAAAGCGAAGGTTTACTGTACTTTTTGTAACCCTGGAACTAGTAGGTAATAAAAGCTATTACGTAGTAACAGTTAATGCTTTAATTACAAACATGTGGTGTGAAATATTCACACGACTTTTTTTGGCAATGTGAATAAAGAAACATAATAACCTATGTTTAATTAAACAGGAGTGTCAGTCATTCGAACCGACAATTATCTGAGCCACCAGCGATGGAATAAAAATACGTGTTTACAAACGCCAGAGGCTTTTTCCCCCTAGAAACTGCAATGCTCTGATGGGAACAATCTAAATTTAGTGCTGCTAAAGCATTCTGACTAAAAAGAATGGGAGATGTTGCTGCTACAAAAAATTCAGTCTTAGTTAAAAACATTATATATTTTAAAAAAAAGATACTGTCTAGTAGGCTATTATGCACAAGTACGATAAAATACATTCCATTAAGGATTTTACTGTAATTTATTTCGTTAGTACATTCAGTTTTGAAATTCAGTATTTTTCCGTTTTATTTCGTTAGTACATACAGTTTTGAAATTCCGTATTTTCCGTATTATTTCGTTAGCACATTCAGTTTTAAAATTCTTGATTTTTTCGTTTTATTTCGTTAGTACACTGACTTTTGAAATTCGGTATTTTCCGTTTTATTTCGTTAGTACATTCAATTTTAAAATTCTGTATTTTCCGTTTTATTTCCTAAGTACATTCAATTTTGAAATTCTGTATTTTTCTTTTTGTTTTTATAACAATTATCACTCTAAATTTGTAATAGATGCAATAAATTAGTGGTTTTTTTTACTAAAGTTTATGTTAGCGTTTATTAATATATTAAACATGTAGGTAAATTCAATTAGTACGATACGGTGTATCAAATTAAATATTGTTTGTTTATTACTTATTTTACCCAGATCCCAAAACGGACCTTAGCCATAAGTTTCACAATATTTAAGTCAAACAGAAGTTGACTTTCAGTTAGCATTATTGGGAGATAATTAAAATTAGATTATAGTTATCATTTTACATTGTTTAATCGTGATGAAAAAAGTTTATGTTGTTCATTATATACAGCAACATGAGAAATTCGTGGTGTTTCACATCAGATTTTTGTAAATGCGACACGAGCGATCGGGGCCAACAAGTATCTACAGTCATTAGGAAGTAAAAATGTTAACCTAATGAAACAACAATAGATTAATCGTTTGTTTACAGCAGTTAATTAAAAAGAATTACAAGGTAATTAAGATGTAATGCGGGTATTAAGCCCTTTTTTCTATCTTGTAAAAGACTTTAAATATTTTAGACCTAATAAATTAATGGGTTTTTGTTACAAACAAGATCGTTTAACGTAATTAATTACTTATAAATTATACCATCATTTATCTATACATTAATTTAAAACGATTTTTTATGACAACAAATCAAAATAGTCAGTTACTAGATTATGAAGTCAAGTATAATTTCTAGTAGTTATAATTATAAAATAATTAAGTTATATATTTAAAATTAAGTTTTTTATTTGCAAATTACTGAATCCTAAAAGAACCGGGAGTAAACGTCAAATAATTTTAAAATATATGAAAAAGAAGAAACTTTTGTTAACAGTTTGGGATAAATAAAATACTGGTTATTTCAACAAGATCGAAAATCTTTTTCAGTTGACACGAAAATAGTACGAAAACATCTGGTGTGAAACACGACTTTCTCTTGACAATATGTTTAATCATGAGTGAATGACGACGCTAAATGAAAATCAACCTCTGTAGAACTTCAAAGTAAGGAAAATTACTAATTGATGCTAACCTAATCTTTGTACAAAAACTTTCTTGAAATAAAAGTGGCCGGTTTTTGTATTTCCTATAATTTTAATTATTTATATACTTTCGTCGTAAAATGAGCATTAAAGCCGCAATCTTTAAAGAAATCCTGTTTTTTACCGGCTTTGATTAGAAAAATACAGAAAATCACTAAAGGACGCTAAACTAAGCGTTTTTGTAGAAAAAAAACTTAATAAATAGACTACAAGTTTTAAGATTTTTAATTTCTTGCAAATTTAATTATACGCAATTTTACCTTAATATGCATATTAAGGCCGCAACCTAAAACAAAATATTTTTTATCACAAGAGCTCCGACAAGAATCTCAACTGGCAAGTGCCATTGCCATGCCTGCAAGAAGATAGTTGTAGTTCTTTCTTTTTCATCTTTACGTTTTCCTTAGACCTCATCTCTGCAACTAAGGTCATCCCAAGTTACTTAACCCTTTCAGAGCCGAAACAATAAATAAAAGTTTGATCTAAAGCCAATTAATAAGGATGTACAAAAAGTGCCAGCACTTATTTCGAAAACTCTTGCAGACGTAAGCCTGCCATTGCCAACCGAAATTTCAACGTTACAGAAAAATAAAACTTCCTATAAAAAATTAATTTTTATTTACAGCTTGGTCATTAGCCACTATTGTGGGTTTTGGTACCTTAACGGTGTTTTAACGTTTTAAAATTTCTAGATTCTAATCGGAAATCCAACCCGGGACTCTTCGCTTTGCAGGCTAGCGCGCTAGTCACTACGCCACGAAGGCGATTTCAAAATACATTACTCCATCAACTTTTTTTTAAAAGTTTTTTTTTGTAAATATTTGGTTATCCGGACGTTGGCAATTTATGCATAACTTACCGACGTCCAGTAAACCGGATGTTGTCACTACGTAAAATATATCAACGTCCTGTTTTCCGGACGTTGGTAATGAAAGGGTTAAGGCAGTGTTAGAAAAGTTACTACATTACCATTGTGTTTTATGGGAATGTGAAAGCCAAATCTTCCTTTTCTTGGTCGATATATTGACAAAGGTTGGCCTACAGCTCGCTATAGTTTTTCACAACAAAATATAACAAATATATAAAATAATAAAATTGAAGTAAAAAGTAAAAGTAAATTTAATTGGGCTACTTACTAGTAGGCTCAAATCCGGTGATAAAATCAGGACATGGCGCATACGCGACTGTGCCCGCTTCTGTATCCGGCCAACAAGACCAGCCATCGAACGTTCCTTTACAGTAAAGACCTGCAAAACAAATAATAAAAATTCGATTATATTTTTAAAGTAAACCTTACCTTATTCAGAAACTCATATGAATACTTATCATGAGGAGTGGCCATAAAATAAGTAAATACTGCTTTGTTCTAACGTCGCCGCAGCGCTACTGTCGGCACTCCGCGCCTACACTCTACTTTCCCTAGTTCATTAACTACGACGCCATTACGGTTGATTAGTCTTGTGTTTTATGTTTACTGTGGTGTATTACAATGTTTGAAACAATCGATGAACCCACCGACTGTAAAATTCGTTCTGTTATGCGGATTTCAAATGCAAGGAACGTTAAGACTGCTAAATTCATCGGTAGATTACAGAGATTTACGGTGAAAAAGCAGTGTATGATGAAATGGAGCAAATGTGGTTTAGGTAATTCAATGAAGAATACACAGATGTCCACGAAGAACCACAAAGTCGGCGGTCTTCTGTTGCTAATGATGACTTGGTCAGGAGGGTGGATGATAAAATTAAGGGGACCCGGAATGCCTAACTCCATAATGTTAATGTTAGGAATATTTTCTCAAAAACTGTTAAGAGGTATCCTGTCCAATTTTCTTGTGGTTAATTTTCAAGCTATTTTACACCCACTGAATTGGTAGCATCTTGTTTTAATTACCACTTTTGAAAATCATAGTGCCTATTGAAGTGGAAAATAAATATTTAAACACATTATTTCACTGTAATATTAACTCTGTACATTTAAACTATGGTATGAAAGGCTGTGCAAAAATTTCATTAAAATCCATTTACAGTCGGCTGAGAAAATGTTCCTTATGCGTCAAAATTTGCTATTTGCGGGAAACAAGAAAAAACTAAAGAAAACACATTATACGTTAAATAATTCAACATGTTATTTTATACAGTTCAGATGTTAATATATTATATTCACAGGTGGTTTGGTGCTAACTTAAAGTTTTAAAACAAAAAATATCCCACAAAACAAAAATTTAATGAATTTTGTCTGTTGTCATTGAAAAAAATAGAAATGTTATGCAAATGTTGTTTAGGTCAACAGCCGAAAGGCTGGTTTGAACCTACAGAGGTTTTACTGAGTAAAACGAGGAGTGAGGTGGTTTACCATTGCCTTCCTCACTGAGTGGAAAAGTACACTTATCAGCATGCCGGGCCCACTGAAAAGCACATATTTTCCACTCTGTAAATGACACCTTCACTTCATTCACCACCTCTCACCTTTAAATGGTAACATTTAAAAAATAACGTAAGGATTCAAAATATTTTAATTAAAAAAAACTGCAAAATACCCAAAAAATTATACCTATATCGCTGGATGCAGATAACTGAATTTTAATAATTTGCAAAAAACCGGAAATTTAAAATTTTCAATTTCGTTCGTTCCGTATAGCCTTAACCGGAACAGACGATCCGCAATGACAATGGTTTCAAATCATTTCTACAAGTTTTGAGAACTTGTAATTAAGACCAAAATGAGGTTTTTCAAGATAGTGGCTTTAGTATGCATTTTGCGGCAAAAGTTTTTATCAGAAATCAAAGTTACAAGAAAAAATAAAATCGACAACTTTTATTTCAAGTATTTTTTCTTCTGTTTTTATTTTATAAGTTTGGGAGAGGTTGATTTTAATTTTATATAGGCCTATTCATGATTAAAGTAAGTTTACATTTTTTATTTTCATTGTTTACTCATGACAAACCATAGGTTACGTTACTGCACATTTACACAGGCAAGAGAAAGTCTTGAGTGCTTCACACCAGATGTTTTTCTGTTAAAATTGTATCAATATGGATTATTTCATTAAATAATTTGTACCACGGCTGTATCAACAATTTTGATATAAATTACGCTACACAAATCAAATTTTTAAGACTCTATGTAATATTATTAGGGTATTTACAAAAAAATCAGGGCAGGTTTCCATCCGTTTATTTTTACTTTCTTTATAAAAATAAATAAAATACACACTAGTGAAGGGAACACACTTAGGTTTCTATATAGGTTGGGTTTCTAGATATTCCATCAGTGATGGACCAGTAGGAAGTGAGGGGTTTCTGAAGTGCTCTCGACCAGATTGAAAATCGAATCTGGTCTTCGGGTCGACTTCAGAAAAAAAACAGGAACCCATTATATCATAACTTAAATTGTAAACATAACCTACTTAAAAAATCTGGTGTGAAACACTCACACGACTTTCTCTTGTCAATGTAAATAACGAACTATATATATATACTATGTTTAATCATGAATAAACTAAGACAAATGCAAAATGCAAACTAATTTTAATCATAAGTGAATGAAGCAAAATAAAAATGAATCTTTATATAAATTAACAATACCGAAAATCACTATTTACGCTAAACTAAGCTCGGATGAAAAAATTGCTTGAAATTAATGTTGTAAAATTTTTAATTTTTTACTTTCTTTTGCCTATATGAATATTATAGGAAGGAAAGCATTGTTTTCATGTCGATTCTTCGAAATTGAGTTTTCACCGGATCTACGCGTTTTCAGGTCCCTGAACCCAACAAAACATGTTATAAGCGATTGGTCTGTGTGTGTGTGTGTGTATGTGTGTGTGTGTTAGTGAACAAAATATCTCCAAAACGGAACATTGTATGAACTTGAAACTTAAAACTTAAGTTAGATACCACTAGTGGACCTGACACAAACATTTTCATCAAAATCGGTCAACTGGAAGTAGTAGTTTATTCGTGTAATTTTTCACTTTTTTGCGATTTTCTTAAAAACGGTTCCTACGATTTTTTAAAAAATCGCCTTATTTACTAAATTTTTTATACCCTACAAGAAAGGCTAGGCGTCATGTCTGCTGAAATTCTTAGAAAGGTTGTTTTCTCGTAAAAAAATAGTTATTTTATGATTGTGACTTTAATATGCATTTTATCGCAAAAATGTATTTAATAAAAGTTGTAGCCAATTACAAATCTTACAAATTTTATTTCAAACATTTTTTTGTACAACGTTTAGTTTAGCGGTAATTAGTGATTCTGGTTTATTCTCACGAAAACGTGTAAAAAAATCGATTTTTTTTAAGATTTCAGTCTTACAATGCATTTTACGACAAAGGTGTATAATCAGATTTATAGGAAATTAAACGATCTACAATTTTTATTCAAAGTATTTTCTCTACAGAGTCTAGTTTAGCGTGAAAGAGTGATTTTCCGTATTTTTAAGCCAAACTGAGGTTGATTTTCATTTTAAGTCTTTCACTCATGATTAAAATTAGGTTATTTTTTGAGGTTATGTAGTTTTGGAAATAAATTACATATCAAATAAGAAATAGAAGTAGTATTATTTTATTCTTTTAACTCTACATGTAAACAAAAACAAAACTCAGAATACACAACAATAACAACTTGAAAAACACATGACTTAAATCAAATCATATGTTAACACCTCCTCCTCTATTTGCTGTGATGCGGTACCTTACGTAGTATCAGCTGGTCAATATGTCTTTTGACGATCCGCCCATCATCTAGATGAACTGTGTACATCACATGTCCATGTTTGGCAGTTATATGGCCCAAGTGCCACTTGGTTGATCCATTTACGTATTCGCGAGCTTGAACTTCATCTCCAACCTTAAAATTCCTGTTGATTCCAACTTGTAGTCCCTTTTCCCGATATTTCGTTGTTTCTAATGTTGGAACCATTATGGAGAGGCTCGTTCTAACACTCCTTCCAAACATTAGGTGGTATGCTGATGTTCCAGTGGCATTTGGCGATTGTCTGAGTTGCATAAGAAGTTTTTGTATTTTATTTTGTAGTGATCCCTTTTCTCCCTCCATAGACCTTAGCGCCCTTTTGACAGTCTGCACGTATCTTTCAGCCTGACCGTTTGAATTTGGATGGTATGGTGCAGATGTTCTGTGAATAATTCCACATTCATTCATGAAGTTTTTGAATTCTTGGGAAACAAATTGTCTTCCATTATCGGATACCAATATGTGAGGAAAACCAAAGGTTGAAAATATTCTTCGTAATTCTTGGATTGTCCATGTACTTGTTGTTGTTCTTGTCTGTATTACTTCCACCCACTTACTGAAAGCATCCACCAATATGAGGTACTGTTGGCCGTCTGTTGGCCCTAAGAAATCCATATGCACTCTCTCCCATGGATTTGAAGGTGGTTCCCATGGATGGATAGTTTTCCTTGGGTTGTTACGCTTTTCAATACATTGTCGACATTCAGCAACCATCGCTTCAATATCCTTGTCCATGCTTGTCCACCAGCAAAAATTACGAGCCAAAGTTTTCATTTTTATTCCTCCCAAATGGGCCACATGAAGTTCTTGAAGCACATGAGATCTGAGAGAACGAGGAATCATAACTCTCCAGCCTTTCATCACACAATCATCTTGAATAGACAGCTCGTTATCGTGAAATCCATATTGTTCAACAGATTGTCCTGATTTTAAAGCCTGTAAGATTGGACCTAAAACTGTATCCTTAAGGGTTTCCCTAGCTACTATGGTACTGCTGATATTGAGTGTTTCCAGTTGGTTTATTTGGTACCTAGAAAGGTCATCTACAACATCTTGTTGGACCACTTCAGTAGGGAACCGTGAGAGATAATCAGCATTTGAATGATGAGCGGTTTGCCTGTACTCTATATCATAGTCAAACCCTGAGAAAATGAGCGTAATTGAATATCCGTGTTGCCGATATTGTTGGTAAGGTTTTTCTTGGGTTGAAAATCGACACTAACGGTTTATGATCTGTAATCAGTGTAAATTTGCGTCCATAACAAAACGGGAAAAACTTCTTCAGGCCCCAATATATACCCAAGGCTTCCTTATCGATTTGAGAGTACCTTTGTTCAGCTTTTGTCAACGATCGAGATGCAAAGGCGATTGGTCTATCTGTTCCGTCGCTGTGGCGGTGAGATAAAACGGCTCCCAAGCCTACTGGTGATGCGTCCGTTGCTAAGATCAGAGGTAAGTTTGGATCAAAGTGTACCAAAACGTCGTCACTACTGATAATATCCTTAATCTTCTGAAAATTCCTTTCACAAGATAGACTCCAGTTGAACTTGTTTCCTTTTTGTAGTAGCTGGTTCAAGGGATGTAATAGTGTTGCCAAATCCTTTATAAATTTATTGTAATAATTTGCTAGGCCTAGAAAGGTTCGGAGTTCAGATATATTTTCTGGTCTTTTACATTTCAAAATACTCTGTATCTTATTATCTGACTTGTGCAGCCCTTCACTGTCGATCATGTGACCTAAATATTCAATTTTGGACTGGAAGAACTTGCATTTTTCTCTGTTTAGCCTCAAATCATTTATCTTAAGCCGTTCAAATACTTGCTCCAGTCGACAAAAAAGCTGCTCGCTGTTAGAACCTTGTACAATTATGTCGTCGAAGAAACATTGTACACCTTCTAAATTGTTTAATGTTTTGTCCATGAATCGTTGCCACACCAAAGGTGCAACTTTCACTCCAAACATTCATCTGTTCACCTTAAATAACCCTTTATGGGTACTAATTGTTTGCATAACAGCACTGTCCTCATCCATCTCCAAGTGTAAATATGCATTTCTAATATCAAGAGTACAAAATATCTTGCCACCGTGCATTTTTGCCATTATATCCTCAATTCTGGGTATGGGGTAATGTTCGTCCTTGATCACTTTGTTCAGGGTCACCTTGTAATCAGCACAAATTCTAACTGAACCATTTGGTTTGACGACTGGTACTATTGGTGTGCCCCAATCTGACGATTCGATTCGGGTGATTATACCCAATGTCTCTAAACGTTCAAGTTCCTTCTCTACTTTTTCCTGTAATGCATATGGCATGTGTCTCGGTTTCATGTACACTGGCTGGGTCTTGTCATTTAATTTGAAATGACCCTTTTCATTTGGTATTTTTCCAATTCCTTCTTTGAAAATGTATTCATAACGAATCATCAATTTATCCAGTTCTGGGATATTTTTCTTTTCATCACTTGAGGTTATTATATGTATGTCAGCTGCATCAACCTGGATCTCTCTTATCCAATCTCTTCCAAATATAGAGTCTACACATTTGTTTACTATATACAGTTTTCCGACAAAACTTTGGTCTTTGTACTGAACTTCAACAAACACCACTCCTTTTGGATTGATTATTTCACCAGTATATGTCCGTAGTTGAACATTTGTTTTGAAAATCCTTTTCGTTGAATTTAAAAGTTTGAACGTGTCGTAAGATACAATACTTAGAGCTGCACCCGTGTCTAACTCCATTGACATGAGTTTCCCTTCCAATTTCACTTCAATCATAAACTTGTCATTCGATTTTGAATGAAATTGGTAAATTGCATTAGTGTTATCTTCTACACCTTCGACAGTTTCCTCTGATTGTTTTACCTCTTTGTTCGGCTTTCTCAAACATACTCGTGATAAGTGACCAAAACGTCTGCAAAAGTTACATTCAGTATTTTTGAACTTACATTGATTTGCTCTATGTGAATCATCACCACATCTATAGCATTTGTTTCTTAGTCCCTCAAAACGAGATTGTTTTGCAGATCGTTGTGTATTCACGTTGGATTTGCCTGACTCATTATCATTATTGGGCTGTCTGTTCCTGCTAGACACTTGGTGAACGTCATCTTGATTATCCTGTGTTTGTATTATCCTACTCTCACTTTTTGCTAGTTCCAATGTAGCTGCCCTTTCGACTACATCTTTAAACGATTGTAATTGTTTATCTTGAAGCAGCTGAAGACGTATATCAGAGTCTTTTAGTCCCCTGACCAACTGCATGCGAAGTAGAATTTCAGATACTGATTCATGGCATTTTGTACAAGTAAACTGGCAATCCACACTGAGTTTCCTTAAAACATTTGCGTAATCTTGTACAGATTCATTATGTAGTTGAGTACGTGTCGTAAATTTGTGCTGGCGGGCCCAAATACTGGGTTTTGGTTCTATCTGAGCCATTAATAAGTGAGTTAACTCCTCGTATGTTTTATTATGTGGGTCGTCTGGTATGCAAATATCATAAAGTTGTTCATGTATTTGTGGGGTGATTGCTTGTAGGAATAATTCCACTTTAACTTTAGGACTTACGTTTCCCCGTATTTGGATGTAGTTTTCAAAACGCCGGGTGAAGTTTTGAAAACTTTCCTCCTGTGTATATGGCTGAAAAGAAATATTCGGTCCATTTTGAGATAATACAGAAGCAGCCATTGCAGTGGATGTATTGTACTTTTTCTTTTCTGCTTCTAGAAATATCCATATCTCTTCATATATTCCTTCCAAATGCCATCTGACTTCAAGTTCATTTTCTATTGAATTAGTACAAAGTTCAATATTTGACTGTGTATCTTCAATTTCACTCCATATGGTTGATAGTTTGTCCGTGTAGACTGTACATATTTCATGAGAGTTTTCACATTTAGGTAATTCATCTTTTAGTTTGTTCAAGCGTAGTTCTAGTAACTTCCTTTTCTTCATATACTGTTCAATATCTTTTTTCCTCGTCGCCATTGTAGTTTTGGAAATAAATTACATATCAAATAAGAAATAGAAGTAGTATTATTTTATTCTTTTAACTCTACATATAAACAAAAACAAAACTCAGAATACACAACAATAACAACTTGAAAAACACATGACTTAAATCAAATCATATGTTAACAGGTTAGATTTTTGTTTATTTCTAATGTTTTATTACTAATGTTCGGTTATATTGTTCATTATTTGCATTGACAAGATAAAGTTGTGTGAGTGTTTAACACCAGATTTTCATAACTTTTTTAGCTATTGGTCGTAAATGTATACTGTAGTATATCGAGGGCGCAACCTTTGGAAACCCAATTTTTTATCAATTTTGTTGAGAAAAATAAAGAAAGTCACTAATTGACGCTAAACTAAGTTGTGTAAAAAATGTCTGAAATAAACGTTGTAAGTCATTTACATTTTTACAACTTTGATTATATTGTTGCCCTAAAATTCTTGGGTTCGAATCCCATTCAGGCACGGCATATTTTCATACGTTACAAAAAATCATTTCATCATTCATCGTCTGCATTAGCAGTAATTGCAGAACAGTCGGACGTTAGAAAAAAAAATTCTGGATAAGACAGAATCTTAAAAAATACCAGGAACGCACAACCTGACGAATTTTAGCAGACATAGCTCTTACTCTATGTTGTAGAGCATAAAAAATGTAGTAAATTATGAGATTTTTATAAAAATCTTATCAGCCGTTTTTGAGAAAATGACAAAATGTGAAAAACCGCGCGAATAAACTATTACTTCCGGTTGACCGAATTTGATGAAAATGTTCGTATCGGATACTCTTGTAGCACCTAAATTAAGTTCTAAGTTGCCAATTCACACACTTACACCATACCGCTTAAAAACATTATGTTTTTTTTGGGTCAGGCTCCTGAAAACATTTATTTCCGGTGAAAACTCAATTAATAATATTAAAAATGTATTTATTTGTGTTCAAAAATAAAATACAGCAAGTTACAATGTTTTTTATACATATATCATAATTCCTATAACAACACATATTTATAACTAAAATAATATTCGTTCATAATAACTTCAATAAATATTTACATAAATAAAATAAAATAAACATGTACAAATCGAAAAACTCTATTTCGAAAAATCTACGTGTAAACAATAGACTACTTTTCTTCGCTGTATATTCATATAAGGCAAAAGAAATTAAATAACGCAAAATATTATACAGAATTTTACATCTGAACTTAAAAACAAGTAAAATAAAATTATTTGTAAAAGCATAGAACCTTACAGAAAATGAGTCAGAATCTTCTCGAAATACTAAACATAACCTCCATAATTTATTGAGGAAGTTATTTTGTAGATGGAATATAAAATAAGTAGCCTAAAAAATAAGAATTTATAAATATTTTCATGGTTAGTTATCTTTAAGAAAATTCTTTTCGAGTTTTCCAGTTTATTTGTTTTCGATGGAACAATTTCCAACATATAATAATAAAATAAATAAAACCTAACGCATACTGTAGATACTGGGTATCAAAAAAGTATGTAATTCATTTTACTTTCTCTTGCCTTATCATGAATACGCGAACGGAATAAGTTTTTTCGAAGTAAACTTTTCAAAATTGATTTTTCACTGAAAATACACGTTTTTAGACCTCCTGAACCCAAAAAACATCTTTCAACAGAATGGTCTGTACGTTTGTCTGTGTGTGAACGAAGTATCTCTACTAAACGGAACTTGGATTAGTTACCACTAGAGGACCGGACACGAACATTTTAATGAAATAGTTATTCATTCGTGCGATTTTTCACTTTTTGCAATATTCTCAAAAAATTGCTATCCTACTACAATTTTTAAACAAATAACCTCATTTACTAAAATTTTCATGCTGTACAAGATAGAGTAAGCGCCATATCTGCTGAAATTATTTGGAGGGTTTTGATGAACCCTCCTAAGGTGATGATGATCGGTGAAAAAAGTTGTTTGAAAGATTGCGGCCTTGATATGCATTTTAGGGGTAAATCTATATAGCCTAATTAAAGTTTTAGAAGACCACCTCCTTGGCGTAGTGACTAGCGCGATGGCATAAAATGCAAAAGGTCTCGGTTTCGATTCCCGGCTATGGTTTAGAAATTTTAACACGATAAAATCCACCTTCACAGTTACCACTAATCACTTATCATGAAACAATACATTTTCATAGTACCTAGTCGCTAATGACCAAGCGACTTACATGACTTAATTAAATTAAAAAGACGTAGAAAATTAAAAAACCTAAAGTTTTATTTCTAGCATTTTTTCTACAGCGCCTAGCTTAGCGTCAATTAGTGGTTTTATATTTTTTGAAGCTCTACAGAAGTTGATTTCTTTTAGCGTCATTTACTCATGATTAGAATTAGATTAAGTTTTTCTTATTACTCATGACCCATAGGTTATATTTTCGTTGTTTACATTGACAAGAGAAAGTCGTGTGAGTGTCTCACAGATTTTTTAATTTTGAAACTGGAATGGCAAAATCAAGAATCATGAAATTAAATGTAAGAAAAAGAAAGAGAAAAAGAAAAGGAGGAGAAGGCTTAAACAGTTCTTTGTTGGCTTCAGGGGGTCATGAGACATCTCAAAATTTTCTCACTATATAATACAGATCGAAAGCAAGAAAATGAAGATTTTGAAATGGCTCATATTTATTTGACACCCTGTAGGCCTAAAAATATTTCTAATGAAAACGAAATAAATTTTAAGATACGTAAATACGAGGAGGGGTTATTTTGATTTCATTGGATTCGTTTATACTTTACAGTGTTTATATAAAGAGACTGTTTTATCCGTCAACCCCCCCTCTCCCACGAACTTATCCCCTTTCCATTTTCTTCTTAGATTCTGATTCGGGATTCAGAGTTCTAATTCAATTTCTTTGAAAGTACTCCGCAACGTAGTTTTTATTTTGTAACTTAAGTATAGATAGACCTAACTAAAATTTACCTCATTCAAGATTTCCAATTGTGTTCTCCAACTTAAATTGAAAACTTCCTAAAGATATTATTCCGTTCATTTCTCCCCCCATCATCAACACTTTATCACACTCGTTCTTGCAAGTTTTCTAATTTTCCATCTCATTTTACTTCTTAAAAGCTGTTTTCACAACGATCAAAAGTCAACGTTAAAACTTATTTCTTGTTCTAAATGATTTACTTAGATACGTGAAATTTATGAAGAAATTTAAAATAAGTTCGTCTTGATTGTGCTACGCGAAGGTGGGAAAGAATGAAATTTCAAATTATTTACTGCCTTATAAATGATAAAAGTCTTCACTACTCACCCCGCTAATCCGATAAGATAACAACCTCGCTAATCCGATATTTCGGATAACCCAAACTGGTATCCAAATTTTCAACCTGCTTTTACATTCCTTTAGAACTATTTTGGAATTAAGTTTCAAAATATCAAAAAATTGCACGAAAAACTACTATTTTTGGTTGACCGATTTTCATGAAAATGTTCTTCATGACATCTAATCTATATAAATAAAATTGTGATTTTATCTGTACAATTTTTCAAAATTACCCAAATTTTGTTTCTACGCCAGATGTAGGCCTACCGCGTAAAAACCGAAAATAAGTTCAGCTGAATATTTGTCTGTTTGTATGTTACGGCATCATGCAAGAACCGCTGAACCAAATTCAATGAATTTCGATATTTAGATTCTGGACATAATCGAAATGAAAATAGGCTATAATTTGTTTTAATATCAGAAAAAGATGGAGGAGTTCAGAGAGAGGGGTACACAAAAAACAACGAATATCTCTGTTAAAAATCAATGTATCAAAAAATGTTATTAGGTAATCTAAATTACGAAACGTTTTAAAGACTAATGAATTTGATTATGTAAAGTTTTTCATTTTCATGCATAATAACGGAGATATTGCCAATTAAAAAAAAATAAATCAATATTTTTAGAAGAATATTAACATACAAATAAGCAGCATGATAAACACAGGCCTACGCACCGATAAAACCCGTATTTATTTAGTCATTTACCTACCTACCCATTTCATCAGTACCCTATAATTACACCTTTTCTCGGTCACATCGTCAAAAATGAATCAGTCGTCTTAATAGTGGTCACCATCGTGGTGTTCCTATTGTGATTTACCTCTCATTTATTATGAAAATAATAAAGCGCTGCACATCTTAATTTAAAAACACCAAGATGTCGCTTTTATTTTACGTTCAACTGATTTTTTTCATGAATAATAATGCTGTCGTTGAAAGGAGGTAGATAACAATGAAAAGTTATCAAGAATCTCAGAACTGACTGGGATCGAACTCGGTACCCCCAACGGACCGTCCATGGCACCAAGGAAACCGTTCGAAGAACGGTTACTTTAGCTAGTTTGAGTTATAAATTTCAACTTTGCAGAATTTTCCGTTTTTTAAATTTTTTCGTTCACATGAACACCAGTCACTAAAACTATGGTTTTTGAGTTCACGGGGTCTGAAAACGTGTAGGTCTATATCCGGTGAAACTGGATAGCAAAAAATTATCATGAAAATAATATATTCCTTCCCTAGACATTCATATCGGGTAAAATAAAGATACACATGTATTTTATAAATCTTAGAACTTTTTAAATTGACTTAAAAAACTAAGATCGTTTAGATAAATTTCCAATAAATTACTCCGTAAAGTACTTACAAGAAAGTATAGTATAAAAATTTTTTAGCATGTGTAGTAATCCCAATAACAAATGAGCTCATGGTAACGATGACCCAAAAATAATACAAACGATTTGAGAAAGCAACTACCTAACCGAACAAGAGAAACCTAACCTAACTAACCTAATTTTAATCATAAGTATGTGATGCTAAAATGAAAATCAACCTTTGTTGGACTTCGGTAATTTTATGAGAAAAATACGGAAAATCACTAATTTGACGCTAAACTAATCTCTACAGAAACAAATGCTTGACATAAAATTATAGGTTTTTTAATTTTCTATTACTTTTTATATACAACTTTTCCGTAATTAATATTAAGACCGCAATCTTTAAAAAAACAAACAACCATGCTGTTATTTAGGTCATTGGCCACAAGGCTGGTTTGAACCTCTTGAGGCTTTACTAAGTAAAACGAAAAGTAGAAAAGTCTGCTTATTAACATGCCCGGCACTCTGAAAAGCATCTAATTTCCACCCTGCAAATGACACCTTCACTTCATTCACCACAGGGTTTGGCTCTATAATGAAATTAATTTCTGTCAGAGGAGATAACTCTGGTTAGTGTCTTTTACATCTCTATCTCTCCTTTTCTTAAATGCTTCAGTCATTTAATTGGCTGACCATGTGATAAGAAACAGAACTATTTTATTTTTAATATATTTACCATGAAAAGAGGAATCCACAAATTTAAGCAAACATGGCACTTATCTAGATGTTGTGGAGCAAAAAAGGGCAAATGAGGCGAATTTAAACAAAATCATAAGAGCCATTTTCAAGAAAATTGCAAAAATTTAAAGAATCGAACGAATAAAATACTATTTCCAGTTGACCGATTTTGATCAAAATGTTCGTATTGGGTCGCCAGATGCCATCTTATTTAAGTTATAAGTTTCAACTTCGTACGGTTTTCCGTTTTTAAATTATCTTTTTTACAAACACACACACTCAGACCAATCGGTAAATATTTTTTTTTGGCTCTGGGGACCAGCAAACTGTAGGCTACTTCTAACATTTTTTTTCTTTTTGTGATTTATTGTGACTAGTCTAAGACTAACTAAAAATTTTCTGCTAACTTAATTGATCTAACTAAAAACTTAATCTAAGAACTTACTAACTAATAGTTCTTAGTTTATTTTCGATATATTTAATACAGTAAACTCTCGATTAGCTGCAGGCGGTTTATCCGCGGCGCCTACTGTAAAAAGTTTATGTTATATATATAAAAAAAAAGAAAGAAATACACAGAAACAAGAAAGTTTTGAATTTTAGAATTATTTCATAATTACGGAGTAGGTTTTTTAATTACTTTAATGTAATAAAAGTAATCAACAAAATTGCCAAAAAAAGTGGCGTATCAAAACAAGAGTCTGCACGTGTAATTTACACTAAAACGGGAAACATGTTCACCAGTGTTTTTAACAACGTACAAATTTCACAATCCGATACGGCAAAATATCTGGCCTCCACCTGGACAGGCGTCTAACATGGAGGACTCACATATGGAACAAACGAAAACAGTTAAATCTTAAATACCAACAGCTGTATTGGATGCTTAATGGAAAATCCAAATTATCGGCACAAAACAAATTGTTAATTTATAAAACTGTACTTAAACCTGTGTGGACATATGGGATACAACTCTGGGGCACAGCAAGTCACAGTAACATTGAAATAATTCAACGGTTTCAGTCAAAAATACTTCGAAACATCATGGACTCACCTTGGTACATATCCAACACTATATTACACAGAGACACGAACACTCCCACGGTACACGAAGCTATACAGAAATTTTGCACCAGTCACCGAACAAGACTTGAAAATCATCAGAATCCAGAAGCCATCAATCTCCTAGACAACAGTGGAACACACAGAAGACTATGCAGACTACACCCTACAGATTTATTTTAATTTGTAATTGTGTAATTTATTTTACATTCCTGGCAAGATCAATTCAACAAAATGGGAAATTTTATAGAGTAATACCAAGGGGTATTACTTACTCAAGATTTATACTTACAACACATCTACTCATTGTTCTATGAGAGCAGATCGTAGATTTACAGTTATTCAAAAAAAAAGTAATCAAAAATAATAAAATACATAATAAACTATAATAATGTACAGTACAACACGTACAGTGCAGTGGCCTGCCGCATTGGCGTAGTTGTTAACGTGCTCGCCTCTCATCATGCGGTCTTGGGTTCGAATCCCATTCAGGCACGGCATATTTTCATACGTTACAAAAATTCATTTCATCCTCACCGTCTGCATTAGCAGTAATTGCAAAACAGTCGGACGTTAAACCCAAAAAAAAGTACAGTGTAGTATTTTACACGAAAAAACAAAAGCAATTGGCCGATTTTTTTTGTAAAAGGTATAAACATAACTTCCTCTTAAACAATAATGTACGAAACATAGATTTAGTTATTTATCATATACGTTCTTTTATTCTACAATAAACTGATTTAAAGCACTTGTGTGTTGTTTTTTAGTACCTTCACCCATTTTAACCGCTATCAGCAATTTTACGGCTTATCCGGGAAATTCGATTATCGGCGATTCCGCGAATAATCGGGAGTTTGCTGTACACTGTTTGTGATATTTTACTAATCATTGATAAATCATGTCAAAATATTTATTTTATAAAAAAACTTTTAACCAACAATTGAATAACTTTGTATTGTTTATTACAACAGATCAAATGATTTCACTCGAGAAAGCCTTCTATTCAGATTTGCTTTGTCAAGTAGTTGTACAGCTTCGACATTCACATGGTGAAGAAGTCTGCATCATGACTTCTGGCAAATTTCCGAATTACCTCGTTTATGAAATCCACTCCCAATTCCCGGTTCAGGTCATCGTTCCTAACATACAAGGGAGGGTTGACAATACTTCTGAGAACTTTAACTGAGTTTGTTATAAGTAGATAATGCCGATTTTCTACCCAGTAACCAGTAAAGTTTCTTGAATTTGAAATCAAGTTCATGTCTTTTCATCGGTGGATTACTTTTTTCACAAACACACACACTCACAAACCAAACGATAAAAACATACTTTTTTGGGCTCAAGGGACCTGGATACATGTAGGCTACTTATGGTAAAAATTTGATTAAAAAAATTTACATGAAAACATAAATATCATTCCTTGCCTTTATTTCATATAACGCAAGAAAACGTAATAAGAGCCAATTTAACTTGCTTAAGTATCAACAAATATATTACATAGCTCGGGAAAAATACTCGATTATCTAAGAATCGACCCAGGGATTATCAATATTAAGGTGTAGCATTTTATCACTGTATCAAGAAGGCGGATTTAAAAAGATTTTATTTCAGATGACTTGTTTTCTTTTTTAGGACTTTACTGGATTTAAAAGCAGTAAATTGAGTGAAGAGGATTTGTCCTGTACCTAATACCAGATAAGATGTTACTTCGAATCAATAGGTCATAAAAGCTTTATGTATAAAATAGTACAAGAAACAACCAGTAGAGGGCACACTAGTAGCAAACATTTGTGAATTTATTCCCTTGCACTCTTATTCCATTGTAAATATAAGAAAGTTTTGCGTTTGTGAAAAATTTATAATAATCAGATGTAAAGTTCTTTAACAGTTCTTGATCCCGTGAAGACAAAAATGTTATTTCAAAGGGATGACAATGTGTGTGATGTATTCGTACTGTATTTATAACAATCTGTTGTGAATCACTCACACGACTTTCTCTTTCCAATGTAAAAATTGACTAATTTTGGTGAGAAATTATGTAGAATTGATTTTAAAAAAAATCTGGTGACACGCGACTTTCTTTTGCTAGTTCAAATAATGAACAATATAACCTAAAATTAGTAACAAAACATTAGAAGAAAACAAAAACTAACCTTAAAATATATATAATCTTATTTTAATCATGAGTGAATAAAGCAAAAATAAAACTAACCTCAGTTTGGCTTAATAATACAGAAAATCACTCTTTCACGCTAAACTAGGCTCAGTAGAGAAAAATGCTTGGAATAAAAGTTGTAGAACTTTTAATTTTCAATAAATTTTATTATATGCATTTTTGGCGTGAAATGGTTACTACGGCCACAATCTTAAAATAATCGATTTTTTTTCAGAAAAAAAAACAGAAAATTATATATTACCACTAAACTACGCGTTATACAACAAAATCACTGAAACAAAAGTTGCAGATTTTTAAATTGTTTATAACTTTTATTATACACTTTTGCGCTGAAATGCATATTAATACTGCAATGTTTAAAAGACCATTTTTTCCTCGGAGAGAACAGCCTCTCCAAGTATTTCAGCAGACATGGCGCCTACCCTCCCTTGTAGAGCACAAAAAGTATAGTAAATGAAGCGATTTTAAAAAAATTGTAGGAGCCGTTTTTGAGAAAATCGCAAAAGAGTGACAAATGACACAAATAATCTACTATTTTCGGTTGTCCAATTTTGATGAAAATGTTCATATCGGGTCTTTCTGTAGTACCTAACTTAAGTTTTAAGTTTCAATTTTGTACGATGTTCCGTTCTTGAGATATTTTGTTCACACACACGCGCAAGCGCGCGTACACTCACACCAAACGCTAAAAACTTGTTTTTTGGGTTAAGGGGGTCTGAAAACGTGTGTATCCGGTGAAAACTCAATTTTAAAAAATCGGCATGAAAACCATACCTACTTTCCTTCTTATGTTATATTAATATAGAGAAGAAAAAGTAAATATAACTTTCCTCCCAACCTGAATTACATTTAGGGCAAGAAAAACTAATAATAAAAAGTGTTTAAATATGAGTGGATTACCTAAAATGAAAAACACGCTTTTATTTTATTCGATTTTTATGAGAAAAATATGGAAATCACTAAAACACCCTTAACTACCTTTTATTTTTAGAAAACTAAACTAGGCTCTGTAGAAAAAATGTCCGAAATAAAAGTTGCTGGCTTTTTATTTCTATAACTTTAATTTACATATTCGCTTTTGTCGTTAAAAGAATACTAAGGCTGTGTACCCAACCAAACAAACATCAGGTTTCATACTACAGTAAAACCTCCTCAAAACGACCACGTACGGTACGGTGAACTCGATAAGTGGTCGGTTTGAGAGGTGGTCGTTTTGGAGAAGTGGAGGTCGGGACAATACCCTAATTAAAATAACTTCATTATTATGAAAAGTGTATGATTGTTTACCCCAAAAATATTGTTTACATAAAATTTTAACAAAAATAAATTGTAGTAAAAACATCACTATTTAATTTACCAGTCAGTACAGCAACTGATGTAACTTTTTTATCAGTAGATCGTGCATGATAGTAGCCTACTACGCATAATGTAAAACTTGCTCAAAATAATAATTCTTACCGTGAAATATTGTAGTTTATCACATATAACTCAAATTTTTTTAAAACTAAGAAAACATTTTAAAATAATTTTGTTTAAAATAATTTGTTCATGTAGTTTTTTTGGTTTCCCCACTAATACAGTAGAAGTTAAAGCTTGTTAAATTGTACGTTTTAAACTGTATAAACTTTATAAGCTTATAAATCTGTCAATATTCGAGGTAGCAGTATTGATATGTAGCGCATGGCTATTCTGTATTTCATACGTTTGTCCCTCTACCTTTAATTTCTATTATATTATAAGATTAAAGTGGTCCCTTTTGCTCGTTTTAACCGGTCACGGTCGGATAAGAGAGTGGTCGTTTAGCGGAGGTAAATTTTTATGAGGAAGAATAGTTTTAATATTTTGGTTCCCGAAAAAACTGGTCGGTTAGAGTTGGTCGCTTAGAAGAGGTGGTCGTTTGGGGAGGTTTCACTGTAGAACTATGAAAGTGCCAGCTTCCTAGTAAACCAAGCAGTCGTGTGCAGTACGAGATTCAGATGAACTAATGTCCCCTAGCCGTGGGAGTGAGAGAAAGCATAATGCTTTCACTCGCACAAGCCATACGCGCCGTTCCAATAACATTGTCTTTAATTTTACTCATTGTTGTGAGTAAGCGTTTATGCATGCAGTGAACAAACAAGCAAGATAACGACTGTAGTATGTTTTCAGATTTGGATAAAAACGGTAAAGACCTTTGAGCGCATGCGTAGTTATGCCACATATCTCCCTCTCACTCGCTCGGCTATGGGACATTAGTTCGTCTGATACCTATACCTCCACCCGTCCTACCATATCAGTGTTAACACTCCACCCGCCCTGCCCGTGGAATTGGAATTGCTTTACTCGGTCAGTTCAATGCAAGCGTGACGTAGACAACGTTTCGTAATGTTCCTGGGTTGTTTTTTAAAGTAATTTCGTTTTAAAAATTTGTTTATTTGATAAGCCTACCGTTAAATTGTTTAATACAGTCTCTCTATCGTTAAAAAATTTAAAATTTTAATTTGTTATTTTTCAGTGTATTAAATGTATTTTTAGTTGTAAACATAAATGAATTCAGTGATTTTGAATAAAAAGATTTCAAACAGTGACCGTCGTTATGGAAAGAAATACCTTAGAAAACAAAATAAAGAAATAATCAGTAATGTTTTATAAGTTTTTCCAAAATTTAGCTAACAGTCTTGAAGCAAGTACAAAATAAAATTTCTAATTTTTATGATAATGAGATAATAATAAAAAATAAAAAGTTCGTTCCCAATCTCCCAAATACGGCAACACTGCATTACTGTCTAACTAGATGCAGGCTCGCAATTTCATTTTTATTATTATAATTGATTACGATAAGTATGGAATGATTTAGTCGTGTGTCAGTTCATAATTGTTCATATAGAAAAATATATCCGGACGGTGTGTTATTTTTTGACTATCGTTACTATTCAGGCAGCAAAATACTTTGTTAGTTGTGCTTTAACGGTTTAGGTTCAACTACACATACTATCACAGGAATGGTCGGACTGAGTCTGCATAAGACAACACCTTATTTACACGTCATACATCTTCATCTCACTGGGTCATGGGGATTTTATTGTTCTAAATTTAACAGGTTGTAACATACACACATTACGAATAAAACAAGATTAACACTCGTATTATTATTTAGGTAAATGGTTTTTGTTTTTAAATAATTTATTCAAATAGATTCTGAGTCTGCCCAAGGCAGCTGATATAATAATAATACTAATAATGTATTTTTTTTTTCAGTAATAAAATACAATGTGTAGGATAGTTACATAGCATGTATTTATATTTCTATAGGCTACTAATATTATAAAGACAAAGCGTGTTTTTTTGTGCAGACTAATTTCCAAAACTACTGAACGGAATTTTATGAAATTTTATCAACATATTTGTATTTATATTCACAGCAACATTTTATTTTAAAATTTTAAAAAATGATAACCCTAAGGGCCCGAATGAAGATTTTCATAATATGTAATGTGTGTGTACATGTGAGTACGTATTGGTGTTGAAGTAGATGAAGGGGTTTGATGAAGTTGAGAGGCGTACGTGGGGGAAATGATCAAAACGTTGTTTTGTATGGATGTGTGTGTGTGTGTGTGTGTGTGTGTGTACGTTAGGTATACATACGATCTAGCAGCTACAGAATTTCTGTTACATATTTATTTAAAAAAAATTTATTACACATGTTTCGCGTGCGAAACCGCGCGGAGTGTGTTTGTTTCCTATAACTACACATACGAATATTTATAATTAACACATTCGTTTAAAATAACTGAAATAAATTTTATATATACATAATTAAAATTAAAAAAATTAATCAGTTTATTACGAACAAAACAACTACCTACCTTACCTAAAAAGAAATCCTAACTGAAAATAGGAAAGGAACATTATGCAACTTAGTTTGGCATTCTTCACAAACTAATATTTTATTGAAAACATAGAACAAAGTAAAAGAGAAAACCATAAGTCACACAAACAATCTCTTAAACATTTAACTCGCAGTACCAACATTTAACTCTGTAGAACCAAAAAATTATTGTTGTGTTGAATAAATTTAACAAATAACGCTGTAGGAATACATGTCATCTAATCTTTCTGGCTTTAGTGAAAAATCCAACACTTCAGTTTCTTTCTATAAATATAGGCCTATCTAATAATTTAGAGTTTCACATTTCATCAATTTTTTGTTTAGGTCATCAGCCGACAAGCTGATTTGAACGTTTAGACGCTTTACTAAGTAAATCGAAGAGTGAGGCGGTTTACAATGGCCTTCCTCATTGAGTGGAGAAGTAGTCTATACTTATCAGCATGCCAGGCTCTCTGAAAATCATCAACTTTCTACACTGCAAATGACACTTTCACTTCATTCACCACAAGGCCTGTCTGTATAATAAAATTCATTACTCTCAGAGGAGATAATTCTGACTAATTAGTGTCTTTTACACCTGTAACACCTCTGTTCTTAACTGCATCAGTCATATAATTGGCTGACCATATATGATAAGAAACAGAGTTATTTTTTGTACCCCTGGAACTGGAAGTTCGAGTGCAAATAGTTTAACACTCCACCTGCCTGTTGTTTAGGGCATCAGCAGAAAGGCTGGTTTGAACCTTCCGAGGTTTTACTACGTAAAACGAGGAGTGAGGTGGTTTAAGTTGCCTTCCTCACTGAATGGAAAAGTACCCTTATCAGCATACCGAGCTCTCTGAATAGCACATATTTTCCACTCTGCAAATGACTTCTTCACTTCATTTACCACAGGGTCTGGCTGTATAACAAAATTCATTAATTTCAGAAGAGATAACTTTGATTAGTGTATTTTACATCTCTACCTCTTCTATTCTAAAATTATTCAGTTATTTAATTATCTGACCCTGTGATAAGAAACAGAACTATTTAATTTAGCCCAGCAACACACAGATTGAGTGTAAATATTTGGACACTCCACCTGTCTGTTATGGACAGTCCACCTGCCTGTTATGGGAAATTCATCAGGTTTCATATTATAAAACTTTGGACCAAGGAATACAAAACTTTTTTGAAAAAAAGTGGAATTATTGCTCTTACAATGCTTAAATAAATCTTTGTATACTGCGTGGTTGCACAAAATATAGATTCATCACATAGATTAAAACCAAAAATACCACTAATTTTATAGAACAGTGAAGGACTTTGAAACATATAAGTGACGAATCGGTAAAATAGAAAATGATTGAAATAACGGAAATAAATGAGTTCTCTTGTTGACACCACAAATTGTGCGCAATATTGCCTTTTAAGGATTACTTAATTAGGGGCTTAACATGACATAATAGGTTGACCCCCAACATACAACATACAACATCATAATTTAATTTTGTATGTAGAAAAGCAAAATAAAGTTGTCTAGGAATGTCATCAGGGAATATGTTTCAGAAGCGTAAAGAATGTGTTAAAACGAGTGCCTAAACAATCACCCTACATTTCTGCAAAGAAGAAAACCCTCGACAAGAGTTTTATGAGATTTTATAAAACAAATTTATAAAACTAGATTTTATAAAACTTTGTCGGTTCCGAAGGGTAGATAAGTATTTTACAATTTAGGTTTTAATTTATATAAACACTAAATCAAATTGGTGTCCGATAAAGCTAGAATATTTCCTTTTGAACAAATATTTAGTATCAGATTTACTGAATGCTTATTAAATTTAAAACTGATAAAAATTTATCAATAAGTGATCAAGTTAGTTTAAATAAAGTGAAGAAACGCACACACGCGTGCGCGCTCAGAGAACAGGAGAGTTCTGTTTTTGCTTAGAGCTATATCGTGTCTTGTGTTTAACAGGATAAGACAGTTTAAAAGAGTTTCACAAATTCGTCTGCTTATGTAAGCCTAACAGATATAAGTTAAAATTGCCTCTGGGTGCTTCGGATAAAATTTTCTTTTGTGTTTAAAATCTTAAGCTTAAGTTTATACTCCATGATACACAATAATAGAACGTAAATACATTCTTTAAACATGTACTTTAGAAAATTTAAAATTTAATTCTATAAAAATTTTTAATTTAAATTTGAACCCACAGGATTGGTCTAGCCCTTTGAGTGCCACGGTGGCGATAGATCGCCATTTGATTTTCATGCAAGAAGTGCCACGGTGGCGATAGATCGCCACCCGTTATCCGTGCGAAAAGTGCCATGGTGACGATCCATCGCCACCGCGTATTTGTTACGTAAATAATTTTTTGTTACAGTATAAGCTTTTTGAACTACTGTGTGATATATACAATATCTTTCTTATAATTTTTTATGGTGTTTGGGGTCAAAAAGGTTGTCCTTTACTATAAAAAAGTAAACAAACCCACACTACAACACAGCTGATATTATGTTACCACTGACGGTTCACAATGTGTGTCGTTCGTTGTTGTAGTACGTGAGGTTATATCCGTCTTTCTACGTAGTGCATTTGTAAATAAGTTTCTTTGTTTTTAGTATATAGATTGAAATTAGCATATTTCCCACAGATAAATTTTTTTTTGTTTAGTAGATAAAATGGAAAATTCTTCAAAATTTTTTTTTCTTTTTCGTTTCTTTCGGAGTTGTTTTAACTTAAATTTTTTTTATTGTGGCGGAATCCAATTCATATGACTAATCATTTTCTAGCCCCAAAAAAACTGAACATTTTGATGCCTAATATGTTAAAATATTCAAAGTACTACTCAGTATGAGGCATTTTTAATGCAGCTAGGAAATATTACCGTATTTAGGCCTGGCATTTTTGGTCGAATCTGTACATTTTAGGTCTGGTAATAACATTTTCTAATTTCGAAAATTCACTCATGGCACCTAAAGGGCTAGAGGTAAAGTCGTCGTAGTGAGTCACCTGTTTAACAGCTAATTTTCAGAGACACGAAGGTTCATAGTTTAAATCCTAGTAAAGGTAGTTACTTTTATACGGATTTTAATACTAAACAGTGTTTACTTGTGTACTTTGATGGTTGAAGTTAAATTAAACATACTCTCTCAGGAATGACGGCCTGGATGTGTACAAGACTACACTTCATTTACACATCATACACATTATCCACATTTCATTGAGCCATAGAGTTGCTTATTGTTCTGAATTGAACAGATTGGAAAGTTCACAGATTAAGTATTAAAAAAGGAACGTTGATAAATTTAAATTTAAAAAATACAGCAGAGATTCCCTACGAATTAGTCCCTATTAATCCAGCTTACGCATTATTAGCTGAATGTCTCAGGCAAAAATGTATTACATAAGGAAATTTTAATTAAAATCGATTGAGACGTTTCTGTGAAAACTTTTGTTTATGTAATTAGTATTGCTGTTAATATTTTAACGTCTAAGTTCGTTCGGGATCTGGGTTTAAACAAACTTTTATACATACATACATATATATATATATATATATATATATATATATATATATTTATATAAGTTAATTAGTTATTTACACAATTAATAATTACAATTACTATTTACAGTACAATTACTGTAACGATTGGTGTCATTAAATGTAAACTTAAAAAATAGGTATTTGGTTTGTCTGGGAGTTGGTTAAGCTCATCCATAGATCGGTTGGTTTAGGTTTGCCTTATTCATTTACAGTTAAGTAAAACCTAATGTAGTAATTTATTTTATAATTTTAAAAATTGTGCAAATTAGAGTACTTAAGAATATTGTAATTGATAATCTGTTTGTTAATTCATAAGCTATTGAAAACTTAAAGATAATAACTTTATTATTACTATTATTTCATCACTGCCCTTTCCTGAGGACAGGCTATGCCTTATTCAGGAAAGTAATTTCTGATCAATTAGCTAAGAAATTGTACATATTGTAATAATTAATATAATGAAAATAAATAAATAAAAAAGTTAGCACACTAACAAACACAATTAGATTACATAAATTAATTCAATTACACAACTTGAGTTTAAAACAAACTTGACTAGTAATAGAATACTGCAATTAAGAATCAAAATAATGGAGTTACCTCTCCACAACCGCTTGTTATCACCCGTACGCACGATTAACACAACTCAGAACCGGTCCCGTAACGACATTATTTCCAACAGCCCGACACACACTTCAATTCACGATTTAAAAAAAAACTGACTCACTAAAAACTTGACTGACTCACTAAAAAACCACTAACTGTTTTTATATTTGCAGTTTATTGATTAATATAGATCCTTCGAACAATTACGAGATCTTTCGTCAAAATCCCCGCGCTGTTCTTGAATAGAGCAGAAGGAATTGAAATAAATACAAACGTTTCTTTCAAATTTCCGATATTTAAGAATTCGAATTGAAAATATCTCATTCATCGCAATTCGCTATCCTTGTTCAACAAACTCCACCACTTTACAACTGCATAGTTTCTTACAATAAGCAATCTATTCCCTAACCATTTCTAAACTAATAACGAAATGCTTCTATGTTACAATTTATGTATGAAATAAATTTCGGCGTATTCTAAATTTTTACTTTTTTTTAGGTTTTTTAAGTCGCATCAATAGCTTGGTTATTATCTGAGTTATGTAAGGCTGCTCTCACACCGGTGAACTTCGACCTCAACGCGATTAAAATGACTTGACCTCGACTCGACCGAAAAACGAGTCGCGTCGTGCATGTTCGCACATCGAGGAAACTCGACCTCGACGCTCTTTTGAACTTTCACCAATCAAGGGTTTTGAACTTTCTCCAAATATCATAAAGTATATTTTGTCGTAAAATCCTTATTAAGGACGCAAACTTAATAAAAAACTATTTTCTATTTACTAAGAAAGCTCAGCCTTCAAGAATTTCAGCATACTGATTGTCCAATCTTGTAAAGTATAAACATTTTGTAAAAATAATTTTAGTAGTTTTTGAGAAAATCGCAACGTTAAAAAAAATCGTATGAATAAACTGCTACTTCCGGTTCACCGATTTTGAAGAGAATTTTCGAGTCGGCATTCCTTATGGTACCTTACTTCATTTCCACGTTTTAACTTCGTACACTACTCCGTTCTTGAGATATTTTGTTCACACACACACACATACAGACCAATCACTCAAAACTTGTTTTTTTGTTCCAGGGTCTGAAAACGCAATATTTTTCTTGCTTATATCTGTACTAATATTATAAAGACAAAGAGTGTTTTTTTTGTGCAGGCTAATTTCCAAAACTACTGAACGGATTTTCATGAAATTTTGACGGCATATTTATATTTATATTGGCAGCAACAATTGACTTTTAAATTTTCAAAAACGATCATTTTAAGGGCTCTAATGAAGATTTTCATAAATATGCATGTAAGCTTAACATGTGAGTAGGTGTTGATGAAGTAGATGAAGGGGTTTGATTGTGGCGAGAGATGTACGCGGGGGAATTACCAAAACGTTGTGTGTGTGTGTGTGTGTGTGTGTGTGTGTGTGTGTGTGTGTGTGTGTGTGTGTGTGTGTGTGTGTGTTTGCGTGTGCGTGTGTGTGTGTGTGTGTGTTTGTGTACGTTGAAGTATACAGTTGATGTAACAGCTATAAAATTTCTGTAACATATTTAAAAAAAAATTATTACATCATTTTTCGTGTGCGAAGCCGCGATGGGACATGCTAGTATTCATATAAAACAAGATAACGAAAAATAAACTATTATTTTAAGAACTAAAATAACGGTGAGGTAGATTTCGTACAAATGTTTAGTACAAAATTTTATACAATTTTGTATTTTTCCAGTGAAAAATACTGGTTGAAGGTAAGAATACAACACAAAAAAGAAATATTACAGACGATCTTTTACCGCAATAAAACAGAATAATACCAAAAAACGTTTACTGTTTATGCAATTGTACATTACATTCCCCACGCAAACTACCAATTTATTCAACAGCTGCACCTTAATCTCTTTTAAACACAAACTACGAGTCTACCAACTGTTTAGTAAACATTAAACAAGTGAAATTTCCTAAACTAAATGTATTCTTTTTGTTTATTATTTCCAACGTCGTAGTTTATGCAGCTAAATAAATGCACCATTCAACAAATAACAAGTATCTAAGTTTACTTCCTGGTTTAAAAAATATTGGATTCAAATTTAAATCTGTATTTACAAATTTAAAATTCAGTAGGAGGTCATTAGTTCAGATTTCGTTATGTTGCATCATTGGGTAGTCCGGATTGGAAATTTAACAAAAGAAATTTAAAATAAAGGTTTTAGTGTTAAGGAATTGAGGTGAAATATAATTCTCAATTCCTTTTACATACACCCTGACCACGATCAGGATGTGTGTAAAAGGTAAGGACAAACTCTAGAAAAAAATGATTGTACTTGTAAAGTTCCCAACAATTTTCTTTTGAATCCCTAATGTGTGTACGTCGCAACCAGTTCAAATATGAACAAAAAGCATTTTCATGACCCAATGAGATGAAGATGTATTATAATCAGATTTAAAGGACGTGTAAATGAGGTGTAGTCTTGTACAGACTCAGGCCGACCATTCAAGAGAGTATGGTTAATTGAACCTCAAATATCAAAGTACACCGGTAACCACAGTCAGTTAATGGGGTCGGCAGAAGAAAATGCCAACCCACAAAATTGCCAGCATGATTTTCTTAAATATTCTGCAAAAATAAAATGTTCAGCATGTTTTAAACGGAATGCTATACTTACGATCTTAAGAACCTAGATTAACAGAAAAAACAAATGTTAAACAAAAAATTCAAAAACATGATTTGTAGATTTCAGTAAACTTTTAAAATGACATTGCGTAAAATTATGTTGAAGTGGCGTTGTACTATCTTTTCCCGACCCAATAATTATTCAATTTCGTATAAAAGTAACTACCTTTACTAGGATTTGAACAACGGAATCTTCGTCCCCGAAAATCAATGGGGACCTATTGCTAGACCAACTCGGTGTGTTCCTAATAACTAAATGGTGTAACATTATGAATCTGATATGAAACACTCACATGACTTTCTCTTGCCAATTTAATTTATGAACAACATAACCTAAATGGTTGATATAATAAATTATGCATTGTAAGAAATTTTGCATTGTATGCGAGTGGAGTGTGTTAAACACGGGTAGTAGATTGCGATGAATGCAATATTTTGAATAGGAACTCTAAGAAATCGATAATAGTAGAAACATTTGTTTTTGTTTCTTTTACGAAGTTCGAGAATAGCGGTGATTTGTTAGAAAGATCTCGTTTGTTTGGAAAAACATTGACTACGGGTATAAAAAATATTAGCCCTTTTGTAGTAGGGCTGTCAATACCTTAATTTTATTATTGAGAATGGGAGATGAGTCGGGCCGTACGAAATAATGTCGTTACGGGACCGGTTGAAAACTACGTTATTAGTGTGCGTGCCTACGATTAGTAGCAATTAATTGCAGAGAGGTAAATCAATTGTTTTCATTGTTTGTTGTTACAGCGTCCTTATTTTAGTCAAGATTGGTTTAAACTTAAGTTTTGTAATTAATTTATTTAAAGTAATCTAATTGTATTTTTTTCTAGGCTAAATTTAACAATTAATTTTAATAACTACAAATTTAATTACCGGTATTAAATTTTAATACATATTAAAACAATATTTTTATTAAATTAAAACAATATTAATAATTATTATTATTGCATTAATTACTATTTCTTATAATGTTCAAGTAAATCTGTTTGTTTATTATAACCAGATTACGAACGAGCCCAGCCTTTGATGTTACAATACATAACTTATCACCCCTCGTCAAAGTATTAAAATGAAAAATAATAATCAATGAAAACAATAAATTTCTGTTTGTTAACAAGTAATCAAATTCAAAATTAATATAATAATCGGATTTGAAAACACAAAGAAAACCGAAATAAATGAAAAGAAAACAAATGAAAATCTCTGGGGGGGGGGGAATTTCATTGCATCTTCTGACGTTTCCTCGATGAATGAACGAGAAAATGCAAGTTTCCATGGAAATCCTTTATCCTGGTTTTTCTTTTCATTGCAATCTTAATTCAGACAGACGGGAAGATTGATGGAAATCCGTTTTTCTTTAAGCCGCTTAACAATCTTGTTTTTTCTTTTAATAAAATGAAAAGATTGCTGTGTTTTGGTCTGTCAGCGAATGTTAGTCTTGTTAAATAATTTTTAGTTAAGAACAGCTGGGGTTTATTTATTATATATAAGAAAACAATACCTTATTTATTCTTAAATTAATTTCGTAAGTAAAACTGCATTAATTTATCACAAAGATTTGGTGTTAGGTAACTGTATTTTACTCACATTTTCCTGCTTCATTGCTAAAAGAAAATCTAGTGAGAAACAGTCCATGGCTTTCTCTTGCTAATATAAATATTGAAAAATATAATCTTAAATGAGTGTGAAAATACAACCAATCATGAGTGGATGACGCTAAGTGAAAATCAAACTCTAATGGACTTTCATTTTAATAAGGAAATAATATGGAAAATCTCTCATTGACGTTAAAGTAAATTATTTTTTTTCTTGAATTGACTGGTAATTTTTTTTTTGATTTCTGTAACTTTAATTTACGCCCATAACAGGCAGTTGGAGTGTTAAATTGTTTGCACTCGATCTGCTAGTTCCAGGGCTACAAAAAATAGTTCTGTTTCTTATCACGTGGTCAGCCATTTATATGACTGAACTATTTAAGAACTGAAGAAGTAGAGGTGTGAAAGACACTAGTCAGAGTTAACTCCTCTGAAAGTAATGAATTTCATATTACAGCCAGACCCTGTGGTGAATGAAATGAAGGTGTCATTTGCAAGGTGGAAAGTAGATGCTTCTCAGAGGGCCAAAAAAATTACGAACAAATAAATAAATATATTATAACTATTTATTTGTGTTTTTCAATTGAAATAACAACTAGTTACTACAATGTTACGCTACTGAGTAGAAGGCGGGGAAAAGACCGACGCGCGACCACTAACGTGACCCGGAATAGCGCGCCCTATTAAGGGTTAAACAAAATCCTACGAGCTATTGTTGAAAAAAATTGCAATTAATTAAAAATCGTATAAACAAACTACTACTTCCAGTGGACCGATTTTGATAAAAATATTCGTGTTATTAAAAATTAAGAAATAGAGTAAAATAAATAAATAAACTTTAATGTCCCATAAAATAATATCCTACCTAGATTACTATGCACGACAATACAAGAAAATATATTAAAATAAGTAATCGTAAAAATAAAAATTTTAAATACTTTGTGATTTATTTTCTTTTTTTAATTTTCTTTTTCTTTCTTCATTTTCTGTTGTCACCGTCGTCCCCTTTGATCAAGTACTGTGCTGCCGGCTACAAAGGTTCCGACGTAGCGAAAGAGGGAACCGCTAATAGTTCCAAAAGGGGCTGTAGGCCTGTGGTGGCTTACCGACAGAGGCCTTTGTCACCAAGGTCAACACCAATACCACAGCGCTCTCGGCGACTTTAAAAAAAGCGCTACACTGAGCCGAGGGATTCAATTCCGATCCAGACAGTAGACAAGACGTCCACCATCGGCACAAGGCTACCGGACTCCAACGAAGGCTCATCGACGACCCCGCAAGAGAGAAGATGATGCTTCCGCTTGCCGACCCAACAGCATAAGCGGTCAGCCAGACCGTCATCGCCCGCTGCTGCGAGCGATGCCCACAAGGGGTCCCTCGACCGAGCCTTACGCCCACCAGATCCGACGAAGCAGCCATCGACGCACTACTGGGAGGGAAGAAGATGTCGTCTGCGCTGGACGACGACACGGTGTGTCGCCCAGCCTCCGACCGCCACGGCGACTACGACCAACGCTTCTCCAAGACGACCACCGCTCAAACGGCCCTTTTCAGGGCCACCAAAAATTTAAGGTTTCAACTCGCCATCCGGTGAAACTTCTAACATTGTTATTTCTCATTCATGCATTATACACATTATTTCATAGAACATTACCAATGTATCACTGTTAGTTTTCATTACTAAGTAATGAAAAATGTAAAAAAAGGAAAAAGGAAAAATGGATGACAAGAAAAAGTCTTTTTCTTTTCATCCTTTCTTTACTTTTATCGAATTTGCTCGCTGTATTTTAGTATAATATAGTTACAAAATAAAGAGTTGTTAAATATAAAAGAAAATAATATGCATTACAATTATTACAAAATCCAAAAATGTTTACCATAACATCTTAATCGTGTACAGTGTCAATATTTACGATCCAAATTAATAATCGTGCATTTTTTATCAGTTAGCATTTTAATTAACAAAATACAACAGATGAAAACTAATTATATGACAGAATAATTTGACCACAATTTGATATACGTTTTTAAAACGTATATTTGAACACCAGATACTAAATTAACTTTTTTTTAAATAAGAATAATAAAAATAACTTATTATAAAATTGCAAGTATACAAAGTAAGTTGTTTTTGTTTTATATTTATATTTAACTAATTTATTGAATTCATATCAACAATAGGTCATTACCGACTACAACTACTTTACAAATCATTGATTAAAAAACAAAATTATTAAGAATTTACATAAAAATAATCAGATACTGGGTCATTATGAATAATTGAACATGCTGTAACAATAAAAACATTTACAAAAAGACAAAATAATTAACAGAAACTAAACATTACACATGAAATAACAAAAAACTATTGTCTACAAAAAAAAACCAATTAAAAGAATTTGAACGAAACAAAAATAAGAAAAATTCTTTTTAACAATTTAATTATATAAAAACGTACTACAGCGTTAAAAATTCCTAAAACCTTACTATGAACATGTAGAGCGGACGCCAAATAACCTTTCTGGTTTTCTAAAGTGCGCAGAAGGTTTATTTTGGTTATGGTGCGATCGGTTGACTCAGTGAGTGGTGGGGTCAATGCTATACTAGCTGTGATCATAGTCACGTCGCTCTCGCAACGTTATTATATAGCAGCTAACCTGACAACATTATTCTGTAATGTGCTGTTTGTGGTAGGCCTTAATTGTTGTTACAATTTTAATGTTTTAACGTCGCTAATAGATGTTAATTTTGTAGGGGTAACAGTATCGTCCCATGAGGAATTGTTCGATTTTCTATGTAATTTATTAATATTGTATTCCTTATTTATGTTGTATCAGCTTTCAAGCTTAATATTATTATTTTTCGTTTACCTTGTCCCTCATTTCACTCAATAAAACATTATTCATATTAATACATTATGATTTTTATTCAGTTACTATATTTTCATGATTATAATAATCAGTTTCATCATTTAAGTACAATTTTAAATTAATGTTCCAGTTCTTAATACAGTAAAATCACTTTGTTGGTTTTATTTTTGTTTTAATTATAGAATTTAGCAACAACATTATTCATTAGAACACACATACATTTTATAATTGTTAACCAACTAATATTCTTTATATTTTAATTCGATACGTATCTTAGTTTATCTCTTTTACAAACTTTAAATGATTTAAGTATTTCTTTAATTATTCTATTATATGAATGTCTTCATCAGTTTTTTATAAATCTCTCATTGAAAAATTTACCAGATAATTATTTATGATTATAACACGGAATAATTTGTGTCTTGATAAACCTGAACTGAGTGGATAAATGGTTTTACTTGCTCATGAACATCTTATTACTATTATTTAATAATGAATGTATGATCAACATAATAAAAAAAACTAAATGGAACGCTTAATTATTAAAAACATGTTCTTCCCTTCAGATTTCACATCCCATTGAAAGATTTACAAAAGTCCTTTCTTCTTCTTAGTTGCCTAGTAACCATATTTTGTTTATTAGAATTAAATAATTTTAAAATATTTCATCTTAATCAGCTGGAGTTATTCATATTTATTTACATAGACTCAAATGTAAACAACTCCAGGTGTGCACTAAATTTGTCTCATTACAATTTACATCGTTCAGCGACTGTGATTTAATAGGCAGTTTGGTACTAAGACACGAAATTACCGAATAAACCCGAACTGTTCGCGCAGCTACACCGGTAAGCTTATTTGGCGTCCACTCTACACTCAAATGAAACAATTGAGCTATGTTTTTCATAGATTGATTTCAGCTGATAAAAGTATACAGTCGAACTTCGATATAATGGAAACCTTGATTATACGAAATGTTTTACATCACCGTGACATTATAATTAAAGTATATGTAAATTTACCTCGACTTAACGAATAACTACCTTGATATAACGAAATAGTGTTACCAATAAGTACTAAGTGACACGCTGTATTATGATTTTCTTTGAGTTTTAAAATAGATTCTTTTGATTTCCGTACCTGAATTGTACCTGTTTACAAGCACAACGCATTCTTAGTTAAGAATGTAGTTACAGTAAAAATGTAGTTTGCATGTAGTTACATGCAAAAATGAAAGGTTATTTTTATTCAATTCCTTAATAAGATAATCCGAATTTACTTTACAACCAATAACTACAGAAAAGATTGAAAGAGATGTTCAACAGGTACGGACATTTATGTCATTGTCATTTATGTCAATGTACAGATTGGTTTGTGTGTGTGTGTGTGTGTGCGCGCGCGGAAATAAGTGAAATTGAGAGGGATAGTGTGAGAGAGAGTGAGAAAGAGAGAGGGAGAGGGAGAGACCGAGAGAGTAATTAAGTAAATAGAGAGATTATATGTGTCCGTGTGAGTGCGTGCGCGCGCGAGTGTTTGTGGTCAAACTCTTAAGAACGGAATTAAGTTACGGTACTTTAATTATGATTAATCATTACTTTACCAGTGATTAAATATTGCTTATATTGTTCACTATTTAAATTGGCAAGAGAAAGTCGTGTGATTGTTTCATACTGTTTATTTTTCTTCTATAATTTAGCCCACCGTAGCGGTGACCTTTCTGGCAAGATAAATCTCATAACAATACTATTGTTATCCCCTAAACCAATGAACGAATCCCAATCCTTAGTTTTAGGCCTCCTTTGCTGGTTAACCCCTACAAAAACTTTTATTTGGTCTGCATTCAAAAATAAATATTCATCATGACAAAAATTAGGTATGGTTTTCATTTTGCATTGTTTACTAATGCTTAAACATAAGAATGTGAGCAAAAGTTGTGAGTTCGTATAAGATTTTTTTTTGTTTACGATTTATCTTACTGGAGAGATGTACGGAAATAAGTACATATTCTTTTTGATTTCCGGAAATAAGTGTAGTAGTTTATTCGTGTCATTTTTCACTTTTTTAAATTTTCTCAAAAACGGCTAATACGATTTTTTTTAAAAATCGCCTCATTTACTATATTTTTTATGCTCTGTAAGATAGGGTAGGTGCCATGTCTGCCAAAATTCTTGAAGAGGCTGCGCTGTCGTAAGAAAATGTTTTTTTAAGATTGCGGCTTTAGTATGCAGTTACGCGCAAAAATGTAGTATTATAGTAAAAGTTGTAGAGAATTTAAAATCCTACAACTGTTATTTCGAACGTTTTTTTTGTATAGCGCTTAGTTTAGCGGTAATTACCGATTTTCTGTTTTTTTCTCACGAAAACGTGTAAAAGAAAAATCAATTTATTTAAGATTTCTTGCATTTTACGACAAAAGGGTATTTAATAAAATTTATAGAAAATTAAGAGATCTACAAATTTTAATTATAGTACCTATAATTTCTCCACAAAGCCTAGTTTAGCGTGAAAGACTGACTTTCCGTATTTTTAAGCCAAACAGGTTGATTTTAATTTTGCGTCTTTCACTCATGGTTAAAATTAGGTTACGTTTTATTAGTTCAGTTTTTTGTTCATTTATAATGTTAGGTTAAATTGTTCATTATTTGCATTGGCAAGAGAATGTTGTATGTGTGTTTCACACTAGATTTTTAATGTTATTAGGGTTTTTTTTATTATTTTTATAAAAATTTATAGTATTTACTTATACTCGTACAATACATCTATTCTTGTACAATACTAATACTAATTATTTTATTGTGACGGCTCAATTCCACCATCCACTTCATCGGCAACTTCCCGTTCTTGACCTGAATCTTCGTCTCTGTCATGGCTGTCACTCGTAATTACGAACCTTTCCAATTGCATATATTTATTATTATGTAGCCCTGCCAGCCTCATAATACGTATATTCCACCTTTAAAACCGGACTGCAACATTTTCCCCAACATTCAGATTCCAATTCACTAAATTTCTTAAAACCATCTCGCTTCACTTTCTTTATATCATTCGTTACATTATCTAAAGCAACAACATTTTTTATTTTTGCCCAAATTAATTCAATAACGTTCAGCTCTGGATGGTAAGGAAGGAGTCTTAATATTTTATGCCTGTTTCTTCCATTATTTTGTCGAACCACTCGTATCGTGGCTTGTTCAGTTTAACTAATTCTTATAATTGAGAGTTTAACATCTTTTCATGACACGGGATGTTCTTGTGTTTTAGCCATTCCAGCAAAACAGCTTTTCTACTGTTGGAGTTCGAAGTAGGATTCAGTTTACTGTTATGATATATGAGGCGTTGTCAACAACTTGCCACCGCCACCCCTTCTAATTAATCATTTACTGTGTTGCCAGCCTTCAATACTTCTTCCGGCCTTTAGCGGCGCACCGACAAACCTTTCAGCTCCGCACCGACAGAGGCCTTTGTCATCAAGGCCAAGCCAGTAGCCGCTCTCTACCACAGCGCTCTCGGCGACTATATAAAGAGCGCTGCACTGAGCCGGGCGATTCAATTCCGATCAAGACTCCGAGGGATTCACTTTGAACCAGACAGCAGACAAGACGTCCACCACGGCACACGGCTGCCGGACTCCAGCGAGGACTAATCGACGACCCCGCAAGAAAGAAGATGATGCTTCCGCTCGCCGACCCGTCATCGCCCGCTCACGCGAGCGATGCCCACAGCGGTCCCTCGACCGAGCCTTACGCCCACCGGACCCGACGAAGCAGCCATCGACGCACTACTGCGAGGGAAGAAGATGAAGTCTCCGCTGAATGATGACACGGCGTGTCACCCAGCTCCTCGACCGCCACGACGACTACGACCGACGCCTCTCCAAGACGACCACCGCTTAAACGGCCCTTTTCAGGGCCACCAAACAAATAAGGTTTGCCACTTAATGTCGCCATCCGGTAACAAACTAAAAACAGAATTTGTAAGAAGATTTGGGATTAATTGGCTTTTCATCCATTTCCCATAGTTCTCCCTGTTCATGTCATTGTGGTAGTCCTCTGTTTTCTGTCCAGTCTTGATAACCCAAGGAGCATCTTTCAACTACTCCTCTTTCAGTACCGGCGTGCAGTATTATTAACGTAGGGACTTTCGAAATATTTTTTTTATAAACATTGACGGATTTATCGGTCCACCCACTACTCTTCACGTGAGTTGAATGTAGACTATATAGGTAAGAGTCAGCCAGTATGGGCCGGCGGCCAATATCGGTCAGTGTAAATTTTTCTGTTACTACAATAGTTAGCAGGATTTTTGATACAGAATAATACATCTTTGTTTGGTGCCTAATTGTTACGACTGGGACGCTGAACACCACTAACCTTGTAAATTTATGAGGAAATGTTTGTTTTGTTAGCACGTGCTCATCTGCAGCTATTAACTTCAACGAAAGCTCATCAAAATTGTGGTAAGTATATTTTGTAAATATTATAGCGTATTACAACATACTTTTGTGCATATTTTAAAGTTACATTTTAATAAAGTTTAAAATTGAATTCCTGAAGAACATTTTAATGTCAGAAATGTCTGTCGCAAAGTACAGGCCACCACAAAATCGTGTACTACGGGCCACTGACCCGTACCGTCCGAGTGCGTAACTGGTGTCCAGTCTTTTAAAAATACCTCCCAGTGGCAGCCTGTTTCAAGAAAATACCATTTTGAGTTTTATTCTACCTTTATTTTATTTTTGCATTCACAAGAACAATTACAACTAATTTTACTGACCTAGTGAATTTCTTAATCACACTTTCGAAAAAATGAATAAGCTAATATTTACTACCAAATAAAATTTTCCTATTATCTTTGGTTTACCACTACTCTTCTTGTGAAATGAATGTAGACTATATAAGTCTCATCAGAAGAAAACTACGGCCTCTGTTCTCTGCTACCCTCACGCAGTGAATTCAAGTATATGATTCGTTGATAGCGTATAATTATCATCTTTCTCAACTGAAATTTTCCTGTTGTCTTCAGTTTTCACTACTCTTCACACGATTTGAATGACGACTATAAAGTTTTCATCAGAAAAAAACTACGGCCTCTGTTCTTTGCTACCCTCACGCAGTGAATTCAAGTATATGATTCGTTATTAGCGTATAATTATCATGTTTCTCAACTGAAATTTTCCTGTTGTCTTCAGTTATCACTTCTTTTCACATGGTTTGAATGACGACTATAAAATTCTCATCAGAAAAAAACTACGACCTCTGTTCTCTGCTACCCTCACGCAGTGAATTCAAGTATATTATTCGTTAATAGCCTATAATTATCATATTTCTCAACTGAAATTTTCCTGTTGTCTTCAATTTTCACTACTCTTCACATGAGTTGAATGTCGACTGTAAAATTCTCATCAGAAAAAACTACGGCCTCTGTTCTCTGCTACCCTCACACAGTGAATTCAAGTATATGATTCGTTATTAGCGTATAATTATCATGTTTCTCAAATGAAATTTTCCTGTTGTCTTCAGTTTTCACTACTCTTCACATGATTTGAATGACGACTATAAAATTCTCATCAGAAAAAACTACGGTCTCTGTTCTCTGCTACCCTCACGCAGTGAATTCAAGTATATGATTCGTTGATAGCGTATAATTATCATCTTTCTCAACTGAAATTTTCCTGTTGTCTTCAGTTTTCACTACTCTTCACACGATTTGAAGACGACTATAAAATTTTCATCAGAAAATTCTACGGCCTCTGTTCTTTGCTACCCTCACGCAGTGAATTCAAGCATATGATTCGTTAATAGCGTATAATTATCATGTTTCTCAACTGAAATTTTCCTGTTGTCTTCAGTTTTCACTACTTTCACATGGTTTGAATGACGACTATAAAATTCTCATCAGAAAAAAACTACGACCTCTGTTCTCTGCTACCCTCACGCAGTGAATTCAAGTATATGATTCGTTAATAGCCTATAATTATCATATTTCTCAACTGAAATTTTCCTGTTGTCTTCAGTTTTCACTACTCTTCACATGAGTTGAATGTCGACTATAAAATTCTCATCAGAAAAAACTACGGCCTCTGTTCTCTGCTACCCTCACACAGTGAATTCAAGTATATGATTCGTTATTAGCGTATAATTATCATGTTTCTCAAATGAAATTTTCCTGTTGTCTTCAGTTTTCACTACTCTTCACATGATTTGAATGACGACTATAAAATTCTCATCAGAAAAAACTACGGTCTCTGTTCTCTGCTATGCTCACGCAGTGAATTCAAGTATATGATTCGTTAATAGCGTATAATTATCATGTTTCTCAACTGAAATTTTCCTGTTGTCTTCAGTTTTCACTACTCTTCACACGATTTGAATGACCACTATAAAATTCTCATTAGAAAAAAACTACGGCCTCTGGTTCTCTGCTACCCTCACGCAGTTTATTCAAGTATAGAAATCGTTTATAGCGTATAGCCTACCATGTCTTTCAACTTAAATTTGTCTGTTGCTATCGCTTTTTCACTAGTCTTCACATGAGTTGAATGTCGACTATAAAATTATCATCAGAAAAAAACTACGGCCTCTATTCTCTGCTACCCTCACGCCATTTATTCTAGTATACGATTCGTTTATAGTGTATACCGTGTTTCTCAACTAAAATTTTCGTATTGTCTTCAGTTTTTCACTACTCTTCACATGAGTTGAATGTCGACTATAAAAGTCTCATCGGAAAAAAATTATGGACTCTCTTCTCTCCTACCATCATGCAGTTTATTCAAGTACACGATTCGTTTATTTTGTATACCATGTTTCTCAACTGAAGTTTTCCTGTTATCTTCAGTTTTTTATTACTCTTCACATGATTTGAATGTCGACTATAAAAGTCTCATCGAAAAAAAATTATGGCCGCTCTTCTCTCCTACCCTCATGCAGTTTATTCAAGTATACGATTCGTTACCATGTTTCTCAATTAAAATTTTCCTGTTGTCATCAATTTTTCACTACTCGTCACGTGAGTTGAATGGCGACTATATAAGTCTTAACAGAAACAATATTGATTTCACTTCTCTCCTATCCTCTCGCAGTTTATTCAAGTGCACGATTCATTTCGAGCGTATATCATGTTTTTTAACTAAAAATTTCTTGTCGTCATCTAGTTTTCACTATTCTTCACTGAGTTGAATTTAGACTATATAAGTATTTTCAGAAATAAATTACGGCCTTCCATCTCTCCTATTCTCACGTAGTTTATTCAAGTATACGATTTGTTTATAGCGTGTATCATGGTTCTTAACTAAACATTTTCTGTTGTCTTCTGTTTTCACTACTCTTCACGTTAGTTGAATGTCGAGCATATAAGACTTTTCAGAACAAAAATGACGGTCCTCACTTCTCCGTTATCCTCACGTAGTTTATTCAAGTATACGATTTGTTTATAGCGTATATCATGGTACTTAACTAAAAATTTTCTGTTGTCTTCTGTTTTCAATACTCTTCACGTTAGTTGAATGTCGAGCATATAAGACTTTTCAGAAAACAAATGACGGTCCTCACTTCTCCGTTATCCTCACGTAGTTTATTCAAGTATACGATTTGTTTATAGCGTATATCATGGTTCTTAACTAAAAATTTTCTGTTGTCTTCTGTTTTCACTACTCTTCACGTTAGTTGAATGTCGAGCATATAAGACTTTTTAGAAAACAAATGACGGTCCTCACTTCTCCGTTATCCTCACGTAGTTTATTCAAGTATACGATTTGTTTATAGCGTATATCATGGTTCTTAACTAAAAATTTTCTGTTGTCTTCTGTTTTCACTACTCTTCTCGTTAATTGAATGTCGACCATATAAGACTTTTCAGAAAAAAAATGACGGTCCTCACTTCTCCGTTATCCTCACGTAGTTTATTCAAGTATACGATTTGTTTATAGCGTATATCATGGTTCTTAACAAAAAATTTTCTGTTGTCTTCTGTTTTCACTACTCTTCACGTTAGTTGAATGTCGAGCATATAAGACTTTTCAGAAAAAAAATGACGGTCCTCACTTCTCCGTTATCCTCACGTAGTTTATTTAAGTGTACGATTCGTTTATAGCGTATGTTATGTTTCTTAACTAAAATTTTCCTGTTGTCTTCAGTTTTTTACTACTCGTCACGTGAGTTGAATTTAGACTATAAATCTTATCAGAAAAAATATTGGCCTCACTTCTCTCCTATCCTCAGCCAGTTAATCCTCACCCAGTTAAGTACACGATTCCTTTTAGCTTATATCATGGTTCTCAACTAAAAATTTCCCGTTGTCTTCAGGTTTTCACTACTCTTCACATGAGTTGAATTTAGACTTTATAAGTTATCAGAATAAAATGACGGCCTTTCTTCTCTGCTATCCTCACGCCAATTATTCAATTATACGATTCGTTTATAGCGTATATTCTTTTTCTCAACTAAAATTTTCCTCCGGTTTTTAGTTTTTGCAATCTGAGACTTATCTTCACTAAAATTTAACCAGCGTTTTATGACTGAAATTGAACAATAGTTCTATAGGTACCTTAAATGTTTCTTAGCAACTAGATTCATTTCCATGGTTATTTGGAATTTTTAATTTTCAGATTACAGTATAATCTAAGACTAATAATTAATTATAATAATAATTATTAATAATTATTAGAGTACAATTTAGGACTGGAGTCTGCAGTAGTCCGGGTTAGGTGTGATCACAGGTGTGCAATAGTAACCGAAAACGCCAAATTAGTGGGTGAAAAACTTAAGACTTTTCTGTCAACTGGGGTTGATTTAATGGAAAAGGTTTCACCGTAATTCAACTGGTTTAATTATTTTAAACCAGCTGATTAAGGGAGACGAAGATTCCGTGGTTCAAATCTATCGATTTCTATCTTATAGATATCTGAGTTTGGAGCCTTGATCATTAAAGACCGCTTATTCAATTTTAACGTTATATACACCACACTCTGGCTGATTTGAATCTGCGTTGTTACATGTTAGTACCTATTATATTTTTAGCCTCTTTCAATATTGCGATATCAGGATGAGAATAAAACAAGGGCTGGTTTTTTGTTTCTGTAACAGATCGGATCTACTTAGAGGCTTAAAACTCATACCCCGCTCAAACGATTTATTTTAGATTTCGCCGGAACATAAACTTGTATCTTATTATAAATCCGAAATTTTAGACTTGTAGCGTACGTATTGAAATTTTGAGTTGTTAGTAAAATTATGAACCACTGTTAACTCCGTAACCGCTAATTAATTCAGTAATTTCAAAAAAGAATTGTATTCAGCAAAGAACAAATCGTACAAATTCATTAATATTATGGAATAGCAACTGACCAGTTCGCAGAATTTTTTAATATTTTACAATAAAAAAATGTTTGGGGACTGGTAGAAGTTTAACCATTTGCCACGTATTTTCATCGGATTTATAAAAACCAAAAGTAATTTAACTACTACGAAAAGTAGATTATTATGAAAACGTAATACTAAACATAGCTGTATTATAGGATACCCAAATCCACTTTGCACTAGCCTGCTGCTTAGAAGAACAGAGATGGAAGCATGAGTGGGACAGAGACAGAAAGAGTACCCCCTCCAAGAGTTACTAATGCTTGCTGTATAACGACTACACAAAAGTTTTACAAAAATTTTATAACTAAATTGATTAACAATATTCGTGCTCTGACCATAAGGTTTCATAGTTAGGTATCGAAGAAGGTACTGACCTTATTCGTTACCTTACTATGAAAATAATAAGTATAAAATAGTATAGTATTACAAGGACCCACAAGAAACACGATAACTAAAATAAGTATGACTCCTTACAAAAATGCAGCCTGCCTGTTAAGAAGATACACTACATGAACTTTCATTATTAGGTTTTTTTTAATTTCTGTACATACCTTTTCAAACTATCCCAGTTTTATAACACCTCAATACCAGACAAATTGAAGTCGAATTTAAATACCGAACTAACAATCTTCCTGCTCGGAGAATGTAGTATGTTATTTGATACATTACTATGAAACTCAAACTTACGAGGAACTCCACAAAAAAAAAACGATAACTAAAAACGTATTATTACAGTAATAATAGCTATCATTAAAATGCGAAACCGTCCACGCACAAAACAACAAGAAAAACCCACGAACGAAATTTAATTCACAATAAACTCAACTTACCTATAGTAATAATAGTAATAATTAATAGCATGGTCCGAACTGAATCATACCTGAACATCAACTGGACGTGACGCATGGCAAAGCACACATATGAATCATTTACCGTTGTAAAGTTCAAACTAGATAAACAATGAAAGTTATGGTGATTTTTAATTACTGTAACTTCCAAAAATAAAGTAAAAACCCCTCAACTGGTGAATGGAAAATGCCCATTGTTAGAATTAATTACATTAGCATTGCAGTTAGATAATAAGTTGGCTGTATTCTTTTTTGCAATAAGTTAAGGTAAATTTAAGGAAATAATTTTGTTTATAATTTATTCGATATAACATTTTATTAAACAGCAGTATTGTTTTTGAACACGCTATACCGATCTTACTTGTCCAGCAGCTAGAGCATAAATAAACGTCAGTACTCGCCATGTAGCCCTTGATGCGCTACCACGCATCACTTTCCAAAGTGGAAATCCGTTTCTGCTAACCTGTACATTACTATGAAAAGTAATATGAACCTTTGTAACAATAGAAAAGGTCTCTCTGTTCAATGTTAAAAAGTAGTTGAATGTTACGTTAGCAGTCGACTTTAGTGGCTAGAGAAAAATTACTAAACCGATAAGGACGTGTCAACATGGTTAAGCTTTTTCGATTCCCCCGCTTCATCTATCATTATTTAAATATTTAAAAAATTCTGCCGAATAACTGTTCAATCGCTGCTTTATAATATTAATGAATTAGTATGAATTTTCATTATACTGAATACAATGAATTTTTGAAATTGCCGAATTAATGAGCGGTTACGGTGTTAACAGAAGTTCGGAATTTCATTTATAACTGAACAATTAAATATGCTACAAAATTTAAATGTTGTACATAGGTAATAACATCACATAAATTTATATTGCGGCAAAAACTGAAATAAATCGTTAAAGCGGTGTTTGAGTCATAAGCCTCTAAATACATCCAATCTGTGGCAGCAACAAAAAACCGGCTCTTTTTTCTACTCATCCTAATATCGCAATATAAAACCGCTATAAATATAAATAACATGTAACAATGGAACTGGAAATCAGCTAATTTTCTGTGAACAGAACGTTAAAATTGAACAAGCCGTTTTAAAGAAACAAGTCTTTAAACTCGGGTATCTACAATAAACAAATCGACAGTGGGTGTGCGAACTTGCCACTGACGTCACCGTAGTCTGGCAACTCGTTCTCGTCTGAAGAGAAATAGCGCCCCCCGGTATACCTCTTCACTTGGCCATTTATTACGTATAATAAGCCTATTAATAATAATAATAATAATTTATTTATTTATTTTTGGGGACTTGCCCTATCCAAATGGAGTTGCTACAATTTTCTAAGAAAAGTTCAAGAAATTCAACTTATTTATTACATACTGTGACAATATCGAAAAGACATGGTTCGCGTAATTTCTAGAATTTCATTCATGAAAATAATAAAGAGAGGATAATAGAGTGAAATAGTAACAATAATTGACAATAGGACAATAGTGACAATAAAGGTATGCCTATTCATGAAAGTTGTTTGAAATAACTGCGCTATTGTGTAGGATATAAGGTAGGGTTTTGTGTGTACAGCTGTTTATGAAGGGGCCGGTTGTTTACGTTTTCTATTTACAATAGTTGACTTGTTTACAATAGATTTTTCTAGCACTCATTTATAAAGGGTTTTTTGTACTCTATTGTTTGTAACGAAGTTCGGTGTTTTTTCGGGAAGGTTGGTTTGATTCACTATAAAAGAGACCCCCGAGCGCGGTCAGGAGTTAATATTCGTTTTATCTTTGACGAGTTACTGTCGGGCATTATACAGGTTAACGGTTCCGAGCATTGTGTTGGTCAACGATTGTAATACTGTCTTTGTTTGTCTGTGTGTTGTGAAAAATTATTGGGTATCTGTATTAAATCCAGTTTTTGTGTATTCAGTTTCATTTTGTATGTGTAATCTTATAAAATTGATTGTAAGTAGTGCTAAGTAAATTATTAAGTTATTTATTGTTTATTATTTATTTTAAGTAAATTTTTAAGTTATTTATTGTCATAAGTAATTTTAATTAGTTTATTATTTATTTTGTAAATATTTAAGTGTAATAAATATTTGTAATTGTAAACTTTAGTGTATTAATTATTTAATAACCTAGATCCCGAAACGGACCAAGTTCAATAGGATAATAAAATATAGAAATGTTGACTAGCAAATAGATTAGATTTTAACAAAATAGGTAGATCAGAAATTTTAATAACAATTATTGTACTAAGAGATTAAGAATTGTTTTCTAAAAACTAACAAATGGATCAAATTCATTCAATAAAACTTTTGTAAACTTTATTTCATTAAAACAACCAACAGATAGACTAACAGATGGAAGTGGTAGTGATAAGGTGTCCAAATAAAACAAATACAACTGAACAACATAGATTTTCCTTATTAATAAAGTAGTATTAATTATTTTATTGTTAGAAATAATATGCCTACCGGTACTACTGTATATTAATCCCACCAGTAGCAGGAACACCAAAAAACAAATCAATATAAATTACGGCTATCCTACACTACATTATGGTTCTACTCAACTATAAAGCTTTGCATGTATAAATAAATAGACTGTTTATTTTTGTAACCGTAAAATTTCCTAAAAAAACAACCAGTTTATCATTTTCTCTGACAAAATTATTAAAATATTTTAATAGATAATTTTACTTTCTCTTGCCTATATGAATATACGTATAGGAAGGAAAGTATTGTTTTCATGTCGATTTTTCAAAATCGAGTTTTCACCGAATCTATACGTTTTCAGACCCCCTGAACCCAAAAAACATGTTTTTAGCGATTGGTCTGTGGGTGTGTGTGTGCGTGTGTGTGTGTGTGTGTGTGTGTGTGTGTGTGTGTGTGTGTGTGTGTGTGTGTGTGTATACAAAATATCTCAAGAACGGAACGTCGTACGAACTTGAAACTTGAAACTTAAGTTACATACCACTACCGGACCCGACACGAACATTTTCATCAAAATCGGTCAACCGGAAGTAGTACTTTATTCGTGTAATTTTTCACTTTTTTGTGATTTTCTCAAAAACTGGTCCTACGATTTTTTTAAAAATCGCCTGGTTTACTCAATTTTTTATTCTCTACAAGATAGGGTAGGCGTCATGTGTGCTGAAATTCTTGGTGAGGCTGTTTTCACGTAAAAACATAGTTTTTTTTAAGATTACGGCTTTAATATGCAATTTAGCGCAAAAATTTATTCAATAAAAGTTGTAGAGAATTTAAAATTCTACAACTTTTATTCCAAACATTTTTTTGTATAACGCTTAGCTTAGCAGTAATTAGCAATTTTCTGATATTTTCTCACGAAAACGTGTGAAAAATCGATTTTTTTTAAGATTTCGGCCTTGGTATGCATTTTACGACAAAAGTGTATTTAATAAAATTTATACAAAATTAAAAGATCTACAACTTTTATTCAGAGCATTTTTCTCTACAGAGCCTAGTTTAGCGTGAAAGAGTGATATTTCGTATTTTGAAGCCAAACAGGTCGATTTTCATTTTCCGTCTTTCACTCATGATTAAAATAAGGTTATGTTTTTAGAGGTTAGTTTTTTGTTTATTTCCTATGTTTTATTACTAATGTTAGGTTATATTGTTAATCATTTGCATTGGCAAGAGAAAGTTGTGTGAGTGTTTCACACCAGATTTTTTTTGTTATATCATTGTACATGAGTCATTCTAATAAAAATTGATTGATTCATTTTTGCGTAAGTTACATATTGTACATGTTTCATCGCAATCAATATAATTTCCTAAATTTTCTATAAACAAGTAAAAAGATTTATTTGTTGTAAGTCGTAACTGAGTAATACATCTAATTTTCTTTATTGCTATAAACACTCACAATCTGATCGCTAAGAGAAAAGTTTGGGTTGAGAAACTTATATTCAGGGAAACTGTATGAAGCAATCGCGTCCTCTCTGTTTCCAACTACCATAGCATCCGCGTACTTTCTACCTGCAGAACCTACCAAGAATATTTGAGTGAATTTTAGTTCGTATGAAAGATCCAGTCATCTGATTATTCTGAGCGTTTAAAAATTTAAATATGTTTACAACTATTTATTTTATTATATTTTATCTTAATCACTAAGACGTCTTATTGAAAAAAAAATAGTAAAAAAATTCCCTTTTTCAATATAAACATTTCTTATGCTCTAAATGTGAACAAAAGAATGACCTAAAATACAAAAATCTGGTGTGAAACGCACAGGTCTTTCTCTTGCCAATGCAAATAATGAATAATAATATAACCTAACATTATGAATAGAACATTATAATTAAACAAAACTACAACCCTAAAAAACATAACCTTATTTTAATCCTTAATTTATTTAATCACTTTTTGACGCTAAACTAGGCTCTGTAGAGAAAAATGCTATAACTAAAAGTTGTAGGACGTTTAATTCCCTATAAATTGGACTATATAGTCTTTCGTTGTAAAATGCATACTAAGGCCGAAATCTTAAGGAATCCATTTTTTACATATTTTCATGAAAAAAAAAACAGATAAACACTAATTACCCCCAAACTTAGCGTCCTACAAAGAAATGTTTGAAATAAAAGATGTAGGTTTTCAAATTGTCTACATTTTTTATTATGTACACTTTTGCCCTACAATGCGTATTAAGGCCGCAATTATTATAAAAAACCATATTTTCTACGAGAGTATAGCCTTCCCAAGAACTCCAGCAAATATGGCGCGTACCCTATCTTTTAGAGTACCTATTAAAAATGTAGTAAATGAGGTAATATAAAAAAAATCGTAAAAGCCGTTTTTGAGAGAATCGCAAGAAAGTGAAAAATTACACTAATAAACTACTACGTCCGGTTGATCGATTTTGATTAGAATGTTTATGTCCGGTTTTCTAGTAGCACCTAACTTAAGTGTCAAGTTTCAATTTCGTACATTAGTCTGTTCTTGAAATATTATGTTGTTCACACACGCGCGCGCGCACACACAAACACACACACACAATACCAATCGCTATAAACAAGTTTGTTGGGTTCAGGGGTCTGAAAACGTGTATATCCGGTAAAAACTCGATTCAAAAAATTGACATGAAAACAATACTTTCCTTTCTATGTATTCATATAGGGAAGAGAAAGTAAAAAATAAATTAAGAGTCTGGCTTAAAGGTTAACTTTGTGAAGCATATGGGTCAGTGACCTTCTTAAGCAATTCACGTTAACAGGTTCTTAAGCGTAGATTATGGAAATGTTTTTTCGAGCACGAGTGTCGAGTTCTTATGTAAACAACACGGCCGGGAAAATTCTAATCATTCCCTAAGTACAGTAATTATTATGAAAATATAAAAGTCGTTGATGGTACTGTTAACCCCGATCCGTAAGAAAATAACGAGATGAGTGTGAATAGAAAAATTGTTCTGAGCGCGGGTGCAATTGCTAGTTTGTCAAACTGATGCATAATACGACAGGGTTATACGTTTTATCTCAAGGAAGTATCATCAAGGTTCTACCTTGGAGCACTAAAGAAGATACGTGACTCCTCTTTTGACAGAAATAGACGCATAAGAAAATCATTTTAAATTTTGAATTCATCTCGAGTACATCTTTGATGATTCGCACGTGCGCCCAATCTGACTCTGAATTCTAAATCAACTCATCTACTATCTTTACTCTAGAAATAAGATAAATTTAAATTTTTTTATTCGATATTTTATTTTCATGTTTTCTTATAGTCTCCATTAAACAAATTATGGTGTGAAACACTCACAAGACTTTCACTTGAAAATATAAATAATAAACAACATAATCTATGTTTAATCATGAGTAAACAATGTAAAATTAAAAACGTACCATAATTTTAATCATGAGTGAATGACGCAAAATGAAAATCAACCTTTGTGGAACTTTAAAATATGGAAAAATACCTTTCAAGGGTTGAAAACAATAATCCATAAATAATATTGTTACAATATCTAAAAGGAAAGTGTAGGTTCCAGAAATTTTAAAAGGTTAATGTAAATAATAATAGTTGATAAATTGGGCCCAAGAAATGATTAAAAATATAATGTATACATGCTTATCTAACCATGTATACCATATCTATAGTATAGGATAAATTGTTGTGAAGGCTACCTAAGAGGTATCGGTGTATCTATTTAGATAATTGGCTCTTTTGCAACACTTTACTCAATCCTAATTGTTTACCTTTTGTTAAAAGACTTTCACAATCCGACAGAAGAATTTTGTATATTTTATTATTATGTAAACATCTTTATTCTCGTAAATTCCATTAGCTTTGGTATAAACGCACGGTCGGTTTGGTTAGAGAGTTAGTTCTTGAATCGTCATTCAGCGAGTGAGTTATACCGTTTAACAGATACGTTTGTCATAAAGGTCCAGCGTATACTGTAGACGTCCTACAATCATTTGTAAGTAGACTTTAGTTAATAATATAGTTATTGCGAGATAATCTAACCACTGGTTAACCCTTTATAGGGCAGTACTACGGTGAAAAATATACATGTTGTAATATGTTAAAGTTTGCCTTATGGGGACTTGAATAATGGTATTTCTAGTGCCAGAACAGTAAGATATTTATTTCTTGTTGATGTTAAGTCCTGCTAAGTAAACTTACCAAGGAACGTTGTCGCCACCGGCTTCTTGTAGCGCAGTCGTAGAACTCATAGGACCGGACGAGCATCCGGCGGCGTAGTTCAAAATAATGAAAACATCGAAGGGGAGGAAGGGAGGTCGTCTTCGCCGCTGCCTAAAAGATTAGGAGCAGCCGCCGACGCAGCGACCACCTTTCACCGCTGCCTCCGAAGAGGAGCAGTCACCGGTGAAGTGAATCGGGGTCGTCTGTACCGCCACTTAATCTAATAGGAGCGAGTCGCCGACGCAGCGTGCACCTTTTACCGCTGCCTCCGAAGGGGAGCAGTCGCCGGGGAGTAGTCGCCGAGGGGTAGGGGATGGAGGTGCAAATGACGGAAAGAATACTCAATGTTGAGATGTCAAATCCCCGTATCGATTCTCGCACACAGAGAACATCGATACTGTCACTTTCTCGACTTTTGCATCGCCAGTGCGTAGACACTATATGTTGCCACTTGGTACATGCGCTGTGAGAGGTGTGACCGCTGGCGCTATCTATCGGCAGCAGCAACCCCATCACAGCGCCAACAGTGGGCAAAATATGAACTACGGACCGGCGTACAAGTAAAACAGTATCAACTTTTATTGAATTGGGAATCACGTTATTAAACTCATTGGGTGCAAGAATATTTAAATTACTTTGCGACAGAGACGAGAGGAGTTGTCTCCCACGCGGATTATTTAGTCGTGAGCCTCAAGTCTGGTGTTTTGAATTAAAGTCGCTTCCCGCAATAAATTGAGAGCCAAGTGTTTAAAAAATTTTTTAAAATTCCGGAGCCAAGATCGAAAAGCGTAGCGGACAATAAATAGCGGCAAAAGTCAAGGAGAAATCAGAAACTTTTAACGGACGTAGCTACATTTTGAAAAATGTTACTGACAGATGTAGGGTGAGGAGAGGAACATAAAATTATTGTATCTTTTTAGAGCGCTTTCTAATCTTTTAACTAGCCCTTTTAATAGACAATATTAAAATTTAGAATAAGCTTATATAATATTTTATATTAGAATATAGAATTTCATAGGCCTAATATATTATTAACATTTTAGAAACGCCGCCGTATAGGTACCCTAAAAATAATGTGTTATGAATTATTGTTTCAGGTAGTGCAGGCAGGTGGAGGAGAAGAAAGGCACCAACTAAACAGGTTTCTCGTAGTTCAAAACATTTGGAATAAACCAGATTAGAAAATATTTTGAACGATGATGGCTTTGTGTTGGAAAATGTTGTCGCCGACCAGGGCCGACAACTCGTGGCAAAACCTTGTTTGGAAAATTGGTGGCCCTGAAAAGAGCCGTTGTTGGCGGTCGGAAGCGACGAGGTAGAAGCGGAGCCCGAAGAGTGACAGCTCGGCTACCGGGTTCAGGCCTAGCCTTCCCTCAGCAGCAGTTGGGTCCCCACTGCAGTGTGGCAGTGGTGGCTCCCCAGAGCCCCGCAGTTTCGGGTTGGCGTAGGCCGTCTACCGATAGCGCGGCCGAAGCGGTTCTCTCCGGGTTGGCGAAGGCTGACCGGTGTGGGAATGTAACGTCCGCCACCGGTAGCGTAGACCAGGGAGAGTACGTCTGGTATCGGCTGGGCTCTTCTTCTTCGGTCTGGAGCTCTTCTTCTGGTTCTTCTCCGGTTGAGAGTTGATTAGAGTGACTTCCGCGGGCCAGGGCTCTCGCTTAAATCCCCCTCCGGCGAGTCCACTTCAAAATGGAGGGGGACGCTGTAGGCTCGGCGCGTCTGTAACGCTACTCGCGGCAGGCAGGTAGTGGGACCGTTGCAGGCACTAATGTTGGTAGGAGAGTCGGTGACAATATATGGCTGCTTCGAAATGAGGCAGCTAGAAAATACGCGGATGCTCTGGTAGCTGAAGACAGAGAGGACAAAATTGGTTTATACAGTTTCGCTAAATATAAGTCTCTCAACCCAAACTTTTCTCTTAGAGATCAGTTGTTAGTGAATATAGCAATAAAGAAAATTAGATGTATTACTCAGTTACGACTAGCAAAAAATAAATCTATTTACATGTTTGTAGACAGCGTAGGAAATTATATTGATTGCCATGAAACATATCCGATTTGTAACTTACGCAAAAATGAATCAATCTGTCGTACTGGCCCATGTACAATAATATAACAAAAAATCTGGTGTCAAACACTCACAGAACTTTCTCTCAGACCTTTGCTTAGAAAATTGTAGCAACTCCATTTGTATGGGGCAAGTCCCCAAAAACAAATAAATTGATCATTATATTTATTATTAATAGTTTTTATATACGTAATAAATGGCCAAGTGAACAGGTTTACGGGAGGCCACTGCTTCTCTTTGGACGAGAGCGGGTTGCCATGACTACGTTGACATCAGTGAAAAATCCGCACACCTACAGTAGATTTCTTTATTGTAGATATCCGAGTTTGAAGGCTTGTTTCTTAAAACCACTTGTTCAATTTTATCGTTCTGTACACTACAATTTAGGTGATTTAAATATTGTGACGTTTTAAAAGTCACCGTTTTAAATTTTTTTTTTCTTACTGCTATTAATTCGTTTCCTTGAGAGTCGTTATTTTGTTTATTAAGTTTTATTTGTTCAATAATTGTTATTCCTGATAACGTTTTTAATAAGTAATTCAATAATTATTATGTTTTGGTTTTTGTTCGATCGAAATAGATTTCAATTGTCTGGATGAAGGCGAATGCAATTTATACATTTTGAATACTGCATTATGAGTTTTAAATAATATATTCTCTAAAATAGAAAGGAACTTTAGTGACTTTTTAATGTGATAACATTGTGTTCATTTTTACATTATGGTTGAGATTAGGTTAGATCGTGCTGTACTTTCTGTTATAGTATTGTTAGTAGTATTAAAATTCCTTGTCCTGGGTTTTTTCCGTTCTAGCGATGGAGCGGCGAGTGAGCGAAGACTTGTTGGCTTGTTAGAGCGTTGTCCTGTTCCTCGTTCATTTGCTTTGTTGAACTGTCTGGAGATGGTCGCATTTTTGTGTCGGGGTGTTGCATCTTGGTCGTGGCCCCTATTATTTTTAGTTGGCTGATGTGAGCCAGTCGTTTAGTATCATGTTTTAAATTATTAAATTAAAAACATTGTTGACATCATTGTCAACAATTTGTTGACAATTGTTTTTGGAGTGTGAATTCTAAATACCGTTACTTCGAGAAATTTAAGGTAAGTCTGTTTCCTTTTGTAGCTTTCCTTTGTCTGTTTATATATGGCTTGTCTTTGGAAGTATGATATGGCGTCTCTTTGGTAACCTTGTTATTTTCTTTGGTTTTCTTCTTTGTATTTACGCATTCTAATTCTCATCTTTATTTTGTATATTTCTCTTGTTGCGTTTATTTCATTCTTGTTGGTAATGTTTTCTATTTTTCTGCAAGTCTCATCCGGAATCAGTCGGGGGGGGGGGGGGGTTTCAGAAAGGTTATGTAAATGTGTGCCTGAAATTTTTCACTTCATTAATTCTTCTTTTATAATTATGTCTTTTCCAAATTCATTTACAAACATTGTTGTATAGTTAAGTGTTTTGTAAGTTGTTTTGTATACTGAAAAGTTGTGGTATTGTTTCTTTTCTTTATAGTATTGTAACATTTATTTTACAATGTTGCAAATTTTAATATTTTAAATTAATTTCCTTACTTTGTTCTAATATTATTAATTTTCGTTATCTGCTATTAATTGTTTAATTAGTTATCTCTTAATTGATTTGGTATTTTAGGCTTTGCTTACCGTTCGCTGTCATCTGATTTTTCTGCCGTAACTTGTTTTTCTTTCATGTTTCCCTTGTTGGAGGGGGCCGGTGACGTCAGGCCCGAGTTTTCCTTTTTGGTAACTTTTGCGTGCCTCGACCTTCTTGCTGCAATAGGTCATGACGACGGACGCGTTTTGTCTTTGTGCCGTTCATGTGTTTTTTTAGTCTTTTCGGGGTGCTGTTATGCTGCCGCTTTTAATGACCTTTTTGCTTTCCCGTGTTACGGGACCCGGTGTTGGGCTGATTTTACCCAATGTGGGGCTGGTTTTACCTAATTTGGGACTCAATAAAAACTAATTTTGGATGAAGCTTATTCATGTCCTAACCAAGGCAAAATTGCTCAAGAATCATTAATATTTGTTTGGGGCAAGTGGCACCCGACGCCGAAATGCATTTCGCCATCCGAGAATTTGCTGACGGCATTACATTTCGTCTTTCCTACAATTAATCTTGAAGCCTCCGCAACATAAAATTCTTAATATAAATTTTCATTTATTACCTCGTTTTATATGATAAAATGTTTGTCGGACGTTACCGTTTAAGTATGCTGGCAAACATGTTGCAGTGCGGAGTTAACCAGTTTTTTTATTTGTAAATTTAAAAAAAAAAAATAAAATCTTTTCTACTTAAATTTTTTAATATATCTCTGTAAAAAAAAATCAAATCACTTTAATTTTGATCTGTATTTAATAAATTTTTTTAAAATGGCTTTATATAAAAAAGGGGTATACTAAAAATTTAATTCTTATAGATAAAATAATAAATTTCATTTGTATCTAATTTATCTTTCTTTAAAAAGAATCAATTTACGATTCCTTATTAAATTATGTATTGTTCTACTTAATCAACTATTATGTAAAAAGGCCTATTCTTATTGAAAATTTTAATTATTAATATTTCTCGGTAATAATATTTATTATTTATAATCTACCTTTTTATAAATTTTGAATCTGGATCCAGTAAATTGTATGCACTATTACATATATATAACTATATTTTTTTAGTATTTTTGTTTTTTTGATTTAGATGGTTATTATCTTTAAAATCATTTGTGCGCTAATCTGGCCTTTTGCAAAATTAAGAATTAGTTGGTTATCCCAATTTTGTTAATTAATTATTTAAATTTTATTAAAATATTCTTGTTAATTTATTTTTTTTTTGTTTATTTAAAATCACACCACTGCAGTCCCTCCTGTTGGAGTTTTTTTTGTTTCCCCCATTGCCAATTTTGTTTTGTGGTCATTTTAAATTCACCCGAACAAAAGGGGTTACAGTATAAATATCGCTGGTATTTACCGTACTAAACCGTATCGTGGCTGTTTACCGCTGCTGAAAGCCGACTTAGTTACATAAAGTACATCTAAAATGCTGGAGTAAGGTTGGGATTCCTCTGGTAACCTTCTGGTCCGCTGAAGATGAGCTATGGAATGTGTTCAATTGGGTAACATTTCACACCATTGACTCCGTTCATGCGGTAATATTTAGGTACTTTGGTTATTATGTAATTATTAGTGCTGCGCGGTGTTAAAACTTAATTCTCGAATTTTTATGAATTGGAACAATATCCTAATTATTAAATAAAAAACAAATAATTTCATGAACTTTTCTTTAAATTAACCTTGTGTAATATTTTATGTTGAGTTCTTGGCCAAGATTTACTGTTGATGTATGTATAATTTATTTTTTCTGAAATAGGTATTTAAAATGATAGATTAAAAGAATTTTAGTTTTTTGAGCACTCCAAAAAATTATTGTTTTGACCTATGGTTTTTATCTAAGTACCTGACAATCTTACTAAAATTGTAATGTAATCATTACAATCTTCGTTGTTTTTTTTGTTAGTTTTATATTTTAGCGATTGTTATATTGCGATATGAGGATGAGAAGTAAAAAAGCCGGGGTTTTCTTGCTGCAACAGATCGGATGCATTTTAGAGGCTTATGACTCAAACACCGCTTTAACGAGCTATTTCAGATTTTGCCGGAATATAAAATAATTTTATATTTTTCAGCAAAATCTGTAGGCAAAAACATACAATTATTGTAATATGTTTTCATTGTATGTACTAATATTCAAATTTGTAGCATATTAAAATTTTCAGTTATAAGTAAAATTCCGAACCCCTGGTAACACCGTAACCACTCAATAATACGGCAATTTCAAAAATCTTTGTATTCAGTATAAAAAAGTTTATACAAATAAACTTAGTAACGTAGTTGGTAATATGCTCGCCACTCATCATGCGGTCTTGGGTTAGAATACCACTCAGGCACAGCATTTTTATACGTTACAAAACAATCATTCAGAGTCGTCTGGTTGCAATACCAGCCACATCCAAAAACCAAAATTTTTCACAATTACCGAAAAACTGATATCTCTAATATTTATTAAGTTTTAAATTTTATTTTTTGGCATCATATTGATGGTAGTTAGATGTGTAATACCATGCTATAAACATTTTTCATTAATGAAAGGTTATCAAATTATTTAATTTTATGGTTCGGATGTGGCTGATTTTGTTACTGAAAATATAACTTATCTAGTTTTGCAAGCACCTAAGCGGATATAACTGGTTTTGAAATAAACATGCCACAGGTATTAGAAATCAAGCTACATATTTATTGATAATGTAAAAGTAACAAAAAAATTAATGTGATAGCCTAAAGCTAAATTTGACTAAATCTACGACTTATAAAGTAAACCTAACTTATATAATTAAATCTTCAAGTTCCTCATTATTTTCTCAAATTTCATCTTCAAAATGTGTTTCGTCTTCCTAATCAACAGTTGCCGTAGGCTCATTTAATTTTTTAAAGAATTTCAAAACTTCCAAGTTTCTCCAACGTTCCCCAAAATGTTTCTCTGATAATTTGGTAACATCTTTCATCTTTTTCGGAGCAATTTGTTTACCACTTTCTATTGCTTTTGGAGCTTGTAAATCCCTAATTACAAAATGTTTTTTGCAAACAGATTTGACTGGACCTTCATTTTTTTTATAGTTGCACTTCCCCTTTAATATGGACATTGTTACCTTTTTTTATTCTTTTTAAAATGAAATCTTTTAGTGGGATTAAAACAGAAATGCCATTTTCCAGGCAGCTTAACAATTTTCTGTATTTCACTTTTCCACTTAAGGTCTTTAGATATTAACAACACTCAATAAATAGCATGTTAACTCAATGAAACATAACCTCTACAATGTTGATGCCGAGTTTTATAATCAATGCCATCATAATCGTGTGGTAGGTGGATGTGACTGGATCTGCAAGTTACAATGTAATTTGTCTGGCTTTGCAACCAACCGCTTATTCTGAAGTTGTTTATAACAAGATGTGGCTGATTTTGCAACTCACATTCTTATAAGATAATAAGTATAGAATATTCTGGTTAATATTAACCAAAAAAAGACATAACCTATTTTTTTTTAAAATGGATGTGGCTGGGTTTGCAACCAGACGACTTTATTCACAGTTATAACCCAACTACGTCGCTAATGACCACAGTAGTTGATGCGACGTTAAATAAACAAAGAAAAAAAATTCATTAATATTATGAAACAGCAATTGTTGGACCAGTTATTCGGCAGAATTTTTTAAATATTTAAATAATGATAGATGAAACTGGGGGCTCAAAGAAACTTAACCATGTTGCCACTTCTTTTCATCGGTTCAGTTAATGTGTCTAGCCGTTAAAGTCGCCTTCCAACGTATCATTCAACTACTTATTGACAGTGAATGGGAAAATATTTTCCATTATATATATTACTTTTCACAGTAACATACAGCTATGTTTATTATAATATTTTCATAATAATGTACTTTTTGTGGTAGTTAAATTACTTTTGGTGTTTATAAATCCAATGAAAAGACGTGGCTACATGGTTAAGCTTCTTCCAGCCCCCGAATCATTTTATCTATTGTAAAATATTTAGAAAATTCTGCCGAAAACTGGTCAATTGCTGTTCCATAATATTAATGAATTTGTACAATTTTTTATACTGAATACAATGATTTTTTTGAAAATTACTATTGAGTAGTTACGGAGTTAACAGTGGTCCAGAACTTTACTAATAACTCAAAATTTTAATACGCTACAAGTCTAAAATTTCGGATTTATAATAAGATACTAGTGTATGTTCCGAAGAAATCAGAAATAAACTGTTGTTGTGTAAACCTCTAAATGCATCCGATCTGTTGCAGAAACAATAAACCGGCTCTTTTTTCATTCTCATCCTGATGTCGCAATATTGAAAGTCTAAAAATATAATACTAACATGTAACAACGCAGATTCGAATTAGCTAAATTTTGGTGTACATAACGTTAAAACTGAATTAGAGGTTTTTAAGGAACACGGCTCCAAACTCAGGTATCTACAAGGCTGCTCTCACACCGGTGAAACTCGACCTCGACGCGATTAAAATGACTCGAACTAAACTCGTCCAAAAAACGAGTCGCATCGTGCATGTTCGCACATCGAGGAGACTCGACCTCAGCGCAACTGGTCAACCATTTCTTCGAATCCACCTGCAGTTTGCAAAATGTCAACTGACATTTGAAGAACCGTTCCATTTTGCGAAGAAGACGTAGTCGTTGCTTATTACTCGTACTATTTAAGAAGAAAACAGAAAAGAAACCGCAGCTATTGGATAGCACCGTATGTAAGTAATAATCGTAATAGAGGAGCGTATGTGTGTGGCCAGGAACTCTCTTGCGATGAAAACATCAGTCTTTTATCGGATGCCAAAAGATATGTACAGACACGGATATTTTTCAACTTCAAGCACAAAGGCTACGTTGGCTGCTTCGTCTGCCATGATTATACGCGACTGGTCGAGCAGGTGTTGGACAAGCTGAGTCGCATGCGATCGGTTCGATCGAGGTCGTATTAGTGGGAGGACGAACATATAAATGTAAGGGTACGACTCGTATCAGATGTCGAGGTCGAGTTGCAGTCGAGTTTCACCGGTGTGAGAGCGGCCTAAGAAAGAAATCGAAAGATAGGATTTGAACCACGGAATATTCGTCTCCGTTAATCAGCTGGTTTAAAATAATTAAAGCAGCTGAATTACCGTAAAACCTTTACCATTAAACCTATTCTAGTGGATATTGAAGTCTTATGTTCGTCACCCAGTAATCCGGTCTTTTCGGTACTACTGCTCACCTGCGAACACACCTAACCCGGACTACTTCTGAGGGTCGACTGCGCACTGAAAATTAAATTTCTGCTAACAATGTAATTAGTATCTGTTGCTAAGAAACATGGTAGATTAGATAACTCTGTTATGTTATTTATTTTCAGATGGAGACGAAACACAACATTTTATAGAGGTTAACCAGCAAAAGTTGTCTAAACTAAGGATTGGTGTTCGTCGATTGGTTTAGGGGGTTACAACGACATTGGAATGAAATTTATCTAGCCGCTCACAAAAACTTCACCTCACTCCGGTAAGTTAAATCGTAAACAAAAAAATCTAATATGACACTCGAACAACTATCGCTCACACTCTTATTTTTAAGGATTAGTAAACTGTCACTGACCGGGACCGACGACACGTGGCAAAACCTTTTTGGGGAAATTGGTTGCCCTGAAAAGGGCCGTTTCATTGTATTGGTAGCTCTGAAAACGGCCGTTTCATTTTGTTGGTGGCCCTGAAAAGGGTCGTTGTTGGCGGTCGGAAGCGGCGAGCCGGCGTGATGGAAGCGGAGCCCGAAGAGTGACGGCTTCAGGCCTAGCCTTTCCTCAGCGGCAGTTGGATCCCCACTGCAGCGTGGCAGTGGTGGCCCCCAGAGCCCCGCAGTTTCGGGTCGGTGTAGACCGACTTACGATAGCGCGGCTGAGGCAGTTCTCTCCGTGTTAGCGAAGGCTGACCGGTGTGGGAATTTAGCGTCCGCAACCCGTAGCATAGACCAGGGATGGTGCGTCAGGTCTCGGCTGGGCTTCTTCGGCCCGGAGCTCTTCTTCGTAGTTCTTTTCCGATTGAAGAGTCACTCTCACGAATAATCGAATCATTAAGGAACGGGTTGAGAAACCCATGATGGGCGATGTCGTGAAAGGATCACCTGATCGCTCGGGGAACAAGATTATAGAATTTGGGGTCTCTTTATTAATTTGAAGGAAGGAGTAGCTGGGGTTAATAATATGATTCGAATTGGGAATTGTTTGGGGTCGTAGGAATTAGTAGAAATATGTGAGATTGGTGGGAAGAGTGGGTGAACGGCTCTTTCCTTTGATAAATCTTCAAAATTTTTCAGTGGCCTGTTTTTTGGAGGAAATTTATAACAGGAATATTAAGAAAGAAGTGTATATATTGTATTTATTAAAGGAAATCGTGGAACGGCAGTATGCATATCTCTTCTGGCAGGTGGTTTGCCTCGTACAGGTTTTTAATGATGGGATGTTCTGAGATTTTTGCTGCGTCGTGAAGTCTTCTTGAAGTATTGTAGATATAGTCCTTAAGGGACGGGAAGAGGAGATTTTTTTTTGAATAGAGGTATTGGGGATAAGATAGTGGAAGTTGGATATTATGCGAAGAATATTATTTTTTAAAGGAGATAATTTTCCGTTTGTTGGATTTAGATAGGATGGGCCACCAGATTGGAGACCCGTACAGGAGAGATAAGCGGATAATGGCAGCGTATACACGGAGTTTAAGGGACTTAGTAAATGATTTGGAACGGAGGATAGGGGTTAGAGTGTATTGCAGGATTCTGCTCTTACGTATTTTTTCCTTGACGTGGTTACCGAAGTTAAGTCGGCTCTCTAGGTTGACGCCAAGGTAGCGGAAGTTCTGTTTCCACGGCAGCTGGACTTGCTCGATGGTTAGTGGAGTTGGCATTTTCGTTTTTCTTGAAAAGTTAATCGCTTCACACTTGTTAGGGTTGAGGGAAAGTTTCCATTTCCTGCACCAAGCAGTTAATGAGAGTTGGTATTGTAGTTTCTTGGCGCTTAGTCGGAGACGCCTGCTGTGACATTAAAGTATAGTGTCGTCAGTATAGAAGCCGATATTAACTGATGGGTAAACTGGAAAGTCATTAGTGTAGAGCAGATAGATTAAACGGCCAAGGGGACTGAGCCCTATGGTACGCCAGCTTGTACGGATTTTAAGTTATGGAAGTGCTGAGAGTTGGATGAGACGTAAAACTGTCTGTCAGACAGGTAAGAGTGGAGCAGTCTGACTAGCGGAGGCAGAAGAAAGAGTGAGGACTTATGGAGGAGCCCTAAATGCCACACACGATAAAATGCCGCTTGAAAGTCAAGCAGCACCGCCGCGGTGTTCTGATGATAATTTTTGGCATCTATTAATACCGTAACGAATCTAAGGAGTTGTAGTGTCGTTGAGTTCTTTGACGGAAGCCAAATCGCTCAGGAGGAAGGATAGGGTCAATTTCTTGGCGCAGTTTTGGGAGCAGCAGTCGTTCGAATAATTTAGAGAGGATTGGGAGAAGAGAGATTGGTCGATAGCTAGGGTCTGTGTAGGTGGTTTAAACGGTTTAGGAATGAGAATAATTTTCGAGATTTTCCAGATTGAAGGAAAGTGCTGGGTGGAGAGGACAGCATTAAAAATATTGCGAGTAGATGGGTCTTTAAATATGGCGGAGAGTTGTGTATGGCGGGACTAGTGGTAGTATGGTGAAAACTCGATTTTAAAAATTGACATGAGAACAATACCTATTTCACTTCCTTACATATTCATACAAGGCAAGAGAAAGTACGAGTTTCAAATTAACTTAAAACAAATTTGGATCATTTAGGCTACACTTAGAGTGTATTTCCTTTCATTCCTTCAATCACGCTCCACTAAGATTTAGATAACAATTATGGTAACAGGGGTTAACTATGACAGAAACCACACTAATACAATAACAAGAACCATTTTTACAGTGTTTAAAAAAATTTAGTTCCACATATTTACACCCATTCAACTAATACGATGAGTCAAACAACGGTAGGATATGTTTAAATACGCGAAATTAAAACCCGATAAAATATCAAACAATATATCCCAATAAAAGGATTAATTTTAATTCGTAACTTTTCAATATTTTATTGTTCGTTTGTCTATTTTTTTATTTGTTTTTTGTTCATCAACTGTACTGTTGATTCAATTTTTTGTGCTGTTTTTTTAATGTTTACTTATCAGAGTTTATGTTAGAAGTTTTTTTACAATTGATACTTTTGTTATAATTTCTCTAACAGATCTGAAATAAAGGATGGTCCAATTGATGCTACTCGTATGGAAAAATAATACCCGTATCACTGAATACAAATACCGCGGCTGATCGTTTTAAATTATTAACCTAAGTTCGCTTCGCTTAACATTCTTTAATATTTAATTTAATTTACAAATCATACAACATTGCGCATTAAAATTATTTCCATTTTAGTAGCAGAAATTTTAGAATGTTGTGTAATAGAGAGCTAAATATCCCATATAAAGAGTTATTTTGAAGGTTATGCCAAAATTTAGGTAGTGATTGTAAAGTTAAAAATACGAGAAATCTGAATTGAAACAATCACACAACTTTCTCTTACTAATGAAAATAATACAACCTTTGTTTAATCATGAGGAAATAAGGTAAAATTAAAAGATAACGTAAATTTAACCATGAGTGTATGACCGGAAGCATGAGTGGGATAGGGAAAATTTAAATATTTATAGGGGCCCTGAAAAGAGCCGTTTCAGTTTGTGCGTCTAGTGACGAGTCGGTTGGTAGGCCCCTGTGGCGGTCGTAGTAGTAAAGAAAAAAAATTATTTGGACGGCACGTTGTCTCGTAATCTAGACTTCACCTTCTTCCCTCGCAGTAGTGCGTCGATGGCTACTTCGTTGGAATCCGGTGAGCGCAACACTTGGTTGAGAAACTGTTGTGGGCATCACTCGCGGCTACGTGCGATGACAGTTCTGGTTAGGGCGGTTACGATGTCAGGTCAGCGAGTGGGAGCATCATATTCTCTCTTGCGTGGTTGTCGATAAGTCTTTAGCGGAGTCCGGTAGCCGTGTACCGATGGTGGATGTTTGGTCGAAGCTGAGAGAGTGGAACTGATTGACGATCGAATTTAGGCGGTGCCGTTGCGGTCGATTCTGTTCTGGCGGGTACTGCCACTCCGCCGAGCGGCTTCTAGGTCATGCGGTGAGAATAACATTAGTGGTCATTTGTATTTGTCCCTGCCAACGGACGGTCGAAAACCGCGGCGGCTTTAAAATTTTGTTATAATTTTTAGTACCAACCATTTTTTCTTTTTCAGTGTATTTTTTTGTATGTTATATTTATTATGGATGAAATAGACATTGAATTATTTATTGACGACGTAAGAACGACTAGAGTTATGGCAAATGTCTGATGAAAATTACCAAGAAAAAACAAAAAGAAAGCACAGTGGTTTCAAAATTATTTACGACTAACCCGCGCTACTATTTTATTATTAATTTAGAGGCCTTAACGTATTTTTCTATCAGTTTGACTTTGTGAAATTTATTATGATTTTTAGACACTGTATAATATTTCTTACCTCAAAGTTACGGCAATATATTTATTAGAGGTATGGAGAGTCTCATGTTTATGTCTTCAGTCTTTAATTTTTCACTCAGTTTTTGTAATAATTCATCATAAGACTTCACACTCATACGAAAAAAATTGAAAAACTGATTCACATTATCATTTCGTAATTCCGCTTACAAAGGGGTGAACCCAATACTTCTTTTTTTAATAATAACGTTTTTATGAACTAAATAAGAAAACAACGTATTTCCTCCTATACACTCCCATTAATACTGAAAATAACGGTTCATGCCACTCATGTGCAGTGTAGCGAACCGCTAGGCGGCGCCGTTGCTGATCCGCGAGGTGACCGCTCGAGTTTGAGCCGCCGTCGGCAGCAGCACTTAAATAGCAACCAGAGAGGCGATTACTAGCTGCCTGCAATGGCGACAAAGGTCTGCCGGCTCTAATTGAAAATATTGTCGGCTTCCTTTTCTCGGTACATCAAAAGCTCCGTCGGGCCGGAGCACAGTACCTAACCAGAGGGAACAAAAGGGACACTTCCAAAGAACTTCTTTTGACTTGTGTTTGGGACTATATACATTTTATACCTAAGTATTTATCAGTTTGTCTATTATTTCTCTACAATTTAGTTTTATCATTTATCTTTCTCAATCAATGAGTATTGATTCTACCTACGCACCTATTAACGAGTTTTAACTGATTTAGCATAGTCTTCCGCTAACTAGAAACACGATTGAATACTCTTGTTTTTACGCTTTTTCGCTTTCGCCCTATTATTTGGAATTATACGCAACCGCTAAGGTTATGTGCTTAAAACCGCAATAATAATATTTAAAATCGCTACACAGATTAATTTTATTCCCAAACCGCTACAATTTACGCACTGGGTATACTCCAAAAAACCGACCGCGCAAAAAATCAAGCCCACACCAATAAGATGTTCGGCAGCTCAACACATCAATAGCCACTGGTACTAGCTGGTGAGTCTCTGGATGCCTTTGGTAAGTCAAGTCAACCTGTTTTATTAACATCTTTATCTGTCACCTATTCTCTACCACTGGCCCAACCAACTTGTATGTATCAGGAATCTTGAATTCTATAATATTTTTTTAGATATTTAATGAAACGAACCGATTGTTTTAACATCATCTTCCAACTACATGTCTATTTAGGTCTACAAAAATTGACCATAAAAAACTGACAAATTTTTTTTAACGATTTATTAAATTAGAATATTTGACAAATTAATGCGAATTAAATAGTGTTTTATTAATATTATATATCATATGGCGCCGTGGCTTAATTGGATAGAGCGTCTGTCTAGCGAACAGGAGATTGTGAGTTCGAATCTCACCGGTGCCTAATTTTTTTAATCAATATTTTTCCAATTTATAAATTTGAATTTTGAGCAATATTGCATGGTAAAGGAATAAAATAAAATAAAAATTCTATGACTTTTTTTAAAAATTTTTCTTGCATAATAAGAATGTAGACTATAGGGAAGGAAATACATGGTTTTGTTACCTTGGACCCCCCCCCCCATAAAAAATATTCCGCATTGAATTACTAATATTTTTAGTGGTATACATTTTTATCATTTTTAGTTGACAACAAAATATTGTATGTAGGCGTACAGAGTTATTACAAAGGTAAGTAAGAAAGAAAGAAAGGTAAGTGAGAAAGAATTACTAGAAAGTGATTGTATAGTTAAAATTACAAGAACAATCTTGATTGAAACACTCACAAAACTTCCTCTATCCAATTTAAATAACCTAAATAATGCAGCAGTGTAGGCCTATTGTACCGAAAAGAACAGTGACTTTTTCTCCGTGAACGTATAATTAAATTATTCTGGCATTAAAAAAAAGTAATCTACTTAGTAATGTAATAGTAGTGTGGTCTGATAAAATGCATAAGTGGTGATTTTTTGTTTCTATCGCAGTTTTACTGATGTGATAGTCAGTCAATGTTTGTGATCTTTATTTTTATTAAAACGTAATTCATGTTAGAAGATTATCTTTCTTTTGGCGCGTTAGATAGAATGGCCTTTGCTTAAACTTTACAGAAGAAAAATATTGATTGTATCGATCATTATATCGGTGGCAGTGTGTTTTGAATACCAGCTGTTTCTGCCGGCATTGTTTATTTACCGAACGATAAGAAGGAAAACACCGGTGACTTTGTGAATCTACACACAAATAAAAATAAACAATAGTTTTCGCTTTAATTATATTTGTTTATTTACTGAAAGAAAATTGCTTATTGGGATTAATCAATAACTAAATATTTTTTTAAAGTTACCGAATTAATTTTATTATGGGTTTTTAAAATTTATTTTAAAACTTATTATCTAAATTTGGGTGTTTCTATTTCGTTTGCTGCTCTTGTTTATTAACTGTGGACCCAGCTTAGAAATAAATGTCTAAGGGAATTAATAAATTTTTTAATTGAAGTAAAAAATTTCCGAAACGGCCGAGGGCAAGTCGCTCTCCAGAGAAGATATCGCAAAGTACACCAAAGGTGCCCAAAGTACCGACGCCTGTTGGTCAGGATGATAATTTTCTGGCAATAGAGTCAGTGATGGTACGGGTTTTGGATGAGAAACTAAAGGTACTGGCTACGAAAGACGATCTCTTCGCCCTGGAAGAAGACTTAAAAAAATTATGTAATAAGTATAACGGACAGGAAAATCGAGAGTTAAAAGATGAAATACAGCTGTTGAAACGAACAGGGGACACTTTGGGTAGTGAGTTGGAAGAGTTAGAGGGCCGTTCGCGTAGGAAAAACTTTGTGTTTAAGGGAATAGTACGGCAGAATAATAAATCTTACATTGATGTGGTTAAAAATGTTTGCATTGGATATTTGGGTGGTAGTGAGGATATAGGAATAAACAGGGCGCATCCTCTTCGTGGAAAAAATGATGTGTTTATTGCACATTTTTGTAATGATCGAGATATCGATTATTTGTTAGCTAATGCCAAAAAAACTTAAGAACACAAAATGTTTAGTGCACAAAGACTAAACAAACCGAGTAAGAGCGAGACAAATGTGCTAAGTCAAGAAAAGAAATAGAAAGGGTTGTGGGTTGGAGACGAATGTCGATGAGTCATGATTATCTTTACGTTGATGGAACAAAACTGTATTGACCTCTGATGAAATGGTTCTGATGGATAGTGGTGAAGATTGTGCGGACGTGTTTGAGCATATGTTTGGGCACAGTCTCTCGGAGTTTCTGGAAGGTCTGTCAAGGGAGAAATCAGGGAATCGTCGGGTTCGCAAAGTTAGTGATCTCGTGCTGGAAGACATGGAAAGGCGGAAAAAGGGTCCTCTCGCTGGAACTAAAAGGTAACGAATCACAACTATAAACCAATGTGAGTGGTCGATCTATAAAAATATGACCATAAAATAACTGACAAAATTTGTTTACGGATTTATTTACACATAATTAGGATTTTTGACTAATTTAAAATCAACCTCTCTTTGACTAACAAATACGGGAAAACTGACGCCTAAACTAAGTTCAGTAGAAAAAATTATTGAAATGAATGCCATGGGTTTTTTAATTTTTTATAGACTAACTTTATACTGTCTGTCTATAACTTGATGGCCTCCGGCAGAGATGAGCAATGTGCGGATTTTAAAACCATTTCAGAAAACATTTCTAATTTTTTTAAGTAACTAAAACTTGCCCGATATGACGTATCTTAATAAAAAAAAGTATTTTGCATATGTTGTATTTTGTTCTATAAAATTTTTTCCAGTAAAAATTAATTGAAAATTTTGTCTTTACTTCGTTTCCTACGTGTGTACAGTTATCTTTAAAGACCCAAAAAATTCTCGCATGCTGACTTTTTTCGTGTTTCGCGATTTTGCAAAATTGATTTATGAAAATGCCTCGTAACTAAAAAAGTAATGATTTCCTGTTAAATTTTATTGTATCATCGTTTTCCATAATACTACAGAACAAACCTGCCAAATGTTATGTTTCATGCGGTCTTGGGTTCAAATCCCATTCAGGCACGGCATATTTTCATACGTTACAAAAATATAATTTCATCCTTCACCGTCTGCATTAGCAGTAATTGTAGAACAGTTGCACGTTTTAAACCAAATAAAAAAAAAATGTTGAGCGCGTTTTGCGAAATAATTTCATAGAACAAAAATCATGCTGAATACTTCGCTTTATAAAAATTCGTCATTTCCGAAAAATTTCAGTTACTTCAAAAAAATTAGATTATATGTTTTCTGAAATGGTTTTACAATCCGCATAGGGTATTGCTGCCCTCGGCGGAAGACCATCAAGTTGTAGACAGATAGTAAGTAATTTTGACGTAAAATACATACCAAGTCTGAAATTATAAAAATGTCCTATTTTCATTGATTTTAATGAGACAAATTCAGGAAGTCAGTAACTGACACTAAACTAAGCTTTCTAGAAAAAACCTTTGCACAACAAAATGTAAATTTTTAAATTTTCTACAAGTTTGATTATAAAGGCTTTTGCCTACAATATTTAACAAAATTACCACGAGAACACAAACCCCACGAATGTCGACAGACATGCCGCTAACACAATCTTATTGAGAATACACAATGTATTAAAGCTATTTAATAAAATCGGTAGAAGACGTCTGGAGAAAATACCTTGAATAAACAACTACTTCTGGTTGCTGATTTTGATGAAAATGTTCGTGTCGGGTTATATTTTGGTAACTAACTTAAGTTCCAAGTTTCAATTTCGTACGATATTCTGTCCTGGAGATATTTTGTCCACACATACAGAGACCAATCGGTGAAACTGTGTTTTTTTGGGGGGGTTCACATGGCCTTAACCGTGCATTTTCGGTGAAAACTCGATTTTAAAAAATATCAATTAAACAATTCTCCCATTTCCCAATATTTCGTATACAGCAAGGAAAAGTAAAATTACGGGAAAATGTTCATATAAACAAACGTCTAAATATTTTTATATATACCCTTAAGTTGACGCGTGGGGGTCTAAGTGACCCCATGTAAATAATTTTTCATTTTTCAATTTAATAACATTAGTTAACAACTTGCGGTATTTTTTAGTACCTTCCTAAAACTTTACTAACAACACTGTATTAGAATTTAAAACATTATATAAAGGTTTGTTTTGACAACAATCAAATTTTATAGTGGCGGGGGTTCAATCGACCCCCACGCGCCTACTAACGTTACAAAATATTATCCGACAATTCAGTTTCATTTTCAGTTGTGAGTCTTTCTATGTGTGTGTGAGTTGCCATTGTTTTATTTTCTGCTCATTAAAGTGTGTTTGATTGAACATAATAGCAGTCAAGTTAATTCATGGAATATTTTTCGAGTATTGGAACATCTTTTTATGAAACGCGTTTCATTGTTTTTCTGTTGTAACTAATTTACACAGGTTACAATTACAAATTACAGAGTTCTATATAAGTTACAAATTTAAATATGCCACATAATTCTGAAAAACAAAAAGCCGAACGAATTCGGTAACTTCTTTCTGAAGAAATTTCATCTGAACCAGAAGAGGAATGCGGCGAATCAGACCAAGATGAAGAAGATCACAAATAAGCGATTCTAACCATGATTCAGCTTCTGAATTCGAAATAGAATCGGAAGAAGAAGTAGAGGAAGAAGAAAGTACCGATCGATTTTTTTTTGAAAAGACAAAACACGTTGGAGTAAAGAACTAGCTACTCCAAGTGTCGTAAGAACTCGGTCTTTGAATCTCGTTCGTAGTTTTCCTGGACCGATTCATGAGGCAAAAAATGCCTCATGAGAAAAACAGTACACAATGGTATATAGTATATAGTACAAAACGCTTGGTTATGTAATGTCATGCTAAGATTTCAGAAAAAAACATGTTCATATAAAAAATTCTTGCTTTAATTATTTTTCTTAAATTTAGGCAAATTCATTAAAACATGACTGGTATACAATTAAACGAGAGGACTTATTTCTTAAAAACAAATTAAGTCTATCCAATTAAGCATTTACGATGGGGGTCAAGTAAACCCCCCGCACCTATTTACGTTGTAGATTAGAGCGCACCTACGTAAGGGTTAATTATATTATTCCATTATAATGTTTTTTTAGTTTTTTTAAAGTCACATCAATAGCCTGGCTATTAGCGCCTACGGTGGATTACTTAACTGAAATGCTGGGTTTTGACTTATAATATTTCCAAACCCTAGCCGGGATTGAACTCGGCACCTCCGTGTTGTAGACTGGGCGCTACAACTACGCCACGAAGGAATTCAAATTTTTTGTTGTTTTTAAGGTCATCAGCCGAAAGGCAGGGTTGAACCTCTAGAGGCTTTACTAAGTAAAACTAGGAATGAGGTGGCCTTCCTCAATAAGTGGAAAAGTATGCTTTTCAGCATACCGGGCCCTCTGGAAAGCATCTACTTTCCACCCTGCAAATGACACTTTCTCTTAATTCACCACAGGTTTTGGCTGTAAAATGAAATAAACTACTCTCAGAACTCTGACTTGTGTCTTTTACACCTCTACCTCTTCTATTCTTAAATGCTGAACTCGTATAATTGGCTAACCATGTGATGAGAAACAGATTTTTTTCGGTAACCATGGAACTAGCAGACTGAGTGCAAATAATTTAAGACTCCACTTGCCTGTTATGGGCAATCAAATCTTATATAATAATAATAAAACTTTTTCTAAAAATGAAGACAATTTTTATCTTAACATTTTATATTCATTTTTAAACACATCCATTCCTATTACTAAATTTATTCCAATAACCGAGGCGGTGGAAATTCACATATTCAACCATGGTTAAAAAAATACAGATAAGTAAAAAAGTTCACTATTACACTAAATTTTAGTTTACAACAAAAAATATGGTAAGTGACCTCACAGTTATCTTTGTACTTTACCTAGAATCACTTTCACGTTGTCCATTCCAACATTATTTATTCATTTCTGCATTTCATTCTTATGGCTATAGGCCTACATATTTTTTTCAATATACTGTATGTACGTTGCTATTCGTTGATTTAGAACAATAAGGGACCCCATGACCCAATAATATGAGAATGATATATATGACGTGTAAATGAAGAAGTCTTGTACAGACTCAAGCTGACCATTCCTCAGAAAGTATGGTTAATTAAACCCCGGCCAACAAAGTACACTGGTAATCTTTCTCTAGAATTAAAATCCGTATAAAAGTAACTAACTTCACTAGGATTTGAACCACGGAACCTTCGTCTTCGTACATCAGCTGTCAAACAGCTGATTCGCGGCGACGACAGCTGATTAGCGGTTTACCACTAGCTCAATCTAGTGGTAAAGGGTTTTTTAATCAAATCTAGGGTAAATCTTATTCAGCAAAGAGTCCAAAATTTGAACCAATTGCGACCACAGGTAGCTGGGATTACCGTCACTTGTTCAGATTTTCGAACATAACCTAAAAATGCCGCTTAGGCCCACAGTTAATAATTTTTTTAAATATTAAAATAAACAAAAACAAACACTTCTCTGTACTTACGTATATATTTAGTAGCTTTTAATTAACAAATATGTTGACTTAGCTTGTAATAATGTACACCGTGCTTTACTTTTGTCGTTCTCGCGCTAATTAAAATATCGCCCACCGGGTTGGTCTAGAGGTGAAGTCGTCGCCGTGAATCAGCTATTTAACAGCTGATTTTGGAGACAAAGGTTCCTGGTTGAAATCCTAGTAAAGGTAGTTACTTTTACACAGATTTCAATACTAGACAGTGGTTGCCGGTTTCCTTTGATGGTTTGGGTTCAATTAACCATAGGGCCTACTCTCTTAAGAATGGTCGACTTAGGTCTGTACAAGACTACACCTAGTTTACACGTCACACACATCATCCTCATCTCATTGGGCCATTGGGATGGTTATTATTTTGATTTGAACAGATTGCAACGTACAGATATTAGTAATTAAAAAAAAAATGTAAATATCGAAAATATTTACGGATGGCGTTCGGATTATTGACACTCTACTGTATTAAGTATTAGAAATTGTTTTCCTTAGTTTAGAATGGAATTACTAAACGTAGATTAAGAACATACGTGTAAAAATAATTAGGTTATTATTATGTATGGAATTTTTTGTATAAATAAATATATATTTACAAATAGATCTTTTAAAAAGACACATTTCTAGGTTTATGGTCAATGATAATTAAATATCTGTTGAAATATAAATAAATAAAAATTAAGTAAAACTTCCGGTGAAATTCATGAATGTAAAAAAGTGAGCAACCATGTTACGAGGTTTAGGAAAATGTTGACTCGACATTGACTACCGTTTTATTTCGGTATAATAATTAAGTTAGCCTGAAGTCGCTACTCCAAAATAAGCACATCTAAAAGCACTAACAAGAAGACTTGGTAATTAAAGTTTATTTTATTTCTGGGTACGTTCGTTTAACTACCTTGGACAAATAAACGTGTGCCAGTAAACGGACGGCAATCTCAAGTTATTTTCCCGCTAAAGATTAACTCTGTTTCTCCATTCTGTACCTAAGAAATAATCCAATCGAAAACCTCCCTGGATTAGATAAAAGTGTACCGATTCAAAAAACAATCTAGCATAAAAATTTTTGTATTTAACTCTCAGATGACTTACTCTAGCCAGTGTAAATGAAAAATTATTTTATCCCTAATGTGAGTACGTTGTAATTTGTTCAATTCAGAATAATAAGCAACCCAGTGACCCAATAAGTTGAGAGTAATGATGAGTATAATGTGGTGCAGTCTTGTACAGACCCAGGACATCTATTCCTGAAAGAGTATGGTTAATTGAAACCCCAACTATCACAGTACACCGGTATTAACTGTCTAGTATTCAAATCAATGAATAGTATAACCTAATTTAAATCATGAGTGAATGACGTATAAAACGTGAGTGAATTCTTAAGGGGTGTGCTCTAGTGGTAATAGTCTAACGGGATTTTTGAAATTAGGTACGGCCCTAATATGCATTTTAGGGAAATAGTGCATAAGCACAGTTTTAGGAAATGAAAATACCTACAACTTTTATTACGTTTTATTCTACAACGCTTAGTTTAGCGTCAGTTATTGATTTTCTTTATTTTTCCCATCAATAACTTATCGGTAAAAATTGAACTTTTTACGATTACGGCCTTAGTATAAATTTTACAACAAGTGTGTTTGAAATTAACGTTAAACGAATTAAAAAACCTAAAACGTTTATTTATACATTTTTTTTCTACAGAGCCTAGTTTAGCGTCATATAGTGATTGTTGAAATGAGAGATCACAAATGTGGATGTATTGTTGAGAATGGGTAAGGAGTGTAAATTGGTAAAGACTATAAAGAGAAGTAAATTGGAGTATCTGGGCCATGTTATGAGATGAGATAAGTATACTCATTACTGAGGCTTATCGTCGAAGGAAAGATTAAGAGAAAAAGAAATGCTGGGCGTAGAAGACTTTTCTGGCTGCGGAATCTGAGGGAGTGGTACGGGTGTAGTTCAACGGAGCTGCTCAGAGCCGCGGTCGACAGAATACTGATTGCTATGATGATTTCCAACCTCCGATAGGGAACGGAACCGAAAGAAGAATTTTTTTTTGTTTTTTTTTTGTTTAACGTCCGACTGTTCTGCAATTACTGCTAATGCAGACGGTGAAGGATGAAATGATATTTTGTAACGTATGAAAAAATGCCATGCCTGAATGGGATTCGAACCCAAGACCGCATGATGAGAGGCGAGCACGTTACCAACTGCGCCAATGCGGCCGGCAAAAGAAGAAGAAGAGTGATTATTCCTTTTTTTAAGTTCTACAGAGGTTGAATTTTATTTACCGTCATTCACTCATGATTAGAATTACGTTATGTTTTTCATTTTACATTTTTTATAAATGATTAAACATAGGTTATACTAGCATAGTGAACCCGAGCGAATAAATTCGCAAAATTTTGGGCTTTAAACCTCTATCACTAGAAAATTTATTATTTTTTTAGTTGATTTTTTAAGTGATTTAAGTTAACAGCAAACTTAACCGTTCTTAGAAGAACGGGGAGTAACGACTAAGGAACAGTAGTACGATAGTTTCGTTCTGAAAAGAACGGTTTTAAACTAAAACTTTGAATAAAGCAACGTTAAGACAATGTCCAGGGACTGAGAGTGTTCAGCGATGAGAAGAGAGGTAGGTGCACATATCCTGTAATGCTTATAGAATATGGCTATGGAGGGGTAAATGTAGGAGAACCGCATTACATTGTAAACGAAATTAATTCTTTTTCATTTCGTAAAATGAAGCACATATTAGCATGAGATTCAAGTTTAGAAATTTTGGGAAAATCAGGAATGAATATTCTTTAAAACCAAGTACAAATTATAAAAATCCGTTAGGTAGAACTCTGTATTTAAAAGTTAATTCCCATTTAAAATACATTTGAAGCGATTTTGCGTTTTAAATGTGTAGATTACTTATCATTTCCATTGGCAAGAGAAAGTCGTGTGAGTATTTCAGGTTAATTTCTACATTAATTTGTTTTTCTACATCAATTTTTCTCGCACATATCAGAGTGCGTGTTCGTACAAAAACATTAAAAACCAACCACTATCAAATAACAATAATTAAATTGGCTTCAGGGGGTTTTACGGAACGTAAAAATCAATTGAAATCGGACTATAAAAAGTTATTATACCACGAGACAGTAAAACGTATTTAAGGAAGGGAAGTTAAGTGTATTTCTTAAGAAAGAAATATTGTAAATATTTTTCTAAAAGAAACAAATGTCATTTTTTATTACTTCACTTAAGTAATTTGCAATTAAATTTTCATTGGTAAAAAATTTCATTAAAACAAAAAGAAAATAGCGATACAAGGGCGAAGAGGTCAAATGAAAATGTCACTCACAGAAGTCATTAAGGGATTGACTACCTCCCGTACTCGTTTAGGCGCTTCTGCAATGATGCCACCATTTAATGGGGTAAATGAGCTCACTACGAATGGACCTCATCGTCCTCCCCTAAAATAAGGGTTGATTCTGCTATCCCATTCTATTCTTAACTGCCATTTCCAACAGAACTACTACTTCGTTTGCCAATCTTTTTTTAAACAAAAGAATTTTTCCACTTTCTTTTACAAAACTATTTAATGGAACACTAGCATACAGTTTTTTGGTTATATATACATAGAAATATAAATATACCTAACAAATTTATCTGTGCATAGCTCGAGTAAATTTACTAGCATTAAAGAGGTTCAAATAATAATTTGGAGTAGTAAATAGGGACTTGTTTATTTTAGGTGATCAAATAAAACTTTTTATGTGAAAATGTTATAATTAAATATTATTTTCCTTGTAAATTTCTAAATGATTAAAAATCAAAAATCTGGTGTGAAACACTCACACGACGTTTTCATTTCAACATTAATAATGACAAATCTATGAAAATGACAAAAAATTCATAATGATATAATAATTAAAAACATTAACGAACTAAATAAAAAAATAACCCACGAAGTTGGTCTAGAGGTAAAGTCGTTGCCGCGAGTTAGCTGTTTACCAGCTGAATGTCAGAGATGAAGGTTCCTGGTTCAAATCCTGTAAAGGTAGTTACTTTTATATGGATTCGTATACTAGGCAGTGGTTACCGGTGTACTTTGGTGGTTAGGCTTCAATTAACCATACTCTGTCAGGAATGGTCGGGCTGGGTCTGTACAAGACTTTAATTCATTTACACGTCAAACACATCCTCCTCATTTCATTGGGTCATAGAGTTGCTAATTGTTCTGAAGTGAAAAGATTGCAACGTACACACATTAGGGATAAAAAAATAAAAAATAAATAAAAACTATTAACGTAACCTCTAAATTACCTTTACTGGGATTTGAACCACGGAACATACGTTTCCGAAAATTAGCTGTTAAAGTGCTCATTCTCGGCAACAACTGTCCAAGTTACTGATCCACTGGACCATCTACGTGGTTTACTAATTAATATAAGTAAGCCTATATGAAGCGGTAAGTGCAAGAAGGGCCCATGTCAAAGAAATATTTTAGAAACTGTGATTGCAACTACGGCTTATCAATACATTGTTTGTAAAATCACTTTTTTACCGTTTTACTTATTGTAGGTTAGAATACATTTATTGAATATACAAAGGGCCTATTCGTGTAGTTCTACATACCGTGCTTCCTAGAAAATTTGACCTATAGGGTAATTAACATTGGATAATGGACTGTCAACATTAATCTTATTATAAAGGTCTAATCTTACTTGAAAGATTTTAATAGCAAATACTTAAATTATCAATAAAAATCTGGTGTGAAACACTCACACAACTTTCTCTTGCCAATGCAAATAATTAACAATAAACCTAACATTAGTATTAAAACATTAGAAATGAACGAAAAATAACCTCAAAAACATAACCTTATTTTAATCATGAGTGAATGACGCAAAATGACAATCGAACTCAGTTTGGCTTAAAAATACGGAAAATCACGCTTTCACGCTAAACTAGGCTCTGTAGAGAAAAATGCTCTAAACAAAAGTTGTAGATCTTTTAATTTTCTATAAATTTAATTATATACACTTTTGTCATAAAATGCATTCTAAGACCGAAATGTTAAAAAAATCGATTTTTCTCACGTTTTCGTGAGAAAAAAAACAGAAAATCGCAAATTACCGCTAAACTAAGCGTTATACAAAAAAATGTCTGAAACAGAAGTTGTAGGTTTTTAATTTCTCTACAACTTTTATTATATAAGTTTTTGCGCTAAAATTTATATTAAAGCCGTAATCTTAAAAAAACAACGTTTTTACGTGAAAACAGCCTCACCGAGAATTTCAGCAAACATGGCGCCTACCCTATCTTGTAGAGAATAAAAAATTAAGTAAAATAGGCGATTTTAAAAAAAATCGTAGGACCAGTTTTTGAGAAAATCGCAAAAAACTGAAAAATTATACGAATAAACTACTACTTCCGGTTGACCGATTTTGATGAAAATGTTTGTGTCGCGTCCGGTAGTGGTATGTAACTTAAGTTTCAAGTTTCAAGTTCGTACGATGTTCCGTTCTTGAGATATTCTGTTCACACACAGACACACACACACACACAGACCAATCGCTAAAAACATGTTTTTTGGGTTCAGGGGGTCTGAAAACGTATAGATCCGGTGAAAACTCGATTTCGAAAAATCGACATGAAAACAATACTTTCCTTCCTAGGCAAGAGAAAGTAAAAATGACAAAATGTTATTTAATTTCGATACAGTGCGGTACTTACACAAAAAAAAACTTTGTGTTAATACTGCCTCAACAATAGCCACGGCCGTATTGTTGTCGGTTAATACTCTATTTTCGATATTATCGTACGAGAATCATTGTGAGTTAGAATCCCAAACTGATTAAAACTATTTGATTATTGATTTTTTGGGTTTATTTTTTGTTAAATGATCATTGAATATTATTAATTAAATAATGAAATACATTTGAAATTATAATTGTAATTTTTAATTCATCCACTTAAATGTTTTTTATTTAATTAAGTTAACTAATTATTAAGTTAATAAATTATTTAGCAAAATATAAAAAAAACGTTTTTTAAATTGTGTGTGGGATTCAAACTCACAACCGGTAATATCAAAAATAAATCAACTGACTACTTAACGTGCGCGGCTATTGTTCAGACAACAACTGGTGCGAAAATATTCCTTTTGTAAGTACTGTGCTTAATATCAAAATTGAATAACATTATGTCTACTTTTTTTTTTGTTTTACACCAACAATGGAGTTTGAATCAGTTCATACACATTTAAGTTCTCGAAGTACGAGCTAAAGATTTAGCTTTCAGCTTCCTCTTCTGGACCCAAAACGGTTTCATTCTTAACGACCTGTCCGCTCTTTGTTGACCAGTTATGGTGTATTGTTTTTGTTCAGATGATTTTAGTTCTTTCGTCAAATTTTCTGGGAAGTACGGTATAATAAGTAGCATTCAAAAATGAGTCGTTCAATGATTGAGTGCAACAGTGGCCTATGTGGCTCTCACTTTGTTCCACTGAATCAGGTGATTACTGCTAACTGCTACATAATCTTTAAACTTTCTGATGGTATTGTATGTTTTTTAATATTAAATATCAACGTAAAAGTAATATTTGTTTCTAATATTAAGGTTTTACAGTTTCAGTTGTATAACTATGTAGTTATACAAAGGAATCTGACAAAAGCAGTTCGGAGAGCGTATTAAAACGGAAATTAAATCCCGATACATAGAGAAGAAATAAAATTAAATTATTTAGAGCGCAGGGTAATTAATAGATAATTCCTTAATGGGTAACACAATTATTTCTTTTGATTTACCCTATAGTAACAGCGACAAGAGCCAAACAAAAAAAGAAAACTGAGATAAAATCTTTTGGAAATGGATTTTTTGAGTGCCAGTAGACTACAAATCCATTGTTTTTATTCCTAAACTGAATTCACTGCATATGTTGTTACAATTTTACATTCATTATAAAATAACGGAAAGATACTTTTTGTGTTTCCTAAAATATTTTAATTTTTTAAGTTAGGCACTTGTTGCACTTCCCACTTTTCGTATATTACTCTTAGACATAGACCTTTCTTGCACTCACTACTTCGTATATTTGTACAAAAATATTTGTTATACTTTTCAAAAAGAAATTTTATTATTTAGAAATAACCACCTCCTGAAAAAAACTCTGAATGAACGCCACGAAAATAATAATAATAATAATAAAGAAAGTAATCCAACCAACAAAAATTTGATCATAAATGTTTTATAGTTGAAATTCTAAGGCTATTCCACAAAAGGAATCGATAGATGGGCTTTTAATATTTCAAAAAATAACCAGCAAAAGAAAATACCTTTTCAATAGCTTTTCACTTATTAGAAAATTGAATGAAAAGAAAACGGAAATGTGGTAAAAAATAACAATGGGAAAATATCGGGAAAATTCTTCGAGTATTAAGGAGAAACCTGCTTTCGTTTTTCTTTCATTTAAATTAATTTTTCCCGTCATCTCGATTGATTGTATTTTATTACTTTTTCAAATACCTACCGTACTAATCACTTACATTGTTTTCCTTTATATTACAAATACACAATTTGGAAATTAATTATTTCCAAAAATTACAATATATGATTCGTAAATCCGTGTTAATCTTTTATCAGTAATGAAAACAGTATAAACGTTCTGAATATTGAACTGTGAGGATCCGCAAGTTCATCTAACATTACAATCTTATAGGGTTTCCAAACTAACATTATTGAAATTAATGAAATATACTTAAATAGGATAGCTCTTTTAACAGGATAACATTCTGGAACGAAAAATTCTGGTGTGAAACACTCACTTGACTTCCAATGTAAATAATGAAAAATATGAACTAGCTATGTTTAATCATCAGAAAACAATATAGAATCAAGAAATATAACCTAATTTTCATCATGAGTGAATGATGAAAAATTAAAATTAATTTCTGTAGAACTAAAAATACGAAAAAATACCAATAATTTATTGATACTAAAACTAGGTTCTGTAAAAGAAAATAGTTGAAATAAAAGTTGTACAATTTTTAATTTTCTATAACTTTAAAATGAAATAAAACTTTCTATACACTTCTAGCGTAAAATGCATACTAAGGGTGGATAATTAAACGATCCCGTTTTGCACCCATATAATGATACAAAAATACAGAAAATCACTAAATTGACGCTAAACTAAGCGTTGTGAAATATAATGTTAGAAATAAAAGTTAGCTCTTTGTATGTTCTTCAACTTTAATTACAACATAGTTTTGTTCTAGAAAGTACATTAAGGCCGCAATCTTAAAAAAACCCTTTTTTACCACGAAAGCACAGACCCCCGCAAGAATTTTAGCAGAAATCTTCATAAGTGGTTTGTATTGAATATTTAGGGACTCCTAAATTTTTGAATATTTTTTACGTTGATTATGAGCATCTAAAATACATTTTTAAGACACATTTTAAAGTAAAATAATCTGGTGTTAAACACTCACACGACTTTCTCTGGCCAATCTATAAAAAACCCAAAATAACTATGTTTAATCATATCAGTAAACGATTTAAAATGAAAAACATAACGTAATTTTAATCATGAGTGATAGACGTGAAAGAAATTCAACATCTGTAGAACTTAAAAACACGGAAAAATTTAGGAATTACCGCTAAGCCAGCATTTGTAGAGAAAAATGCTTAAGATAAAAGTTTTTGGTTTTTTAATGTCCTATAACTTTCATTATACACATTTTTGTTGCACAATGCATAATAAGGTCGCAATCTTAAAAAATACCATATTTTTCCAGATTCTGATGAAAACAAACAGAAAATCACTAATTTTGTTTCTAATAAGAGTTGTTAAATAAATGTTTGGAACAAAACTTGTAGGTCTTAAATGACGTATAAATTTAAATATATATACACTAATGCCGTAGAATGCATATTAAGGCTACAATCTTAAAAAAAGTCTACGATAGCACAGCCTCCCCAAGAATTTCAGAAAATTCTATCTGTAGGCGCTTACCATATATTGTAGAAAATAAACAATATAGTAAGCCAGGTGAATGCAAAATTACACGAATAAACTATTTCTGGTTGACCGATTTTGATAAAATTAGTCGGGTCGAGTGTCCTTATTGTACCAAACGTAAGTTCTATGTTTCAACTTCATTTTATGTTATTTCGTTCTAAATATGTTATTCCGTCATAATGTTATTTTGTTATAAATAGTTTCCTTGCACCCCCACACACACACACACACACACAAACACACACACACACACACACACACACATACAGACAAATCGCAAAAACATGTTTTTTGAATTCAGGGAGTCTGAAAACGTGCATTTTCGGTGAAAACTCCATTTTTAAAAGTCGATATGGAAACAATACTTTCCTTACCTATATTTTATTTAAATAGGGCAATAGAAAGTAAAATTGTAGGGGATAACGGAAAATAATTTCGATTACAAGGAAAAGGTGAGCGCTTATTTGGGATTTGTGCATGAAGGAAATGTGATTCATAGTCTTTCGAGTACTGTTGATTTGGCAAAAATGGAAAGGTTTTTTTGGGTCAATCCAAAATTTCAAGTCCACACAAAACATTTGTTTGGTTGCTGGACCATTTTCAATAATCTTGTGAAGGTTTTAATATATCCCTTACCTACTGGAATTTCAAAATAGTCATTTTTTTGCTATACTGGCCATGGTTATTATTTATATTTTCCAGACGCTCAATATAAGGGTACCACATGCAATCACAGACATAATTAAACACGATAATTTGACCGGAGAAAATCGTGTGAATGTTTCACATTAGGTATTTACTGTTTTTAACGATGCAGTTGTTCCAGAAGTGTAGGGATCAGGGTAATAAGGTGCTCTTACGTTTTAATGCCTATGTGAAGGCTTCCGATCAGGTGAAGGACAAAATGAGTTGTTTGATTCTGTATGATGTTTTATTAGAGTAAAATTACATACTAAATCAAATTAAAAACCTATTAGTACAATATGGTATCAGTAAACGAAAAAATCGCAGATCCTGTTCTTAGAAAGAACAGGGTACGGCAGGATTGTGTTCTATCGCCAGTTCTGTTTAACTTCTACTCAGAACTAATATTTAAGCGATTCTTTTCTAATGCAATCGATGGAATTGAGATGAATGGAGTACTTCTTAACTACAAAAGATATATTTTTGGTAAAGTCATTTTTCAGATTCATGACAGGGGCTTCAGCGCTTGCTCAATAGAGTTACCGAAGAGGGAAAGGCTCTTAGCCATAAAATTAGCCCTGTAGCTCTTAGTCACTAAAAACTAAGGTGATGGTGATTAGTCAGGTCCCTGACACTCAATGCGACTTAATTATTGAAGATCAAAGTATTGGTAAGGTTAAGAAATTTAAGTATTTCGGTAGTGAGATTACAAGAGATTTGGAGCTAGCAGTAGAAGTGAGGGCTCATATTAAAATAGCTAGGATGTAATTTCTTAACATGAATTATCTGTTTGTTGATAATACAATTTCACCTCCTGTAAGATAAACTGCCCTGCTAAGAAAAAAGCAGTAATTGCAAATTTCTCGATTTTGAGTTTTATATGTAGGCTATTCTTATGTTTTGGACCACGAAGAATCTAGCGAACTATCTAAAACAGCCGTGTCTACAACAGTTACTTAGATATCGAGGTACTCAGAAGCAGTATCTACATGGTTTTTGCCAGGCTTACAAAAGAAAATAGCAATATATACAGATACTAAGGGAAAATGCAGTACTGTAGCTCCTGCCTGGTTCTTAGTTTGCCACAGATACTGCTTTTTTACTTAGTAGAATTTGATGCTCATTTCATTTACCTGCTTTGAATATCTTTGTCGATTAGTCATAAAAGTTCATCGGTTATAAAAGTTTAAGGTTGCACCACCTTAAATATTGACCTGAGGGCAAATTCTTGAATATGAATTTAAAACAAAATAATAAAAAAATATAGGGCGCTATTTCTAGCAGTAGAGCATGAGAAAATTAAATAAATGAAACTATGTTTCTTTGCATTCAACTGAAACATTTAATACATTAATTACTAACAGACATCGTTAAATTATCCTAACCTATTTTACATAATTATAGCTAACCTTTTTCTGCCACGACTTTAATAAAACTCAAAATTTAAAAACCCCTTAATATATACGAAATGAATTTACCTCAAACTAAATATCTCTCCATAATTTTCTTCTTCTCCTAGTTCTTCTGGTCACCTCATCAAATAATTTCTCCTTCTTAACACTTTCACTGACCAATTGTTCCAAGCTGAATTCCCAATGGAACTGATTTCGGTCTTCGATATCCGAAATCAGGAAACCTTTGATTGACAAGCCTCCCTCTCCTATCAACCCAGTTCAACAACCAGGTATGTTTACTAAGCAAAAAAGAAAAATATTGCTTTCTAAGCAGTAGCTACTAAGTTAGTAGCAGTTAGTTAGCTGCTAAGTTAGTAGCAGTACTAAGTAGATACAGCTTTTTAAGCTGTACTGCTTTCTGTATCTGTTTTTTTGCTTATGAATTCTACTATTATAATACCACTGAATACTCTTATTATATGAATACTGCTTAAAATTAAAGCAGTATCTGATTTTTTAATTGTCACAAATTTTTTTAAATTTTGAACTTAAAAAAATTTAAAAAACTTCCCTTTTTACCATATATGTTAATATATTCGTGTCAATACGGCTTTTACGGATAAGTTCTGTTAGTCTTTATAGCCTATTGTTGTAAATAAATATCACAAGATCATGATGTTACATTAATAAAATTGTGTTACGGCTGTCAAAAATACTTTAAAGACATTTCCCACACTTCAGCTTGTTGCAGTTACTGCCTGCTTTCTTAGTAGGGCAGTAGGCTATAGGTTTTTAAAAACATACACCTTTTCTGTATGCGGCGTAGAAACATAGATTTTGAGTATCGTTTAGAAGCTTTTGAAATATGGGTGTTTAGAAGAATGCTCCGGCTTTAGAGGACCGGTCATGTTACCAACGTCGATGTTTTGAAACGTATGAGTGTGGACTGTCAGTTAATAAGCATAATTAAAAGAAGAAAGACTGTCAACCTTGGTCAAGAGTGTTAAGTATAAGTTTCTCAGACTGATTCTCGAGGGTAAATGTTAGGGTAAGTGCAGGTTTCAGCGAAGAAAATGCTCCTGGTTGAAGAATATTAAAGACTAGACGAACTTGAGTTCACACACTCTTTAAAGGGCGGTTCATGATAGAGAGCGTTCTGCGAATGTTGTGGCCAGTTTTTATTAATGGAGGCGACTCTATAAAAAGGATATAGTATCAAAATCAGTCTTATATTGAAAAATGTGTTACTAGAAGATTTGCTTTAAAGTTAGTGAGGTTTGCCCTACCCATTTCTTGGTATTGAATTTTTTTACTCGTTTGATTTCTTCTGATCATAAGTAAAATTATCTCTCTATTTGGTTCAGTCAATTATCAAACATATTTTACGTCAATTAACTCTCAGTTCATTATTTTTAAGTGGTTTTCCTTTCAATATCTATTACTTTGTTGAATGCGTCTTCTTATTTCTATGTCCATTGTAAAGTCCTTATGGTTCAACTATTACATTCACTTTTATTAATAATGGCACCCATTCAAGACTATTACTTTTTTCCTAATTGTACAGACAGTCTTCTATAGATTGTCCAAAATATAGAGGCATCTGATATAAGCCATAAATATATACCTAATGTACGTGTTGTTGTTTAGGTCATCAGCCGAAAGGCTGGGTTAAACCTGTAGATGTTTTACTAAGTTAAAAGAGAAGTGAGGTGGTTTACCACGCCTTTCTCGCTGAGTGGAAAAGTACGCTTATCAGCATGCCGGGGCCTCTGAAAAGCACATATTTTCCACTCTGCAAATTACAACTTCACTTCATCCACCACAGGGTCTGGCTGTATAATGAAATTCATTACTTTCAGAGGAGACAACTCTGATTAGTGTCTTTTACACCTCTATCTCTTCTGTTCTTAAATGATTCAGTCATTTAATTAGCTGACCATGTGATAAGAAACAGAATTATTTATTTTAGCCCAGCAACGAACAGATTCATTGTTAATAATTTGACACTTTACCTGTATGTTATGGGTAGTTAATGTACGTAATAACAATAATACTTTATTTCAAAAAAAATTACAATGATAATTTTAACATTTTATTTTATTTTTTACACACGTCCCTTCCTATTACATCAATCATTCCAATAACAGAGACGGTGGAAATTGACATATCCAAACATGGTTATAAACAATGTACCAGGATATGTAAAAAACCATTACCGTATTTATTAAAGTATCCCCGCACTTGTTTTCGCGGATTGGAGAAGAAAAAAATTGGGTGCGGGTCATACTCGAACCATGCTCCGTGAGCGCGGTAATTTATTCCGTGTGTTTAGTACCACTTTATGTAGAAGAATTTATGTTTTCATAGAGCTAAAATAAAGATAGCAGTGGGTAAAATGTAACGATATAATGCATTAATAAACCTTTCAAAACTGCAATAAAACAACAATACACTAAATGAAAGGCAGAAGAAAATTACGTTTTCACAGCTACAGGATAAATCCAGCTCCCAGATGTTTAACAAATTTGTGTTTGGATAAAAGATGCTTCGAAAGGAATTTCCGACGAATTAGTACAGAAGAGTTTTAAAAAATGCGGAATATTTATAATGAACTCAAAGGTTCGTCATATTCAGCATAGACTCTACCTATATAAGGCAGAGTGACGTGGAGGCGAAGTCTTTTGCAGACGATGACAGTGATGAAAGTCAGGAGTAACATGTAATAAGTACTAAATGCTCATTATCACAATTTAAAAAAATCTGGTGTGAAACACTCACACAACTTTCTCTTGCCAATGCAAATGATTAATAATAAACCTAACATTATTAATAAAATATTAGAAATAAACAAAAACTAACCTCAAAAACATAACCTTATTTTAATCATGAGTGAATGACGCAAAATGACAATCGAACTCAGTTTGGCTTAAAAATACGGAAAATCACGCTTTCACGCTAAACTAGGCTCTGTAGAGAAAAATGCTCTAAACAAAAGTTGTAGATCTTTTAATTTTCTATAACTTTTATTATATACACTTTTGTCGTAAAATGCATACTAAGACCGAAATGTTAAAAAAATCGATTTTTCTCACGTTTTCGTGAGAAAAAAACAGAAAATTGCAAATTACCGCTAAACTAAGCGTCATACAAAAAAATGTTTGAAACAGAAGTTGTAGGTTTTTAATTTCTCTACAACTTTTATTATATAAGTTTTTGCGCTAAAATTTATATTAAAGCCGTAATCTTAAAAAAACAACGTTTTTACGTTAAAACAGCCTCACCGAGAATTTCAGCAAACATGGCGCCTACCCTATCTTGTAGAGAATAAAAAATTGAGTAAAATAGGCGATTTTAAAAAAAATCGTAGGACCAGTTTTTGAGAAAATCGCAAAAAAGTGAAAAATTATACGAATAAACTACTACTTCCGGTTGACCGATTTTGATGAAAATGTTCGTGTCGCGTCCGGTAGTGGTATGTAACTTAAGTTTCAAGTTTCAAGTTCGTACGATGTTCCGTTCTTGAGATATTCTGTTCACACACAGACACACACACACACACACGCACACACACACACACACACACACACACACACACACACATACACAGACCAATCGCTAAAAACATGTTTTTTGGGTTTAGGGGGTCTGAAAACGTATACATCCGGTGAAAACTCGATTTCGAAAAATCGACATGAAAACAATACTTTCCTTCCTATATATTCATATAGGCAAGAGAAAGTAAAAATCTGGTGTGAACACTCACACAACTTTCTCTTGCCAATGCAAATAATTAATAATAAACCTAACATTATTAATAAAATATTGGAAATAAACAAAAACTAACCTCAAAAACATAACCTTATTTCATGAGTGAATGACGCAAAATGACAATCTAACTCAGTTTGGCTTAAAAATACGGAAAATCACGCTTTCACGCTAAACTAGGCTCTGTAGAGAAAAATGCTCTAAACAAAAGTTGTAGATCTTTTAATTTTCTATAACTTTTATTATATACACCTTTGTCGTAAAATGCATACTAAGACCGAAATGTTAAAAAAATCGATTTTTCTCACGTTTTCGTGAGAAAAAAACAGAAAATCGCAAATTACTGCTAAACTAAGCGTTATACAAAAAAATGTTTGAAATAAAAGTTGTAGAAATTTACATTTTCTACAACTTTTATTATATAACGTTTTGCGCTAAAATGCATATTAAAGCCGCAATCTTAAAAAGAAATGTTTTTACGTAAAAACAGCCTCAAGCAGAATTTTAGCAAACATGGCGCCTACCCTATCTTGTAGAGCATGAAAAATGTAGTAAACCAGTTGATTTTTAAAAAAAATCGTAGGACTAGTTTTTGAGAAAATCGCAAAAAAGTGAAAAATTATACGAATAAACTACTACTTCCGGTTGACCGATTTTGATGAAAATGTTCGTGTCGGGTCCGGTAGTGATATGTAACTTAAGTTTTAAGTTTCAAGTTCGTACGATGTTCCGTTCTTGAGATATTCTGTTCACACACAGACACACAGACACACACACACACACACACAGACACACACACAGACCAATCGCTAAAAACATGTTTTTTGGGTTCAGGGGGTCTGAAAACGTATAGATCCGGTGAAAACTCGATTTCGAAAAATCGACATGAAAACAATACTTTCCTTCCTATATATTCATATAGGCAAGAGAAAGTAAAAAGCGCTAATCAATGAAAACTTATCATACTCAAGTATTGTTGTTGAAACTATATTTTTAAATGATATCTTCTTTCTGTTTTACAGGATCGATTACCCGATTCTGTAAGCCGTATATGCTGACATTATATCTATGCCCTACATATTCAGAAATGACTAGGTAATAGTTATAGTAATTGTAATACTAATTACTTAATTACTATTGTAACTTAAAAAAGACCGAATAAATACTTCATATTCTGCATCAGGTGTCTTGTTGCTTTTTCTATCGTATTAGGTGGTACATTATTTATTTTTTTCGGTTTGCGGTCCATAAAATCGTGGTGCGGGACTTATTCGAGGGCAGAGGGTACTCAAATATACACGATATTTCACAAATTTTTTAAAACTTTTTACAATAAGAAATATGGTAAGTGAGCTCACCGTTGACTTTGTATTTTTCCTAGCATCACTTCCATATTGTATCTACGGACGTTAATTATTATCCATTTCTGCTTTTCATTCTGTCTAGTTGTATGTTTAGATAGTAGGTTTTAAAATTTATTAACGTATAATATTTTTATTATATTTTAAAATGTAATGACATTAGCTAGCACCTTTCGCTCGATTTTTATTCATAATTTTTACTTTCTCTTGCTCAATATGAAATATAGGTAAGAAAATTATGTTTACGTGTAACATTTTCGAAAGTGAACTTTCACTAAAAAAAAACACGTTTACAATCTTCTGAGCCCAAAATATGTGATTATACTGATTGGTCCGTGTGCGTACGTGCGTGTGTACGTGCGTGCGTGCGTGTGTATGTGTGTGTGTGTGTGTGCGTGCGTGAGAGAGAGAACAAATTTAGTGTCAGGAAATTCTAGTATTTGTAACATAGTTAGGATTTTTACAATTCAAAAGAAAGCTATTAGGTGTATGGTGGGAGCTAATTACCTCAACTCATGCAGCCGACTATTTAATGAGCTAATAATATATTTCTTACAGTAATAAGGTTCCCTCGCTCAACACATTTTTTGAGGTAATAATAATTATATTTGCCCATAACGGGCAGGTGAAGTGTTAAATTAATTGCACTCGATAAGCTGGTTCCAGGGTTACAAAAAAAGTTCTCTTTCTTAGCTCATAGTGAGCCAGTTCATATGAATGAACTATTTAAGAACAGAAGAGGTGTAAATGAGACCACTCAGAGTTATCTCCTCTGAGGGTAATGAATTTCACTATACAGCCAGACCCTGTGGTGAATGAAGTGAAGGTATTATTTGCAGGGTGGAACGTAAGTGCTTTTTCGGAGGACATATTTATTTATTTTATAAAAGGTAAGAGAAGGTAAAAAGAAAAATGACTTCCAATATTTTTACAATAGTTACATTTCTGTACTATAATATTCTGAGAGAAATATCAAAATATTTATATTTTTTATTGCATTTAGGTCTACTGGCAGAGAAATTATTATGAGAATTATTTAAGAAGGTGACAAAGATGGGAACAAAACAGAATGGGATTAGAAATGCGTAATATATTGATTGGGAGGTTAGGTTAGATGTACGATTGTGTAAATGGGAAACGAAGCTAACGTGACTTATTGAGGCTTGGTCAGGTTAGGTTAGGATTTCTCTTTAAAATTGCCATTTCTGTCGATTGGTCCATTCTAGGTTGGACGAAACAGACAGTCGATATTTCATTCTAACTTACAGACAGTTTGTTAAATGTGAAAACACGTTAGCTTTAGTTTCCGTTTAAATATAGATTCTGTTGCTCTCGGAGAACGACTGATTATTCTCGAGGGGGTTTTGATGGGGGATACCTACCGTCCCGGAACCGATTTAAAATGGCGTCCACATGAGATAATCAAGCGACGAGAGAGATTTCATTCGATGCTCTGTTTGTATTTCTGCCGCTGCAATAAACTACACTGGAAAACAAACACTGAAAGAGAATTTTAAATTCCCCTCGCTTCATTTTCTTCCGTCGATCCCTTTCTGAAATGAAATAGAAATTCAGTTTCACTCTTGGGAAACTTGAGTCAAGTTCTCCATGATATAAATAACTAGGTATTGCGCTATCGCTTCGCCCGGGATTAATAATAATATATAATCACAATAAACTTTCCACATTATTTAAAAAAGAAACTAGTTTGAAACATCACACAATATTCTCTTTCCAATGTAAAAATCTACCAATTTTGATGAACAGTATAATATAAAATTACTAACGCCCAAAAACGAAGTAAGGTAGAAGAATGAAATTCGAACAATAGGTAGTTCATAAGTTTAAAAACTTTTATTATCTGTACGTTTCCAAAATTCATAACACTTTAAATTGAGAAAAATATCCTTGACCTAGTTTACAAAATATAATTTAGCCATGTTCCAAAGTTTTTCGATGTTAAAAAACCCAATTCTTAACCAATTTCAATGAGTAAAATATGAAAAATCCCTAATTTACGACAAACTAAGTACTACAGATTACTTAGTAAGCTTATACTATAGAAACGCTAAGGTGGATTAAAATATATGTATTTTTACTTTCTCTTGCCTATATGAATCTGTAGGAAGGAAAGAACTGTTTTCATGTTGATTTCTTGAAATTAAGTTTTCACCGGATATACACGTTTTCAGACCCCTAAACCCAAAAAGCATGTTTTTAGCGATGATTTGTGTGTATGTATGTGCTTGTGTGCGTGCGCGCGTGCATATATATATATATATATATATATATATATATATATATATATATATATATATGTATGTGTGTGTGTGTGTGTGCGTGTGTGTGTGTGCGTGTGTGTGTGTGTGTGTGCGTGTGTGTGTGTGTGTGTGTGTGTGTGTGTGTGTGTGTGTGTGCGAACAGAATATCTCAAGAACGGAACATCGTACAAACTTGAAACTTTTAACTAAAGCAGATACCACTACCGGACCCGACACGAACATTTTCTTCAAAATCAGTCAACCGAAAGTAGTAGTTTATACGTGTCATTTTTCACTTTTTGCGATTTTCTCAAAAATGGCTCCTACGATCTTTTTTTAATATCGCCTCATTTATTACATTTTTTATGCTTTACAATAGGGTAGGCGGAATGTCTAATGAAATTCTTGGAAAGGCTGTTTTCTCGTAAAAAAATTGTTCTTTTAAGATTGCGGCTTTTATATGCATTTTAGCGCAAAAATTTATAAAATATTTATTTAGCTACATTTCTGTATTTTATTATTATTCGCCTAATTGCGTCCAATTGAATTAGCACTGTGGTGGGGAGAAGGAGAAGAAGAAAAAGAAAGAGGAGAAGGAGGAGGAAGACCAGGACTACTTCAGGGAGAAATAATTTGTAATTTGTTAGTCACTTTAGACTAGAAATCGAATTAGAATGCTATAGTTTTAATATTTGTCCCAAAAGAAAAAAAGTGTGAAAGTTCAGCCCTCTAAGTGTACAGGAAGTTGAAGAACTAGTGATGAGTGAGTGAGTCAATCAGTGAGAGGTAAACTTTTTCTTTCACCGTTCATTTTATAGCAACACTTGATCCGTTTCAGCCTTATGCGACATTCAGCTGTATTAAAATACGAAGTTATTCGGTATGAAATACTTCTACTGATACAATGTGACGTCACAAGTTTTAAACTTGGTCTCACAGGAAGAAGGAAGAAACTTTTGTTGAAAACTTTGAAAAGTTTTAATGAATTAAAGTACTGTAACCTTTCTACAATCGATATACTGATGGTATATGCCTCGAATAACATTGCGCTAAACTTGTCATACGTCAGAGAACAGTTTCTGAAACTAATCACAATGAAATTTCTGGTATACTCGTACAATATGAATAACACAACTAACTGTCATAATATCTTAAGAAATTTTCAAGAAGAGAATTCATGTTAAATTATTCCGCTAGGTTTAACTTCTACATCATCAGTCATTTCAGGACTGAAATTTTCTCATCTCTTAAAATAAAATGTGTTAAAAATCTCACGTTATTTTCTATTGTCAATGTTTATTTTCGTATAGGGCCAATTTTAGACCACGTCAGGTGACCTTAGATGTTTCTGGAAACTCTTTTTACACACCCTACTTTCTCAGCATTCTCTTATTGTAGGCTTTTCTTCTTTTTTCTGTCCCAGGTGTTATTTTTTTGCTCTTCATTTAAATCCATAATTAGTTTTCTGAATTTGGTTCAGTTCATTAACTTTTCTCGGTTTATTGCGATTTTCTCAATATCCTTTCTTATTTCTTTAAACCATTCATCCGACACCTTGGTCTATTTGTTTAGTGTCCTAAAACAATTGTTTTGTCATCCGTAGAATTTGTTACTCCGTAGAATTTTAGTTATATTTTTCTAATCGTTTTGTTATTCGTTCATTTTCATAGTGTACAGTTCTGCTTGACCTCATACCTACGAGGGCCATCCGGAAAGTAGTACCCGTTTGTGAAATAAAGACACAGAAGTAAATATTAACAAATGTAAACATTTTTATTGAAAAGAGCATACCTTAAACTATTTCTCCACATAATCTCCAAGCAAATTTAAGCATTTGTCATAACGTGTGACGAGTTTTTGTATTCCAGCATCATATTCCTCCGCCGCCAGCCGATCGAAATACGTAGTCACACCTTCTTTAAGTTCTTCATCGCTGTCAAATCTTTTTCCCGCCAAAAACTCTTTAAGTTTTGTAAAGAGATGAAAATCTGAAGGGGCCAAGTCCGGGCTATACGGTGGATGGTCGAAAATTTCCCAATTGAATTGCTGCAGAAGTTGTTGTGTTACCCCCGCTGCATGAGGCCTGGCATTGTCATGGAGGAGAATGACGCCATCAGACAATAGACCTCTCCGTCGATTTTGTATTGCCCGCCGTAATTTCTTTAATGTTTCACAATACGCATTAGCGTTAATAGTGTCTCCACGGGCCATAAAATCAATAAGCAGTATACCACGTCGATCCCAGAAAATGGTTGCCATAAGTTTCCTCGTATATTGGCCATCTCCTATCTTCGGGCCAATTATCTTGCGGAGGATCTCTTTCTCTCTCCAATTTCACTGTTTCTCTTAGACTAGCCTTCCATGTCTTTCTAAGGCATTCATTCCCGTTCAGGCACAAAGGTTTTATCACATTATTATAATGTCTAATCTTGGCATATCGTGAGAGTGCTTTCCTTCTTGCCAATGTATATAATGTACATTATAACATATTATGTTGAATCCTAAATGTAAACAATATAAAATAAAAAAATAACCTAATCGTAGGCTACTTATGAGTGAATGAAAATTAACCTTTTTTCGACTTAAACAAACACATATCACTAATTATCTTTACGTAGGCTCTGTAGAAAAATGCCTGAATAACAAAAGTAGGTTTATTAATTTTCTATATTTTTACTTTCTCTTGCCCTATATGAATAAATAGAAAATGAACGTTTTGCTTTCATGTCGATTCTTTTAAATCTTGCTTTCACCGGAAGTAGGCCTACTCGTTTTCAGGCCCCCTGAACCCAAAAATATATTTTTAGAGATTGATCTGCGTATGTGTGTATGGAAACGAAATATCTCAAAAACGGAATATCTTACAAAATAGAAACGAAACGTGGAACTTAATTAAGTCAGGTACCAAAAGGGGATCCGGCATGAACGTAGTTCATCAAAATCGGTCAAGCGGAAACAGTTCGAGTAATTCGTGTAATTTTGCTCTTTTCTGCAATTTTTTCAAAAATTTCTTCCACGATTTTTTAAGAAATCACTTCTTGTAGCCTTCTAAATTTTTAATACTCTACAAGACCAAGTAAGCGCCGGTCTACTGAAATTCTTGGGGATGCTGTGCTCTTTAGGTAAAAAATGTTATTTTTAAGATTGTGCCTTTAGTATGCATTTTAGAGCAAAAAAGTTGTAGAAAATTGAAAATCCTACAACTTTTTATTTTAACACTTTTTTCCGCAACGCCTAATTTAGCATTAATTACTGATTTTTTTTTTGTATTTTTCTCATCAAAATCAGTAAAAAATTGGAATTTTTAAGATTGTAGCCTTATTCTGCAGTTTACCAAAAAAAGTCTATGATTAAAGATATAGGAAATTCTTTAAAGAGCTACTAATATTATTTCTAATAAATTTTTCCACGCAACTTAGTTTAGAGTCCATTATTGATTTTTTTTTTAGTCAAACAGTGGCTAAATTTTCATTTAGTGTCATTCACTCAATATTAAAATTACGTTGTTTTTCATTTTACATTGATTATTCATGATTAAACACAAGTTATATCGGTAATTGACAAGATAAATTCATGTGATTATTTCATACCAGTTTTTAAAATTTATTTACAACTCTATTTTAAAAATTAGAGAAATAAAATAAATTTACCCGGATGAAGCCAGAGCACGTAGCTAGTTAATTTATAAATGATTGAGCCAATCAGTTACTCAGAGGGGGGAATTGTCGCTTTTCTTGTTGTTTAGGTCATCAGCCAAAAGGCTGGTTTGAACCTCTAGAGGCTTTACTAAATAAAAAGAGGAGTGAGGTGGTTTACCATTACTTTCCTAACTGAGTAAGAAAGTATGCTTATCAGCATGCCAGGCCCTCTGAAAAGCATCTACTTTCCACTTTGCAAATGACAACGTCACTTCATTCACCACAGGGACCGGCTGTAAAATGAAATTCGTTACTCTCAGAGAAAATAACTCTCACTAGTGTCATTTACACCTCTACCTCTTCTGGTTTTAAATGATTCAGTCATATAATTGGTTGACCATAGGAAAAGTACTATATTTTGTAGTCCTGAAACTAGCAGATAGAGTGCAAATAATTTAACACTCCACCTGCCTACTATGGGCAAATCGCTCTTATGTATTGAAATTTACTCCATGTTGTAGAGTTGCGGTAAAGTAAAAATACAGCGATATATTTCGCTGTCAGTAATTTATTTAATAATTAATGAAAATTTTCTTAAAATAAAATACACAATCAAAATTAGCTTATTCGAGTATTCTCAAAAAGTTATACCACGATAATAAAGAGATTTAGTTAAAATTAATTAAGTATATTCTGTTTACTTTAGTTTTAAATTAGTTTTGGGAATGACAAATATACTTTAAAAGGATTAGGAGTACACGTGGGTGAAAATTAATTAATGCAAATTCACAAAGTTGTTTGAATTTTACTAAGGCTTTCCTCAAATAGGATGGCCATATACTCGAAAATTCGTTTATTTTCAGATTAATCGATTTGTTATTATCAAGGGTATTTTAAAATATTTTTACTTTCTCTTCCCCTATATGAATATACAGGGAACGTAAGTATAATTTTCATGTCAATTTTATGAAATCAAGTTTTCACCGGATACACATTTTCAAGCCCCCTGAACCAAAAAAAAAATTTATTTAGCAATTGATGTGTGTTTGCATGTGTGTGCGCTTGCTTGCTTGCGCGTCTGTGCGTGAACAAAATATCTCAAGAACGGAATAGTTTACTAGGTTTAAACTTAATTTAGATACCACTACCGTGTCCGACACGAACACCTACTCATCAAAATAGGTCAACTAGAAAAAGTACAAGTTTATTCGTACGATTTTTTTTGCGATTTTCTCTAAAAACGGCTCTTAGTTTTTTAAAATCTTCCCAATTACTTCATTCTTATTAATTCTTTGCAAGATAGGAAAAGCGACACGTGTGACGTTGTTTAAGATTTCAGCCTTAAAATGTATTTTAGGCAAAGATGTTTAGGCCTATTGAAAGTTGTTAAACAAATTATTAACAACCTACAAATTTTAGTTCGAACAACTGTTTTGTAAAAAGCTTATTTTAGCGTCAATTATTTTTTAGCTTCGATTTTCTAAATTTTGCTCATCAATTTCGGTAAAAAAATGGTATTTTTTTATGTTACGTCCTTAGTACGCACTTTGCAATATATATACGTCATTAAAAACATAATCTAATTTTAATCAAGAGTGAATGCGGCAAAATGAAAATCAACCTATGTTCGACTTACAAATATGAGAAATTACTAATTGACGCTAAACTAGGCTCTGTAGAAGAATATGGTGGAAACAATACAAGTAGATTTTTTCATTTTCTGTAACGTTAATTTGCCCATAACAGGCAGGTGGAATGTTAAATTATGTCCACTCAATCTGCTAGTTCAATGGATACAAAAAATACTTCTGTTTCTTGTCACATGGTCAGCCAATTATACGACTGAAGCATTTAAGAACAGAAAAGGTAGAGGTGTAAAAGACACTTATCAGAATTATCTCCTCTGAGAGTAATGCATTTCATTATACAGCCAGACCCTGTGAATTAAGTGAAGGTGTCATTTGCAGGATTGAAAGTAAATGCTTTTCTGAGTGCCTGACATCCTAATAAGCTTACTTTTCCCCTTAGTGATGAAGGTATGGTAACCTAACTGACTCTTTGTTTTACTTATTAAAGCCACTAGAGGTTAAACCAGTCTTTTGACTGATGACCTAAACAACAATTACTTTAATTATGTAGACTTTTGTCTAAAATGAACACTAAGGCCGCAATATTAAAATCCTATCTTTTACCGAGTTTGATGAAAAAAAATATAGCAAATCAGTAATTGACGCTAAACTAAGCGTTGCACAAAAAAATGTTTGAAATAAAAGTTTTTGGTATTTAAATGTTCAACAACTTAAATTGTATACTTTTTCCCCTAGAATGCATTTTATTAAAGCTGCAATCTTAAAAGAAAATCATTACGAGAGCACAGTCTCTCCAAGGATTTCAGCCGATATGGCCCTTTTCCTATCTTGTAGAGCATGAAAATGTAGTAAATGAGGCGATTTAAAAAAAGCAGTAACAGCAGTTATTGAGAAAATTGTAAAAATTGTACGATAAAACACTACTTCAGGTTGATCAATTTTGATATAAATGTTTGTGTCGGGTTAATTACAAATACAGTCGTACATAACTTAATTTTAAGTTTCAAATTTTTATGCAAGTTTGTTCATACACAAACCAATCGCCGCAAAACATGTTTGGTTTTTAGGTTCAGGGGGCTGAAAACGTGTATAACTGGTGAAAACTCGATTTGTAAAAACGAAATGAAAACTATACTTTCCTTCTTTGAGTATGCTTATCAGCATTCCTCTCCAAAAAAACAGCTTCTTTTCACCCTGCAAATGACACCTTCACTTCATTTACCACAGGGTTTGGTTGTATAGTGAAATTCATTACTCTCAGAGGAGATAGCAATGACTAGTGTCTTTTACACTTTTACCTATTCTGTTCTTAAATAGTTCAGTCATATAATTAGCTGATTATGTGATAAGAAACAGAACTATTTTTTGTAGCCCTAAAACTAGCAGATCGACTGCAATTAATTTAACACTCCACCTGCCCGTTATGGGCAAATTATTTCTCTCTATATTTATTTAGAGCAAAGAAAGTAAAGAAGAGCGATCGTAATCAGTCCAGTAGGAGCTGAAACCGAACTCGATCAAAAAACCTTTATCCTTTTTAGTATAGATTTCAAAGAAATTACATCTTGTTAAAAAAGGTTATTATAGAAATAATGTAAGTGGCTCGCGTAATATCTATTCAATATTATAATTTTATTCAATTACTTCAGCAGTGTTATTACTATAATATAAAGTGGAATAAAAGCCAACACAATAATTCTTAAAGTGGGGAAATAGTGTGACAATAACGGACTGTAGATAAATGTATTTGTAAGTAAAGGGGCATGCGGTTTTCAGTTTGGTTAAAGTAAAAGGATAGCTAGACTTAAACAAAATCGCGTGGGTGCACGTCCTCCTGCGTGTGTGTCTAAGTCGTCATCCAATCTCAGAAATGGAACCAGACAAACCGTCCATGTACTCACACAGTCACGAACATACGCAAACGAGCACACACACACAAACAAACAAGTGTCGTTTAATCGTATGAACTATTAAATTTTCTATACATGTATAAAAATCTCTTTCTATTTTATACAATGCTATTATTCACTCCGTGTATCACTCCATTTTATTTTATAGTTTTGCTAAATACAAACGAGCAGATTTTTATCGGTAGTTTATTTATTTATTTAGATTTTAATAGCAAATTTCATGACATCTACCAGCTGGGCGGACAGTAGTTGTTTCGAGAATGTGCTTTTTATGAGTTTTGATAGGTGTGATTTATTGCTTTCTAGTATATCATCGTTTGCTTACCATTATCGTATGGAGTAGCTAGATTTTTTCCGCATTGGGCCAATTTTAGTTCACGCAAGGTGACTGCATTCGTCAACTGTAGGAGTTTTCTTTCTTCTGTCCTCCCGGTTTTTGCACTTCATGAAAGCCCTTAAAGTGAGCAATTATTTGTCTGAATTTGGTTCGGTTCATTAATGTTTCCCGGTTTTCTCAATATCCTTTCTGATTTCCTTAAACAATTTATCCGACACCTTACGTCTACTGTTTAGTGTCTAAAAAATTAGTTTTGTCTACCGGTTGTCATTTATTTTATACAGGTGTCCGTAAAGGTTCAGTCTTCTTTTTCTAATCATTTCTATTAATCGTTCATTTTCCTTGTGCAGTTCTTCTCCACCTCGTAACCTATTTGTCCGTCTACTATCTTCGGACCCATTATCTTGCGGAGAATTTCTCTCTTAAATTTTTCTGCTTCTCTTAGACCGACCTTCCTGGTCGTTATAAAGCACTCACTTGCGTACAGACACGGGTTTTTTCACTGTATTATAATGTCTAATCTTGGATTGTGTCGAGAGTGCTTTCTTCTTGTACAAATGATGAGTTCCTCGGAGTGCCAATTTTTCTCGTCTGTTTTGTTCGCTTCCGTTTCGCTGGATTTGGTTGTATTATCTCCCCGAGGCACGGCACTTGAAGCTATCAACTTTTCCAATTTTTCCGTTTTGTGTCTTCAAGTGACTAGCTGGAGTAGCTAGTATGAAAAATAGTTCAAATTTTGGACTTTGTTATTTTTCATATACTCAGTTTTGATAAAATACCTTTAATTAAATTTTTTGCAATTTCTTTTGATGATTGCAATATTATTGCTTTTTTGCTGTATCTATATTATCTGATATTAAAGACGTATTATCTACAAAAGCGGTTTTTACAGTACTTAGTTTAGTATCAATTAGTTATATCCCATATTGTGTTCATTGAAATCGGTTTTACAAATCTTTTTTTTAACGTGGCGAAATACTTTTTATAAAATTATGTCAAGAAAGTCGTTCTTAAATTTACAGTGTTATTTATTTGGTAAATTTACAAATAATAACGAGTCTCTAATACTGACACGAAATATTAATGAGAAATGGATCAACTCTTATGAGATACGGTGTCGCATTGGAAATGCCAGAAGTTTTTCAATACAATGAGCACAGCTTTTAAAAGCCACGAACACAACCTGGATACCAAACTGCTGTTCTTGAGATGTCATATGTTCTCGCTTCTTCTGTACTATACCTTAGACAGGGTGACTCTTACAGACTTGAAGCTTTTGAACTCTGGCTGCTTAGAGGACCCTTGAGGATACCATAGGCGCGGAAAGTTGCCAACGTGGAAGCCTCACGAAGAATAAGTAAAGGCCCGTAGTTAATTAATATCGTAAAATTTCGTACGCTATTGTACTTATTGGGTACGTCAAGAGGAAAAAAATATGAAATATTACATAGGATTCTTCAAGGAAATGTAGAAGAAGAAACTCGTGGCCAAAGAAGAATTTCTTGTTTTGACAATTTGAGGGCCTGGTTTGGTAAGAGCTCCATGGAATTGTTCCGGATAGCAACTAACTAGGTTAGAATAGCCATGATGATCGTCAACATCCGAAACGGATAGTCACGCTATACTACTAGCAATCAGGGAATGCGGCTGTGGCCAGGTAGGTTCACTCACACACATGCACGCCGCACACACACAAACGCAGAGGATTACGACCGAACTTACTTTCGCTCCATTAGTCACCTAGTGGACTTCTCAGTCAAACTTTACATTTTTTTATTAGTTATTTTATCTGGAAATGAGTAACAAATATACATTTTATACGTTTACAAGAAATTTGATACCAAACAATATGTATATATGTGAGCTTTTTTTATGCTCATATACTATAAGCGTCATTGAAGTATACATATGTACATATTATACATATTATATGTGTGTGCGGCGTGCGTGTGTTTGAGTGAACCTACCTGATCACAGCATCATTCCCTGATTGCTACTAGTAGGTCTATAAGAAGAAAATAATTGTTTTAGGAAATTCAAAACTATACAATTATTCGGACATTTTGTTCTACCTTTGTAAGGAAATTTCATGTAAAAATGTTGTAACACCTACGCCTAGGTTCGTTCGGGATCTGGATTTACTAAATAGGTAATTATTAGAACTAGGCCTACGTCAAATTTATAACAATAATATGGTTATTTATTTTACACAATTAATTATTTAACTTAGCCTAATAACAAAAAAATTAGACTACATATAATAAATTAGTTACAAAACTTTAGTTTAAACCAAACTTGACTTACAACAGGATACTTGTCCACCTATTACCTGTCCACAACCACTTGTTAACAACTGTACGCACACTAGTAACGTACTTCGAAACCGGTCCCGTAACGACACTATTTCGAATGGTCCGAGAACACTTTTATTCATTATTAAATTGCTGACTGACTCACTTCAAAGGCACCAACTAGTTTTATACCCATGGTCTGATAGTTAATCTATACCCATCAAACAATTAAGAGATCTTTCTAATGAAAACTCCGCTATTCTCGAATATAAAAAATAAATCGATATAGGCCCTAATACAAATTTTTTCTACTTAGATAAGATTTCTTAGAACTCATATTCAAAATATTAATTCATCTCACTTCTCTTTATTCTACTACAAATTTTTCTACTAGATTAGATTTCTTAGAACTCCTATTCAAAATAAATCAATTCATCTCAATTCACATCTTGTACAACTGTAAGGTTTTACCTTACTATACTTGTTTTCGATTTTTTAAAATAAATTTTACGTATACGTGCTCTTTGGCTTATTAGAACATTTTTTAATCTTGTATAAATAAAATCGGTACATAGTATTACATGGTGGACCTTCGCCGGGTAATGAACGATATTCAGTGGGCCATTGACGAAATCGTTAATTCAAGACTTCAGTTAATTTTTAATATATTAATTTTTTTATTTCAGCTATATTTTATTAATAAAATAGTTGGTTAATTTTATTTCTATTGCAGGATTTATCTCACTGTATGTTGGAATCACATTTCTTCGTTTGTTTATGTTCTGTTTTATATTTCAGGTTAATGGACTTAAATACAATGTGTTTTTTCTCTGTAACATTATGTGGTTAGTTTTAATAATCATAAAAATGTGATAACTTTGTTTTTCTAAGAAATAATATTTATAATATGCTTTATCGAACTACGTGACATATTGTCCATCACGTTGTTTTAAAATCAGCTATTTTTTTTCACGGCCACGTAGCGTTTTTGAGTTACTAATTCAGACGTTTTTTATAGAAATAATTTATACAATATTTTTGTTTGCAATTTGTTTTTGGGACATGAATTTTTTTTTGCGCAAAATAAAGTTTCCATAGAATTCGCTTAATTTTTGCGAGTACAATGAGTATAGACATGCAATGGCTAATTTTGTGGTATAGTGATTAAAATTTAGAGTCCTGAGTTTGACTTATTCGCCACTCATACAGTATGCATTATTCTTGTTTAGACTTTTTAATCTACTGTAATCGGATTAACTTTATATAGTATTGAGCGTGTCTTTATAATTATAATTATTATTATGATTATTATATTAATTAAAAACAAAATAACTCTATAGAATGTTTGCTAATTATTGTATTTTTCTGTTATTTATAAGATAAGTGGGTGTTTTGGAGTTATTACCTATAAGCAGTAGACTGATCAACCGTAGGACGCATTTTGGAGATTCCATATTTGTACCAGCGCTTGGCGTCTTAACACCGCTGACACCATAAGGGTCATACAGCATCCTGACATTGTTTGCCTGTCCCACTGCTCACTTTTTCTGTGTTTAATCGACTATCTGGTATGTAATGAAAATATTTGAATTCTTAATATAATTTTTTCAGTAAACCGCAAAATCACCATATGATCGATTTAACCAAAGTTAATATCAGGGACTTGAATTTAGACGAAGCCCGTTTGTTGGCCAACCAGTACAAAATTTTTGTGCCAAAATTCGGCGATTTAGATTATTTAAGAGGGGCTCTAAACCTAATTAAAAAAACTTTAAAAAATCCGACGGAAGTAGAAGAGTTACGTACTGAGGCCTTTCAGTATTTACTAACATCTGGATACATACCACGCCAGTTGTTGGAAAATTTCCCTGATATCGAAACTTTAAAACAACATCTAACACAGGTTATTATAGCAGGTTCAAATACAGGTTTTGGTAACACAGGTCCAGCTCCACAGGTACCCATTTTACAAACGGAAATGGCAACAGCGAAACCAAAGGTTCCATTTTATACTCCGAGATCCTTTAGCGGAAGAGGTTCGGAAGATATTATAGATTTTTTTGAGATTTACGAAAGAGCCTCTGAAATAAATTCTTGGACTCCAGAGCTTAAGAAGCGATTTTGATCTTTGTATCTTACCGACACGGCCCTTAATTATTTAAACTGTATTTTGAAAGGTGATGCCAACCAACAAATTACATATGATTCCCTTAAGAATCATCTTACTGACCATTTTTCAGGGTCGACAACTCCAGAACACTTTGAAATTCAGTTACAAAATAGGAAACAGCTGGTCACGGAGAATGTCTTCACATTTATGGCCGACATCCTAGCTTTGTGTCACAAGTTTGATCCAGACATGAGCGAATCACGCAAATGCAAATACATCTTACGAGGTATATTGCCTAGTATCTTAGATAAACTCGCTTTGTCTGACGTTACATCAATGGAAACTATTCGAAACAATTTAAAGAAGCTACAAACCACTCAGAATATTTTAAATTTTCGTGTAGATGGACAGTGTAATGAATCAACAGCAATTAATAGTATCAATTATTCTCCCGACTATACACAAATGCTTCATGGTAATAATGTTATAACTAGTGATAGGCATGTTAATAGTAGATCTTTTCAGGGTAACTCCGGCGGCTTTAACAACCAGAATGCCGCCGTTCATCAAACCAATAATGCTAATCATTACAGTAATAGAAGTGGTAATTCTAGAAATCATAATAATCATTACAGTAATAATAATGCTAATAATTCTCGTTATAATGGATCTCAGAATCGCAATTTTAATCGAAATAGTCAAAATTTTAATAATAAAAACGATCACTGTGTTAGCAATCGAGTAGGGAATTCTAACAGGTCATTTCAGCAATCTAATTCTAATTTTTCTGGCAACAGAACACGTCCAAATTACAGTTCCATTAATGTTAAGAATTCGACTGAAAATTGTCCAACTACTTCTTCAAATGGTAGCCAACACAACCGCTCGCCCCAACAAGCGACACATCCCGCTGTTAACACCTGCCTTATTTGTAAGAGCACAGATCATGTTTTGTCTGACTGCCCTTTTAATACTTTTCCAAAAAACGGCTAATTTGCGAGGGACAGACTTGCTCTGATCCTTCGCCGATCTCTTCACGTTTCAAAGGGCGTTTCAGAAAAAAATTTCATTTCGCGAATACTAGAAAATCGGATAGGACAGTGTACTTATCACTCCCGCCTACCAATACCAACAGCTCTCGATTATCACGTGCCTTTAATGCTTCTAGATCATTTATAAATTATTCTGATAAATTTTCGTCTTCACATTTGTCTAACTCGTCACAGGTAGAGAAACAGCCAATTGCTACTTCAGCACCTTGCTGTTTAGTTAATTTTTCTGAAGTGGATGTTCCCGATTCTTTAAAGCTGGTAAACAAGTCTGATTTAACATGCGAATAGGTTGACACTGTATTGAGTGCTTTCACAGAACAATACAAACCCGCCGTTCATTTTTCTTTTTTCATGGCTTCATCGCGCTGGTTTAGTGCTATTTCTTCCCAAGATTTCAAATCTGAATTTTTCGTCACTCCACCCAATGTTAAGACTTTTCGTTTTTGGTTTTTTCCCATCAGTTTTTCTTATCCAAATACAAACCCTAATTTTCGACTATGGTTTATTTTTGTTGTTGATACTGTAGCATTGGAAATGTTTATGTCAGCTTCACAAAGCTTTCCGCCGCGTTTCTTTATAGCCGCTTTTCGCCGATTTCTAAATTCGATTTTCCATTCCAATTTTTGCTTTTATCTTATACGGACACCGTTGTGCCTGAAAACTGGCATTTCGGGTTTAGCAATGTTAGATTCTGTATTCCGTATTTTCGCTTACTTATTTCAATTTCACACTCTTCAAGGTATAAATTTTACATCAATGACAAATTCTTTTGTAACTCATAGTCAGCTGTCTGAGATTTTTAAATTGTGCACATTAAAATTACCTTTTTCAATTTTAAACTCGAAACCTACCGGTGTTGCAAAACTAGAATTTCTTATTAAGTTTTTAGGTTTTCCTTTTCAGGAACCTCACGACGATCAATTACCGATTTCCTTATCAAAAAATCAGGATTTTTGTGATACAGTTAACCAAATCTGCACTTCTGCTTTAGCGATTAATGGCTGCGTTAATGGTGTAAATATTAAAATTATTTTAGACACTGGTGCTAATGTAAGTTTAGTTAATGCCGATTCAGTCAATATTAACCGAGTTAAACCGACTAACAATATCTCACTATCTTCCGCGAATAAATCGCTTTTACAGGTTTTGGGTCAGACCCATTTGCACTTCAATTTACATAATATTAACTTACAACACGCATGTTTTGTAGTTCGAAATTTAAATTGCTCTCTGTTACTGGGAAATGATTTTTTTATTCGTTACGCCGTCATTCTGGACTTTAGGAGAAATATGTTAACGTTTAATTTTCCAGGTAAGAAAAACCTCCAAATTAAAATTGACCCTCAGTGGAAAAGATCGGTCACTCAATTCTTACCATCTTCGTCAATACAACCTGCCACTAATTCTCCTACTTCGCTTTCAGTTCAGACTACCTCCGATTCAACTGACCTTCCTACAGCACAATCGGTTACCAGCCCGCCTACACAGACGTCAGCTGATTTTATGCCTACACCGCGCACATTTCCATCTGTTCTGCCGGCTACGTTTTCTTACAATCCTAAGTTCATCAAACCTTTTTCAACAATAAAAGTTCGATTCTCGTTAGATACAGCCATTGAAGAATTATTTCTCGACCCTTCCAATTTAAACAGAGACGATCTTTATACTATAGCCGTTGCTTTTGATAAAAACTTTCGCAAAGTTTTAATTTCTAACAATTCAGACCGTATTGTTTACCTTAACCCAAGCATTTCGTTCACAATGGTTGAAGATATTTCCCTTGTGTCAAGTAAAATTTCTACAGACCCCTTAAATTTCCGCGTTTCAAATAAAGTTATTCTTCTGCCAAAGTCAGATATTCAGATTAATTCTTCAGTTGATCACGTGTTAGGTTACTATAAGTTTCACAGTTTTACTCCCAACTCCCATTATTTTCAAAAAAATTCTCTTGTGTGTTTTATTAACCGCTCTGGTAGCATTGGTAGTAAGTTTTATCTTCGTAACGTTTCTCCAGTTCCCCAAATTATTTACAGTGACACTTTGTTAGGAGAAACCGCTTTCTCTCCTCAAGATAATTTAACAACCTCTCCTATTGCTTCTATTTCTACGGAAAATACTAGGGAAGTAACTATTCATGGAAAATCCATCCATATCTCTCCTGATTTATCTTTAGATCAATTCAATCAAGTTAAGCAGTTACTTTTAGAGTTTTCCGAAGTGTTTTCAACCGGAGAATCAGATTTACCACAGGCTAAATTACCCCCAGTCCAAATTAAGTTATCTGATTCCGAAGCAGTTTTTCAAGGACCGTACAAGTTCGCCCCGGCTGAGCAGAAAGATTTGGATGTTGTTATTAAAAACCTTCTCGCCGCTGACGTTATTACACCGATTAAATCCCCTTACGCTTCTCCAGGTTTTCTTGTGCGTAAACCAGATGGATCATGTCGCTTAGTAGTTAATTACAAGAAAATCAATTCCAAGATTGTACAAGATAAATTTCCTATAGCCAACACAAGTACCATCTTAGAGTCTTTTTCTGGTTCCAAATATTTCACCACACTCGATTTGTCCCAAGCATTTTATTGTCAACAAATCTGTCCAGAAAGTGTTCCTATTACAGCATTCATCGTTCCTAATGGCTTTTTTTGGATTCAAGCGACTTCCAATGGGTCTGAGTATTAGCCCAGCAGCTTTTAACCGTAACATTACTCTGTTGTTATCCGACCTTTTGTATCGTAACCTAAGTTTTTACATTGATGACGTTTTTGTTCATTCATCCGAGTTTTCCATTTGTTTTGATGTTCTTCGTGAAGTTCTGACACGATTACGAAACGCTTCTCTTCGTTTGAAACCTGAAAAATGTAGGTTTTTCTTCTCATCAGTTAAAATTCTAGGTCACACCGTCTCAAGCGAAGGACTTACACCCCTAGCTGAAAATGTTGAATCCATAACCAAATTTCCGCGCCCACAGAAAGTTAAGCAAGTCAGATCATTTTTAGGTTTAGTAAATTATTATCGCCGTTTCATTAAAAATATAACTCAGATAGCTTTTCCGTTAACACAATTAACCACGAAGGATTGCGAAAAACGGAAATTTATTTGGTCAAATGAGTGCGAAGAAGCTTTTATAACGCTTAAAAATTTAATTTCGAACCCCCCTGTACTAGCACATTTTGTTGATGAACGTCCAACGTTTCTTTACTGCGACGCATCACGAATTGGTATAGCTGGTTGTCTAACACAAAAATCGGAGACCAATGAACTAAAGCCAATCGCTTTTGTAAGTCGCCGATTAACAAAAAACGAGGAAAATTGGACAGTAGCAAAGCTGGAACTGTTAGCAATTGTGTACAGTGTAAAACATTTTCGACATTTCCTCTACAGCCGTGACTTTACCATAATTACTGATCACAAAACCCTAAAATCAGTTAAGAATTTAAAGGATCCGGGATCACGACTAAGTAAATTGTTAGTTCAGCTAAGTGAGTACAACTTCAAGATAAAATACGTGCCAGGAAAATTTTTAGAAGTACCAGATGCTTTGTCCAGAAATCCTCTGGATATTCCAGTCGAAGCTCCAGTAGACACAATAGAAGTAAGACGGGAAATCAAGAATACGTCAAACACGTATAATAAAGAAACTACTTCATCAGTAGGGCAACAAACGCTTCAAATCACACCGTCACGTACATCTTTAAATACAACAGAAGTTTTATCTACAGATGTTTCCATGCCGTCACCTGCACTTGACCTACACAGTAGTAACCATAGCAACGACACGCAAATTGTTATGTTTAATAACACTGTTAACATAGAATTAGAGCAACGACAAGATCAGTTCCTGTCACAAATCTTCGCAGCGCTGTTAGACAGAAATGCCGTAGAAAAACAGTATGCACGCGTTTCCAGAAATTACGTACTCAAAAGACAACATTCTATATTATAAACGCTTCGACAACGAACCAATTCTCGTTTTAGCTTTGCCCAAATCTTTAGTAAATCAGACCTTAGAATTTTATCATTGTTCGCCTATTGGAGGTGGTCATTTAGGTGTGTCTAAAACTTTGTCCAAACTTCAACCTAAATATTTTTGGCCAGGTATGTCATCTGATGTCACTAATTTTGTTAAAGCATGCGAACTCTGCCAGAAAATTAAAACTAGCAGGTCTAAACCCCACGGTCTGTTGCAGCCTATACCAGTTTCTTCAGTTCCATTTTTCCGCCTACAGTTGGATTTTTTAGGCCCATTACAACGAGCGAAAAATAATTATCAATTTATTCTTATTGCATTGGACACCGCTACCCGTTTTGCTATTGCCAAAGCTTCTGTTAAAGCAGACGCTGTCACCGTTGCAAAATTTTTACTCGAAGTTTCCTTATCTTACGGTGTTCCTAAAGTTATTCAAACAGACAATGGGACCCATTTTGTTAACGCGCTTCTCAAACGTTTCTGCACCTTATTAGGCATTCAGCATGTGACAAGTTCTTCGTACGCACCCCAGTCTCAAGGACTCGTGGAGAGATTTAATTCTACTTTAGTGCAAATCCTAAAATTCTATGTCAATAATAATCACTCAAACTGGAATGAATACATAAAACCTGCCTTGTTCTCCTATAACATCTCTCATCAAAAACCAATAGGTCATTCCCCGTTCTATTTGGTACATGGTTTCCATCCCGTTTGTCCAGCAGACCTACCTTTCGTTACAGAGCAACTAGATTACGCCATTGATCATCAGCTGCAAGTGTTGCAAGATGTCAGGAAAACAATTCCCGCTCTCATCCAAAAGTCTCAATTATCTCAGAAGCATTACTATGATTTAAAGCATTCCTATATTTCTTTCAAACCGTCTGATAAAGTTTACGTGTATTTTCCTCAATCAAAAGATTCTAAGACTTCTAAGTTTACGACTCTTTATCGTGGCCCTTATACGATTCTTAAACAAATTTCGCCAGTAACATACGAAATACTTTTGGAAAAATTTGGTAAGCTAGTTCCGGAAACAGTACATATTAATAGACTACGAAAATGTATTAAAGATTCAACTACAATAACCAATAATCAGCAAGTTCTCTTACCAGATCAAACCGTCGCTTTAATTACAAATCTTTTAAGATGTTTACATTCGTAGATCTACGTATTGATTTTCAAAACAACATGAAATTAAATAACTTTGTTACATCATTTTCAGAATTATTTCAATACTTAAGTTATGTGTGTCATTGTGTTTTTTTATTTTCATTATGTGTTTCAATTTTTCTTTGTAAATAGAACCATGTCTTGTGTTTTGTTTCCAGATGTTACTATGATATGAAGTTACTCTGATATGATAGATTATTGTTTAAGTTATATTATTTGTTTATATTTTTTTTTACATGTTTTCAGAAGAATACTCATCCATTTACAAGGGTGTGTAGATATTTCCTGCAATTATTTTTTTTTCCTCTCACTTCATTCGATTTTTTATAGCTTAGGACTTTATTAATTCAACAAGATATATTACGTTTGTGTAGAACAATTAGGTTAAACTATCACTTAACAGATATTCTTTTCTCTAATATTTGTTTAAAATTCTCAGTTGCATAAAATCTTTGGTTTCTGTCTACCCACAAGAGTTTTTTCCGATGGTGTTACAATTTCAGATAGCCGAATTTCATGTAGCCTTGCCAATTAATAATTATAGGTAATCGATATTTTGGAATGTTTAAAGTTTTTGTTTTAAAGGGATTTAAGTTTTGGACTGTTTTCTTGATTGCTAGAGTTAGGATATAGGGTATTTTTTTATTTTCCGTTTCATTATAGGAGTGTTTTAGCCGGTCAGTGCAATACAGTGTGACTCACAATAAAGTTGTTTCACACCAGTTACTCACATGTGTGAACTTTTTTTTTTATTTACAGTTATAATACAGATTAATTTTAGGGTCGCGCTAGATACTAGATACGCTAGATTTTTTTGTTTTTTTTTGTTGACGTGCTGCCCTACAGTTTGGAGTTAAGGAGGTTGGTTAGTTAGTTTCTTTGAGTAGCGCTATAGATAACGTGCTGCTTTCTGAACTTCGTGTAATACGATTTTTTTTCTTTTCGTGTGCAAACTTTATTGTGAGGTTCTGAAGATTATATGATGATTATAATGAGGTTTATTTGCGATGATATTGGAGTTTATCGAAGATTATGAAGTTTATGAGTTTTATGGAGATGATTATTGTTGTTATTGAGTTTTATGATGTTATTGAGTTTTAAAGTTGATGAAGAGTTATTGATGATTAATGGAGTTATATGATGATTAATGATGTTATTGTGTTTTGAAGTTGATGGAGATTATTTGATGATTACTGGAGTTTATGTTGAGTATTATATGTTGATTTTTGCAGTTTATGAGGATTTTATGAAAGAGAGTTACATTTCGTCCGCCCAATCGGTGTTTCAGTTACTAAATTTCACTACTGGTTGTTAGCTTAACCGGCCTCATTTTTCTTTACCACTTTGACTGGTTATCGGGGCTTGCGGTGGTGTATGGTGGTACCCATCGTCCAGTTCCGGTAGCGCAGTCGCGGTTTTGTTTTGGTTGGGATGCATAGGGGAACCCATACTGTTTCCAAGACCAGATTTTCGTGTACGAATGGGCCCGAATCTGACGAGTGAATGAGTTGTATGAAAGGGGCCTCTTGAATGATGTGTGAATGTGGGAAAATCTACTTTTCAAGACGAGTTAGTGGATTTCTTTCTGTGAGTCTCATCCATTTCATAACTTCAAGATTCTTTTCCCTCTTGATTTTCGTACGGGGCTGATCTGCGGTCTGTTGCGTACGGCTAGCAGGCAGTCACTGTTTTAGTCGGATAGTACCTGGCCGGTATGCATGGTCGCTTTCCAGGAAAAGTTCGACAGAAAATCTCCCGTTAGGTCAACGGCTGGATAGTGGAATATTTTGTTTGTGGCCCTGTGTTTTTTTTTCCATTAACTACACATTTTTTTTCTCATTGTTTACTTATTACTAGGACGGCCCCCCCCACAATTCGACTTTTGGTTATTGCACGAAGGGTTCTTACCGCTCTAACCCTTTGTCAAGTTTTGATATTTTGTTTTAACACTGATTCTTTGCTAAGACATCCCATTGAATTTTTTTTTTGTTTACTTTATTTAACCCTACATTGTAAATGGATTTTTAGATTGTGAAGGATTTTGTTTTTTAAAGAGCTGGTCTTTGTATGTTGTAAAATTGTTTGTGTTGGATTTCAAGTACAGGAGTTTTATTTTTGCAGCAAGGTTTTAGATTGGGTTTTCTTCAGCAGGTTTCGAACTGGACAGTATGTTAAATTTTAGAAGGTTTCGTATCGATAGTGTTTGGCATAAGGTTATTACGTTTTTCTTTTGTTTATATTATCAAATTTGTTTTGCGGCTAAGTCAGACTTGGTTTTGTTAGCATATTTTCGGTTGTTGTCACAGTTTCCTTCTAGGTTTTTTTTTTAAATTTTTGGTTTTTTTTCAGTTGTAGCTTTAAATTGGTTTTAGAACGTAAGTTTTAAGCATCATTTGTAGAGATGGATTTTGGTGCAGTATTGTATTTACAGCTGGATTCCTCTTTTGTTTTCAGGTGGTATATGAAAGTATGGTTTCGGTTATTAACTTAAGTTAGTTTAATAACACTTTTAGCCTAGGTTGCCTTTTCTTGGTTTTAATTTTTCTAAACAGCATTGGTTGACGAATTATGTTTACGGCAACTATATGATAAAAGGAGTTCTTGCAGTTATGTCACATTTTAAAAGGGTAGACTACGTTAGTTAGCTAAGTTATAATTTGTTTAAGTTTGTTTCTTTTTAAATTTTCGTTGTTTTAATTGCTGTGGCGTAGGTAGCATTAGCCAAAGGGAAAAAGGCTGGTGTACCCCGTTTCAGTTTCGTTTTGTAGAATAACAGAATTTCTTCTGTTTAGAAATTGTTTTTGATAAGTTATGATTCGAATTTTGTTAGATTTAGGTTTAGATTTCCTGTTCCGATAAGATTTCCTCAAAGGACAGTTTTGGTTTATTTATTTTTAGAATTTATGGGTAATGACAGAACCAAGATGCAACCAGGACAAAGTTGTTGAAACTACAACACCCCTTTGAATTAGATATGATATATAAATCGCAGAAAAAAATAACTCCGTAGAGTAGCAACGTTGTTTTTGAAATCCCAGTTCAATTGTGATTTTTTTTATAATTTCAACATAAAATAACATACCCTCGTTTCTTCTGTTTTAGTATACAAAGAGTCGTATGTACATCAAATTTTCCGTTTTACAGTGATAGTGCCCAGACTCAAGAAAAACCTGTTATCTACTATCTGTTACCACAGTGTACTTAAACCTATTGCTACCACGTTCCGTATTCAAGCAGAAAATTAAGTTCACAAAACAAAAACCGTCGTTCTTACAACGAATTTTAATTCAATTCTACATATTAGTAACTTTAGTAATAAGGCTAATAAAAATCATAAATTTAATAATAAGATATTTAGGGTAATTTCACTTAACAATTAATTAAGCTTAAGTTATATATTACGTTATTTTTCAACATTTTTTTTAATTTTAACCAAGAATATCATTTTTTTTAAATTGTATTTTATTTGTAAGATCGTTGAAAATTATGGCTTCCAGTATAAAAATATTTTTTCTTTTTGCTTCTACATCACTTGTTGGGCAAAACTTTGTTTCGGCAGACAAAGTAGTTAATTTATTTTCTGGTTTTCACATAAAAAATATTTCTAATGTTTACCTGTATGATTCTTCCGTCCCGTTAATGTACATTCTCCCCTTCGATTCCCATCCCGATTTACCTCAAAACTCGACAATGTTTCAAAACTTAACCTGTCCTTTCCCAAACTTATCTCAACTTATAAACGTTTCCCAATCCCTAAATAATAACCCCCTAAAACAATTTTCCTTACCAAGAAAACCCGCCAAACCACTTCAAGATTTTCACCAAGATTTTGCCTCAGCGATTCACGACAGAAACAGCACATCTCCCGCCTGCCAACTGTTTAAGCGCATCACGACACTGTCGAATGCTACTTTGAACATCCTATTTACAACAGGACTACCAATATCTAATTTGGATCCGCAACGACCAAGAAGAGCTTTAGATTTTATTGGCGAATTTCTAAATTTTTGCTGCGGTACTGCCACAGAGAATCAGCTTCATCAAACATATTACAATGAGAAATATTTAACAGATCACTACAATCAACTTACAAAAACGGTACATTCGGATCATCAAGACCTAATCAAGACAACCCACAACATGGACACCGTTACAAATCGCGTTCAGTCAATTCTAAAAGAAACAGAAGAGGAACTACACTATTATGGAAAAATAATACAGGATACGGAAGACACTGAAATTCTACAAATATATAACATCTTGGCTGTACTTCATAATATTAATTGGCAATCATTTCTAAACACATACTACTCTCACATGACGTCAGTTCAAACCTCATGTAGACAGAAGATGCTTCCTCGCTAACTGGTAACACCCATTACGTTACAGTCCGATCTGGAAAAATTATCGACACAACTAATGAAAAACAAACAGCAATTAGTACTGCCAATACAAAACATTCATTTATATTACGAAAAGCCTATTACGACTTGTGTTTTCTCAACTACAAGAATTGTTCTCAAGCTACAAGTTCCAATCGCTAAGACAGCCGCATCGCATGCCCTGGTCAAAGTGTCACCGATTTCACTAGTCTGGAATAACCAAATTTGTTCATTAGATACTCAACACCTCTACATCATCTTAAGTGGACAACGAGTACGTACCATTTCTCCATCCACCTCATGCGATCTACAAAGTGATAAGTTATGCTACATCCCAAGATTTCAGCAACACTCCAGCCTAAACACCAAGTGCATCAAGCAAATACTTACAGATGGCTCGTTACAAAGCCTAATGCAAAAGTGTCACTTTATTTGCCACAAACGAACAACCGAAGTGTATATTACCGAAGTTCAGGTGTCACGATTTTATATAACTAACGCACAGCAAAACACCCGATTGGTCTGTCCATCTACGTCAATAGAACTTCCAGTCAACGCTACAGGCGCATTGGATATTCAGGTCCCATGTGAATGTGAAGTGTTAGAAGACCATCACATCATCGTAGATAAAATCACACCTTGTGACTCCAGAACTCCAAATTCGCCAGCGGTAGCCCATCTACTCCCCGCACCCTAGTCAACTTTCACCCATTACAAGTTTTCTTTCCCTCATTCGGACTTCTATCCTTCCACTTCCTCCTTATCAGACCTGATAAATCATAAATGGAACCTAACCTTTCCCCAAATTTCTATCTCCGATCATGTACCAGAATCAGTTTTTCAAGAAAGTACCTTGCCGAACGTTTGGAAAGACATACTTCTCAACGATCAATTCACAAAATGGATTGTTTATTCCGCCCTGGTAATCATTTTTATATTAATTGATTATTTGAACATTAAAATAAAGATTTTAGAAGCTAAAGTTAAAAATAGACCCACCCAAATCCAATTACACAGATTGGATTGAAATTTATTAAACCAAAAAATATAGTATGAAAATAATAACATAATATTATAATTAAAATGTTTTAATATTTACGTGCTTGTTTAAAACAATTTTAAGCGGACTGTATAATCATAGGACTACTTAAAAAAAAATTAATGATTTTAATAATAATTATACAACTTAAATACTACTTAATATTAATTTGTTTCTATTTTTAGATTTAAAATCTTAGGATTATTGAAGTTCTTTTTGCCTCAAGGTTTTTTTAAAGGTAGCTAATATTTTGTTTTAGTTTTGAATCTGTTTTGATATTAAGTTAGCTTCATTTTTTTCATATATTAGGTTACGTATATATATTGTTAAAAACTCTTTGCATTCTCAGATCATAATGCACGTGCAATGTACAATCTACAGTCATCATCCACAGTGAAAGACATGTATAAATATTTACTTATTACAACTTATCTTCTTTAACCCTGAAAAAGGATTTTTTTTTCTTTAGATGTCGCTTGGCATAATTGTTAGTTTATGGCCTTTCTCGTTGGTCATAACTTATTTTTACAGTCTCTTCACCTGGATGGATACTGCAGATTAGGGTAGGTTATCAATGGTAATACTTTGCTAATAGATTGGTATCACAGCACACACCCACACTATGTTGAGTGAAAGGTTTTTTTTAATTTCTAAACTGCCAAGGAAGAGTGATTGTAAATAGAAGTTTTGTTTTCCCTTTCAATCACAAATATTACATTCGAGCCTGGTAACAATTTTTTCCCCTCTGTCCACTGTTTTCAGGTTTTTCAATACCAGAGCTGGGAGAGTGTAAGGTTTTACCTTACTATACTTGTTTTCGATTTTTTAAAATAAATTTTACGTATACGTGCTCTTTGGCTTATTAGAACATTTTTTAATCTTGTATAAATAAAATCGGTATATAGTATTACAACAACGCATCCCAACCCATACGTTATACAATTCTTACAATAAAAAATTATTCCAAATCGAGTTTCCATCGAAAATGCATGTTTTCAGGCCTCCTGAACCAAAAAGGAACACGTTTTTAGCGATTGGTTGGTGTGTGTCTGTCTCTGTATGTCTGTGTGTCTGGATGTGTGTGGACAAAATATTTCAAGAACGGAAAAGTGTTCAAAGTTGAAACTTGGAGGTTAAATTATGTACTTCAATGGAATCCGATACGAACATTTTCATCAAAATGGATCAACCGAAAATAATACTTTATTCGTGCGATTTTCACTTTTTTATATTTTGTCAAACCGGCTACTATGATGTGTTTTAAAATCGCCGCATTTACTAAATTTTTAACTCTCCATATAATAGGATAAGCGACATGTCCGCTAAAATTCTTGGGTGGGCTTCTCGTGGCAAAAAATGGTTTTGTCTGGCCTTTAGGCCCCTGTATGCATTTTAGAGCAAAAGTGTAAGTCATATAATTAACGTTATAATAAATTAAAAATCCTTAAACTTTTATTTCAAACGTTTCTTTCTCAGCGCTTAGTTTAGCGTCGATTAGTATTGACTTTATTAATAAAGTAATTAGTTAATTAGTTATTATTAAAGTTAATTAGTTTAGCGGTGATTTTCTGTGTTATTCTCATGAAAATCGTTAACAATTTTTTTAAGATTGCGGCCTTAGTTTTCATTTTTCAACAGAAATTTATTCAATCAAAGATATAGGAAATAAATGTACAACTTTTATTTAAAGCAATTTTCTACAGAGCCTAGTTTAATGTCAATAAGTGATTTCTACGTATTTTTAAGTTTTACGAGGTTGATTTTCATTTTGCATCATTCAATAAAATTGTCACCGGATGGCGATATTAAGTATTTGTTTGGTGGCCCTGAAAAGGCCCATTTATGTGTGTGTCTGCCGGGGTGGACAGGGGTGCTTGATGGCCCTGAAAAGGGCCGGTGTAGAACTTAATGAAATGGTCCTGAGAAAGATTTTTGTGCCGGTCTCGAAGGAGACCAGGGTAGCGAGCGCGTGGCCGCAACGAGAGCCGTGGCTCAGATTGATGGCCCTAAAAAGGGCCGGTTAAAACCTTAATAAATTGGTCCTGAGAAGGACCGTTGTGCTGGTCTTGAAGGAGACCAGCGTAGGCAGCGCGTGGCTGCGGTGGCGGCGGATGCGAGAGCTGCGGCGACGGCTGCTACGTTGCTGGCTGCTGCAAGTCCCAGAGCATCTTCCTTTATCTCGTGGATGAGTTGGTCGATCTTCGTCGAAGATGTAGAGCGTAATAATCGTCGTGGCGATCGGGGGCTGGGCGACATGGCGTGTCGTCGTCCAGCGGAGATGTCGTCTTCTTCCCTCGCAGTAGTAGTCAATGGCTGCTTTGTTGGATCAGGTGGGCGTAAGGCTCGGTCAAGGAACCGCTGTAGGCATCGCTCGCGGCAGCAGGCGATGACGGTCGGTCGATGGCTTACATTGTTGGGTCGGCGAGCGAAAGCATCATCTTCTCTCTTGCGGGGTCGTCGATTAGTTTTCGCTGGAGTCCTGTAGCCGTATGCCGTGGTGGACGTCTTGTCTGCTGTCTGGATCGCAATTGAATCTCCCCGTTGAGTGTAGCATATTTTAAGAATGACAAAGGCCTCTGACGGTACGCACGCAAGCCTACCGCTCCTCTCGGAACTATTGGCGGATCCCCCTGTCGCTACGTCGGAAGCTTTGATAGCCGACAGCAAAGTACTTAATCAAAGGGGTCGACGGTGACACAATCATGATTAAAATTAGTTTATATTTTTCATTTTACATGTCTACATTGCTGTTGTCAAAAAAATTATAGACCAGATGTTACGATAGATGTGAGAAGACCGAGGAAGAATTGTTACGAGAACCGTAACAGGTTCACTAAACCTAGCCCTTGAATAAAAAAGAAGACAAGTTTACTCATAATTAAATACAGGCTATATATTTCATTATTCAAATTGGTTGGAGAAAGTCAAGTTAGTCTTTCACGCCAGATATTTAATAACTGTACCTCATGTTACTTTCGCCATTATGTTTCTTTTTTACATTTTTCTAACGAAATTTTATGTAAAACTATATTTCGTAAATACAGTATCACTCGATAAATAAATGCAAATCACTAACCACTTTTAACAGGAAAAACCTATCGAAAGGCTTTTTATTCATGAGCGTTCACACGAGCGATAAAAAACCGTTGGTGTGAACACTACCAATCCAAGTACAGTATAAACATACGATATTTTAGGTTCTTACATACATTTTATTAGAGGCAAGTAATAAAGTTCGTATACTCCTTGCATCGTCTTTAACAGCTGAACCCTTTCACATTACACAAGTTAGATCCTCGTACACACACAGACACACACAAATACATTCACTCTATCTCCTTCTAGTTGTGGTTTCAATACAGCAGTTCGGATTTTCCTTTCGTATACAACTTGTTGAATTATTGAAATAAATAAACACAATTCGTCTTAGGGTTTTAAACAGTTGAATTAATTTCCTGTATCTTAAAGCACCCATCCAGTTGCTATTCAATTCGTATATATATATATATATATATATATATGTTCTTCTAAGTACATTTCATGTGCATAACTCGTTGTAAAACAACTAAAAAAGAAAATCAGCTCAAATACACACACTGAAGAGCTGTTTATATTAAATTTAAATTTTAACGAGGAATTTAAATCTGCAACGTTATTTTCTTTGACTTCTCATATAATATATAAATTTTAAATCTTTCTTAATTCCATTTAAAGGACGTTTAGTATTAAATTTAATTAAATCCATTATAAAAAACTTCCTCTAAGCTTCTTTCATCACCATATTTATATCTGTTTCAAAGCAAAGTTACAAATTAACATCACTTTAAAAGAAATGTTAAGGACTCATCTCATTTATACAATTTCATTTAATTATTTTGTTAATTTGTAAATTTTTCATAAATATTAAATCTTTAGATTTTTTTGTAGAGATAATAACGTACAGGGGTTTTCGTAATGACTTATTTGTTCTTTTTACTCTCTCTTACCTTATATTAAAAAAATCTGGTATGAAACATTCAAACAACTTTTTCTTGCCAATTTAAATAATGCACAAATATAACCGATGTTCATCCATAAGTAAACAATCAAAACAAAAACGTACGTAACCTAATAGTTTAATCATGAGTAAATGACGCAAAATGAAAGTCAACCAAGGCTTTTGTAGATATTTTAATTTTCTATAACATTTTAAATGTACATACAATTTTGTGGTAAAGTGCAATATTAAAAACATTAATTTTTTGCCGATTTTGATGGAAAAAACAGAAAATCACTAATTGGCGCTAAACTAAGCGTTGTACAAAAAATTATAATAATAAACGCGTTCGGTTTTTTAATGTTCTATAAGGTTTGTTGTATTTACGCGTGCTCTAGAATGCATGTTAAGGCTGTAATCTCAAAACCATTTTTTACCACGAGGGCACAAGCCTCCCAAGGATTTCAGCAGACATGGCGCGTAACCTATCTTGTAGACCATAAAAAACTTAGTAGGCGTAAATGAGGCGATTTTTAAAAAAATCGTAGGAGTTTTTGAGAAAAACGCAAAAAGTGAAAAATCTCTCAAATAAATTAGGGTCCTACTTTCGGTTGACCGATGTTGATAAAAATGTTCAAATCGGGTCCCCTTTTAGAACATAACTTAAGTTCCAGGTTTCAACTTTGTAAGCTATTTCGTTTTTGAGAAATTTTGTTGACACACACGAGCGCCCGCACACGCATACACACACACACACACACAGGCCAATTAATAAAAACATATTTTTTTTTTTTGGTTCAGGGGCTGAAAACTTTTACTTACATCCAGTGAAAACTCGTGGTTTTGAAAGGGCGACATGAAAAAAATATGTTCCTTGTATAGGGCAAAAGAAAGTAAAAATATGCTTGAAAAATTTATGTTTCATGTTAATTTTCGAAAGTGAGTGTTCATCTGAAATACCGGAAAGTTTTCAAGCTTAGTTTAGAATTAATTAGTGATTTTCCATATTTTTTTCATTAAAATCGATAGAAAATGGTTTTTTTTTTAAAATTGAGGTAGTCCTAAATGCATTTTAAGGCAAGGCTACATGTAATCGAAAATTATTATAGCCCCTATGAATTTTCATTTTAGATCTTCGCTATTATTGTCAATCTCAATATATTTTTTATCTGCATTCCTTTGCCTATTATCACAGGTACAGCACTTCACCGCACTCAGAAACCTCATTTCCGCCTCTTGTAACCTATTTCGTTTCCGCTTCATAAGTCCTCTCATCTCACTTCCAATAGTACCACAGGTATTGCAATCGTTTTATACAACTTTAATTGTGTGTCATTCCTAGTCCTGTGTTCTAACGTTTTATTTATCATCCTGTAAACATTCTTAAACTTATTTACTTTATTATTCACGTCCTGGTTGTTTATGAAAGATACGTCACATCCCAAATAATTTTCCTAGGATAACGGGAATTTTCCTAGAAACGCCAATACTTTAGTATTTTGAGGAAATATTTTCACATTGTGATCTCCTCATATGCTGTTTAGCATAAACATCCTCATTTATAACTATTCCCCAGATTCTTCAATCATACCAATGTCATCACGCAAAGTATAATGTTAAGTGCAACATCATAACTCAGTCGTAATCCAGTTATGAAAACTGACCGCCACCTGTGAATGATATCACCCAAACAAATTTTAAAAAGTGTGGAAAAGATACAACAACCCTGTCTTACACCCTTGTTGGTTTTGACCGTGTTTGCATTCTGTCCATCTGTAGCGACAACTACCGTACTGATCTCATAACTATAAGCTCTTAATTTCTCATGTAAGATGGAAGGGAAATCCCTTTCTATGTACTGTCTGTCTATAACTTGATGGCCTCCCGCAGAGGGGAGCAATATGCAAATCGTAAAACCATTTCAGAAAATATTTCTAATTTTTTTATGTAACTAAAACTTGCCGAAAATGACGTATTTTTATAAAACACAGTCTTTTGCATGCGTTTTGTGCTATAAAATTATTTCGAAAAACACACGATTAATAATGAGATAATGTATAAACATTTTGTGTTTGAAGAAGAAAACCGTACGTTTCCAGATACATCGTCATTGTTCAACAACTGTTTCACGGATTATGATAATATTGGCAGGTTTGTCCAGTAATAATTATAGAAAATGATGTTGCAATAAAATTTAAAAAAAAATTGTTAATTTTTATGTTACGAAGTACTTTCTGTTAAATTGTATTGCATCATCATTTTCCATAATTATTACAGAACAAACCTGCCAAATATTATGTTAATCCGTGAAATAATTTTTTGAACAAAGGCGATGTATTTGAAAAAATACGGTTTTTACTTCAAAAAAAGAAGTTTTTACTGAATTTACACATTATCTCATTAAGCGTATGTTTTTTGAAATAAATTTATAAAACAAAGTTTTTTTTCATAAAAATCCGCCATTTCCGACAAGTTCCAGTTACTTAAAAAAAATTAGAAGATGTTTTCTAAAATGCTTCAACAATCCGCATATTGCTCCCCTCTGCCGAAGGCCATCAAGTTACAGACAGACAGGAATATACTCCATACTATATAAATTATAATTTAGTAAATTTAAATGCTTGTAATTAGAATCTAGTAAATAGAATACATATTCTAAGGAAAAATTCCTATATTGAGACGACGCGTCTAATGGTTCGTGGCAATTTTATAAAAAGGCTTACTAATGTTTACTAATGACAAAAATCATTAATGATTCCTGTATCTACTCTTTAAGAGGAACCGAATAGCACTATTTTTTTAATCAAATTCCTATTTTGATTTCTTGACTTACGGTTTTGGGACACTTCCGGTTCAAACCTAATCCAGGCCCACTAATTATTTTTGTGTATTACATATCCATAACCCATTGTTACTATCTCTTGTAATTTCTGTTTTTGATTTCTTGACTTCCGGTTATGTCCACTTCCGATCAAAACCGGAACTTCAAACCAATCATTTCTGAGTCCACTTTTTACGAGGAATCGAATTACACTATTTTTGTTTCTAAATTCTGACTTTATTTTCTTGACTTCCGGTTTTGGGCCACTTCCGGTCGAAACCGAAATTTCAAACCAACCCAAACCCATTAAATTTTGTGCACATTACAAATCCAAAAAACGTTTGTTGTTATCTCTTATAGTTTATACATTGGGTAGCTTATACATGTACAAGCTTATAGCTTATACATTTGGGTGTGATGGACAATTACTTTTTCACGCTAATTTAGGCTCTGTAGAGAAAAATCCTATTATATAAAAGTTGTAGATCTTTTAATTTTCTATAAATTTGGTTATACACACTTTTGTCGTAAAATGCATATTAAGGCTGAAAATCTTTAAAAAATTCGATTTTTACAAGTTTTCATGAAAAAAACCGAAAATCGCTAATTACCGCTAAACCAAGCGTTATACAAAAAAATGTTTGAAAAAAAAGTTGTAGGATTTTAAATTGTCTACTGCATATAATTTATACATTTTTGCACTAAAATGCATATTAAAGTCGCAATCTTAAAAAAACAATTTTGTTACGCAACAACAACCTCCTCAAGAATTTCAGCAGACATGGCACCTACCCTATCTTGTAGAGCAAAAAAAATTTAGTAAATAAGGCGATTTTAAAAAAATCATATGACCTGTTTTTGAGAAAATTGCAAAAAAGTGAAAAATTACACGAATAAACTACTACTTCCGGTTGACCGATTTTGATGAAAATGTTCGTGTTGGGTCCGGTAGTGGTATGTAACCTAAGTTTCAAGTTTGTACGATGTTCCATTCTTGAGATATCCTGTATATACACACAAACAGACCAAACGCTAAAAACAAGTTTTTTGGGTTCAGAGGGTCTGAAAACGTGTAGATCCGGTGAAAACTCGATTTCGAAAAATTGACATAAAAACAATACTTTCCTTCCTATATATTCATATAGGCAAGAGAAAGTAAAAATTGCCGCCAATAATAATATTATCTCCCAAGTTGATTACGTTTAAGTCAACCAATAATGAATCTGTTAACTGATACTGATTTAGAATATAAATTTTGTTAAAATTGGCTTAACCAAGATGTGCCTAAAATGTTTGAAATACGTTCACGAAATTGCGTCAGGTGTAAGCGGATAATGTCTGAAACGTTAATGTGGTAATAGCTGAGTTGTGTTAAAGCTTACTAAAGTGTAAGCCCGGGTATAAGCGATTAACGACGCATCTGCCCTTCTAACAATGATAACATGTGGTCTGGTCATTCCGCTACATATCTGCCGGCAATTCTACTGTAAATATAGACATCATCGTTCGGATTATATACGTCTAAACAATATCACATCAGTAACAGTTTATAGGTATCTGCCAATCTGCTGACAGGAAAGTGCGTAAGACGAAATTTTCAGATTTTTCTATCGCTAATAATAAAAGATTTGATAGAAAACAAGCATTTACGTAAGGACATATTTATCAGGGAGTCACCTCATTCTTACACCATGTATCCAAATTCCTATTTTAAAAATATCTCATGTGAAACACTCGCATGACTTTCTCTCGCCAATTTAAAAAATGAACCATAACTTTATTTTAATCATAGTAAACAATGTCAAATGAAAAACACAATCTAATATTAATCATGACCTTGAAGCGACTGTTGCGATGATAGTTGAGCACTGATAGAAGTCACGAAATTTCCGCCACGAAAGAAGTCCGTCGTGTTTGAAGAGCTCTATTTCAAAAACGACCGAACGGAAAATTTTAACGCTACAGAAAATAAAGCCTGTTATTTCCTGCGTTCAAAAGTTTGATTTAAATTGTTTTATTTGATAAACTACGCTCTGTAAAAGAAAATACTTGAAATAAAAGTTGAAAATTATTTGATTTTTTATAACTTAGTTATAATTATACACTTTTATCGTGAAATGCATACTAAGGTCACGATATTAAAAATATCCTATTTAGTTAATGATTATAATGAAAAAAGAGAAATCACTAATTTGACGCTACACTAAGCGTTTTACAACAATAAAAATTGTAGGATTTTAGATGTTCTACAACTTTGTAGCCTCGTATGTAGGCTACATTTTTTCTATGATAGGACAAGCCCCCACAAGAATTTTAGCAGACGAAGCTAACCCTATCTCGTCGAGCATAAAAAATGAAGGATATAGGCCATTTTGTTTAGTATTCTTCAGAACAATAAACGTTGTCCTGAAAAGAAACTCATTTTAATTGTTTTTTAAATGCAGTATATCAGGCAATTTCTTTTAGTTTTTTTTTCAGAGCACCAATCATGATCCTCAAAAAAAACTAACTTCGTTTTTTAAAGTCTCTAGTGAAACTAAATTTATAAACATAACAGTCGCTAAGCAGTATTATATTTCCATAGAAACAATAAGAACACATAACAATAACAATAGAAATAATTACTTTTAAATTAATCTTTCTGTTTAATAACAGGGAGTATGGATATTCTGTCGACATTTTATTGCTATATGTATTTATTTTCTGTTTTTTTACTTTAAGTTCTTAGACTGAGCACTCAACTACGCCTATAGTTTCAACAGTTTTAGCTGAAACTGTTAAAACTATAGCGACACTGTGGAAACACAGATGTACAATTGAATTTTTCAGTTTTTACAATGGATACGATAAAGCACGATGATTTCGTCACTCTCTGTTTACTTTACAAAAATTTAGTTATTATTAGTTTATTTTACAAAAAATTAAAGAATCGAAAAAGCGTAAACTATGTTGCTAGACATGGTTACAAAAGCAAAGCAATCTTCGGTCATTAGCTTATTAAAAAAATTAAGTAAAGAACCATTAGATTTCCTCAATTATTTACGCATGACAGAAACAGTGTACCAAAAATTGCTCCAATCGGTACATTGCAATAAAATCTACAATCATTGCGTTTGGTTTATTACGCGATATGTTTAACTCCACAAAAAAATATATCGTTCAAAAAGAATTAAAAAAACTGGTGTGAAACACTCACACAACGTTCTCTTGCCAATGTAAATAATGAAACATAACTATTGTTTAATCAAAGAAAACAATGTCAAACGAAAAACACAACCTAATTTTAATCTTGAGTGAATGACGCAAAATTAAATTCAAACTGTGTTAAAAATACAAACAGTAATCACTTATTGATAACTAAAATAAACTGCAGAAAATAAATACTTGAAATAAAAGTTATACGTTTTGTAATAGTTTACAATATTACTATGACTATATAGGTTATTTTTTTGTCGTAAAGTGCATACTAAAGCTGCATTCGTAAATCCCATTGTTATACTGATTTTGATGAGAAAAATACAGCAAAATCGACATCAAAGCAATACTGTTCTTCTCTAATACAGTCATGTAAATAGTAATACTGATCTTGGAGGGGTTGGTGCTCTCGTAGAACAAAATGATGTTTTTAAGATTGCGTTCTTAATTTTAGAGCAAAAACGTATCTTACAAAAGTTGTAGAAATTTTTAAATCCTACAACAGTTGTAGGATAGAGAACAAAGAAACAAACATACAACGCTTCGTTTAGCGTCAGTTAGTGATATTCTGTATTTTTTCATAAAAATCGGTTAAACAATCGGATCTATAAATTTTACAGCGTTAGTAGGTCTACACATTTTACGATAAATTTGTTAAGTGTGTAAAGTTATAAAAAATTTGCATTGCCTTCTACAGAGCCTAGTTTAGCGTCAAATAGTGATTTCCCGTCATTTGTTTTTTATTTTTTATTTTTTTATTTTGCATCCAGGAGACTCCAGAGGGAGTATAGGACATGTCAAGATAAAACTGATAAACTGAAAGTTTATCACCAATGATAAATTCATCACTTACCACCAAAAATTGTTTCTGCTACTGCTTACTTCAGTAGGCTTGTCATGAATCCCATTGAATCAAATATCACACAAAATTAAAAATTAAAAAGTCAAACACAATGATAAATTCATCACTTACCAATAATTTTTTCCCGCTACTGCTTAACTCAGTAGGCTTGTCATGGACCCCTTTGTATCAAATAGTACACAATATTTGTTTAATTAGAAGTGAAATACCTTTCAACTAAAACTATTTAGCAAGGAATTCGTCCACACTGTAAAATGTTTCATCAATCAAATATTGTTTTAGCTTTTTTCTAAAATGACTTAAATTGTCACAACTTTTTAAACCTTGTGGCAATTTATTGATGTATTTTAAGCCAAACAGATGTTGATTTAAATTTTGCATCATTCACTCATGATTAAAATTATTTATGTTTTTCATTTGACACTGTTTCTAATGATTAAACATAGATTATATTGTTTATTATTTACATTGGTAAGAGAAAGTCGTGTGAGTGTTTCGCACCGAATTTTTTAAACTCTGTTGTATATGATATTTGGATTAGAGGTAGAAGTTCGTGATTCAAGGGTTCGGATCATAGAAATGATATGGTATGTAAAATAGGCAGCAGACATGCATTTTGTTTGGGGGGGGGGAATGATTGATTAACATTTCATTTGAACATGTAGTAGTAGACCAATACTGAGAACATTGGAAATGGCATTAAGGTAACAATGTACTACAAACAGTGTACAGTAATTGATAATAACAGCTTTGCTGGTGTTACACAAGGTATGCATTTAGAACCGATCCTATTTGTTCATTAGAAATGAACGTATTAAATTATACACATCTATATTTCCTCTACCTCTTCTGCCATTACTCATGCTTTATTGGTTCTATTTGCATTATTAATATTCAAAATATATGTAACATTGTAATTCAGAAACATTAATAATAACAATAATAATAATAATAAATACGTTTTATTTCCCATTAAACAGAGACATAAACAAAACCAAAAGAAACATAATATTACATAAATGACTTTTATTAATGCCAAATTAGTATTATTTACACTGATGGATTATTATGGTACAGGGGAAATCAACCTTTCAAAATGTGGCACAGCTATGTTCGAGGTTAGACTCGTCGAGTGCTTCCCTTTAGAACTGAATTTGATTTAGTATTAAATCAAATTATGATTGGTGATAAAACTTGGGTTAGGCATGTTACCCCAGAATCGAAACAGCAGTCAATGAAGTGGAGGCACAAAAAATTTCCCCAAAAATTAAATATTTGGAGCAACGATGTCAGCTCAAAAAATCACGTCCTTTGTTCTGGAACAGGAAAAAGGATTTTATAATATATTGAATTCTTTTCCAAAGGTGAAACTTTTGACGCGGCACGATACTGTAAGATATTAAGAAAACTTTGGCGTGCAATTGAAAACAAAAGAGAGGAATACGTTGCTAAAAACAAGGAATTGTGTTACCCAATGATTAATGCTTGATCCCAATGCTGCTGGTCATACTCAAAAGCTAATTCAACAGTTCAGTTGGGAGCGATTCAATCGTCCACCGTAAAACTACATCTGAATACCACTTGTTCCTGGACATGAAGTGTGCATGATGGTGAGTTCTTCAAAAATAACGGCACGAAAAACACTGTATAGTTAATAATAATAATAATAATAATAATAACAATAATAAATACATGTATTTCCCGTTTAAAAGTTACATAAACAAAAATAAAAGAAACATATTACATAAATAACAGTTAATATTAATGGAGTTACTATGGATAATTACTGTGCAGGATAATCAACCAACCTTACTATAGCACAGTCACGTTCTAAGGTAGACTTGATCAGTGCTTCCCGTTATGACAGACCTCAGTTTCTATGGCTCAAAAGTAAATTAAGTGACCCAGTTAAGGATTAGAAGGAGTCAACATCTGGTATATTTCGTGTCTATTTAGCTAATCGACAACAGACTGATTACATTTTTTTAAATTTTATGATGTCTATCAGATTTCTTAAATTAGTAGGTATAAGATTTAATAGTTTAGGAGCTAAATAACCCGATTGACAAAGGGGCCCAGGTCGAAGAAGAATATCCTGGTTAAAGAACCTTAGAACCTGGTTCAATAAAACTACTCCGCAACCGTTTAGAGCTGCAGTTGACAAAGTGAGGATCGCCATGATGGTGTCCAACATTCGAAACGGATTGGCACCTTAAGAAAAAAAGAGAGAGAACCCGATTGCCTTTGGTACGATTGGTGGAAGCTAAGTGAAGTGAAACCAAGTGCTCGTTTCTTGTATTGTAGGGATGAGTTGTTTGAGGAAAAGGTGTTTTGTCTTTAAATGCGTGAATAAGAACTTCTTGGGCATAAAGCTGTCGTATATCATATTCATGAAAATCCTTGCAATGCTCATTAAATGAAAAGCATTGGTAATTTTTGGTTATTCCATTCAATGTTGTTTTCTGCACTATTAAAAGTGGCAATAAGTACGCGTCAAATGTTCCTCCTCAAGCAACAATACCGTAGGAAAGCGCTGATTGAGCAACTGTGTAGTAAACCATTTTTAATGGTTCTAAATTTAAAATTGTTCGAAGGCTATTAAACAGGTAAATACATTTTCTTAGACGTTGACATTACCCATCAATGTGCTCATCTCAGCGGCGAGCTCGATCAATTTTATTATTCCTAGATATTAAACAGAATGTGATGTGCAGAAATTTTGGCAGCTGTAGTTGTTTTACTTTTAATGTGTTTCGTTCTATTTCATAAAAATATAGGTTTCTTTTTTATTAATTTCAACCAGAAGACTAAAGGAAAGTATGGGACGAACATATATAAATAAATATCTGGTGTGAAACATTAAGATAACTTTCTCTTGCCAATGGTAAACACCTAATTAAAAATAAAATCCCTTTCATGAGACTCATGGCTGGTGGCAATTTTTCAAATGGCTTGCCTTTGATTAATGACTTTAAGAATTAGTGAATTCTGTATCTACTATTTAAGAGGAATTAAAGGACGCAATTTTTGTTCCCAAATTCCGACTTTGATTTCTGACTTCCAGTTTTAGGCCACTTCCGGTTGAAACCAGAACTTCAAACCCAATAATTTCTATATCTACTCTTTAAGAAGAATAGAATGACACAATTTTTTCCAAATTCTGACTTTAATTTCTTGACTTCCGGTTTTGACCCACTTCCAGTTGAAACCAAAATTTCAAACCAATGATTTCGGTATGTACGCTATAAGAGGAATCACACTAATTTTGTTTCCAAATTCAGACTTCGATTTCTTGACTTCCCGTTTTAGGTCACTTCCGGTCTAAACCAGACCCTCAAACTCAATTAAGGTCTACAAAATTTTCGTGTAGACTACGAATCAGAAACCCTTTTGATGTTATCTCTTGTAGTTTCTGACATCTGGTTGTGACGGACGGACGGACAAAGGAAAATGATATAGTTAGTTGAGTCACGAGTTTGCCCTTGTTTGCAACGAGGGGTAAAGGGGAAAAAGCATCAGTGCGCATGCGCAACTGCTTTAATTTCAGTACAACAATCATAACAACTAATTTTATACCCAGAGCATATACAGTATATTGCGGAACCTTTTGTAGGTTAACTGTATGAATACAACTGTTAGTAACCGTAAACAGAAAAATTTTAGTTTCTCAAAAACGTGGGCAGACTATTTACTGTGCTGAACGAAATCTAATATACAGTTTAATAAAATTCTGTGACGTTAAAACTAAACAAAAAACCTTTCCCCTGCCTCTTGACAAAAGCTATAAGCGAGTGGCTAACTATTGTGATGTCTCTCTTTCCACGATTCAAAAAATAAAGCAGGAAATTAAAGACATGAAGAAGCTATTGTTCAACAGTTTTGTTGATACCTGGTAAAAATAACTGAACGGTTAGGTAGATACGAGTGAGACTGATAGTCAAAACGCCGGTGACAGTGATAGTAAAGAAGTCGATTCATTCAAAGAAACTTTTGATCCAATGCAATAAGTACTGGTAATTACAGAAAATAAATCATTTTCTAGTCATGTAATTAAGCTATAGGTAATATTACAGGTCACATTTATTTCTAATAAGGTTTTTAAAGAAATATTTTTTTTCGGAATAAACCACAGCTTACAAAATGTATGTAGAAACTGCACGGTAGTGAAATGTACGAGTAGTGTCTTACTATTGAGGTTGGCAGCACTGTCTAATTTTCACTTCCCTTGGTCACATCCCATACGTACGTAAAAGGAAATCTCGTGCTTCAGAATCTATATATGACAATTTTTAAAACTGCCACCAATAAGATTGTTTAATCACAAGTAAACAATGTAAAACTAAAAACATTTAATCATTAATACAACATATCAATATAAAACATTAATTTCGATCATGAATGGATGACGCTATACGAAAATAAAATCTTACATACTACACGAATTATTGTATAATTAATTATAATAAAATACTATATACTACATTACGTTTTAAGTACACTATGGTATAATAAAATATACTATTAATCACTCTTGTATTAAATTAGGTAATTTTTTTTGATTTTACATTGTCTACTGACGATTAAACATAAATTATGTTTTATTGTTCACATTGGCAAGAGAAACCTGTATCAGTCTTTCACACCAGATTTTTTATTATGTACCTTTTGAAATTAGAAATAAGCCAGTCACAATTTTTAGAATAATACAATATATAGGAAAGTTTATTATTTAGTTTTAATTTGTTAGAAAATTTATTTTCAATATTAGGGGCACAACGGACTATTAATCTAGGGGAAAAGTTTGTACGTGTTTAAAGTTTGTTTGCTCTTATGGCTTAATAACATTTCTTACCCTTTGAGAATAAACTTTGCTACTTATTATTCTCAAGATCCCAAAACGAAAAAGTTATATGCGACATAAAATGTAATTTTACATAAAAGTTTTTTAACAGTAACTTTAAACTATGTAGGCTACGTATACTGTTTTGTAGTTCATTTATATTTTCAAGGCATTGCTTTGTCGTGGTAATTATGACTACACATGTATATTTTTACATTCTTTTGCCTTAACTTACACGAATATATAGGGAAGGTTAGTAGGTATTGTTTTCATGTCAATTTTTCAAAATCGAGTTTTCACAGGAAATACACGTTTTCGGGCCTCTGAACACAAAAAATCTTGTTTGTTAAAAATTTGGTCTGCCTGTATGTGTGTGTGTGTGAACAATTTATCTCAAGAATGGAATAGCGTACAAAGTTAACACTTGGAACTTTAGTTAAGAACTTCACAATGTGAACATTTTAATGAAAATCGGTCAACCTGAAGTAGTAGTTTATTCCTGCAAATTTTAACTTTTCTGCAATTTTATCAAATGCGGCTCTTACAATTTTGCTTAAATTTGGCATCATTTATTAAATTTTTGTAATCTGCAAGAGAGAATATAAGCATCATGTCTGCTTAAATTCTTGGAGGCTGTGCCTTCGTAATTTTTTTTTCAAAGATTGCGGCCTTACTATAAATTTTACAATAAAAGTATAAAAACCAAAGTTGTAGAAAATTAAAAACCTACAACTTTTATTTCAATTATATTTTTTCTAGAACGCTTTGTTTACTGTCAATTAGTGATTTTCTGTATATTTTGTTAATTAGAATCGAAAAAATTAAATTTTTAAGATTGCTAAATAATTTTTAAAAATATTACATTTACATTTGTTAACATTTTATGCAATATTGCGTCTGGAGTACTTTCCTTCTTACTGGAAAGTTGCTCAAATTATAATTATTAAAAAACCTAGGAAGCCACCACATGAAATATCATCTTACAGATCAATAAGTTTGTTGCCAATTCTTTCAAAAGTGTTTGAAAAATTATTGCTTCAGAGATTACGCCCGATACTGGATACCATAAATCTCATTCCGAATTGCCAGTTTGGTTTCAGAGAAGGTCATGGCTCGATTGAGTAAATTCACAGAGTTATAAAGAACATCTACAAAGCATTTGAAGAAAAGAAATATTGCTCCACGGCATTCCTTGACATCCAGCAGGCCTTTGGCAAGGTGTAGCATAAAGGTCTTCTTTTTAAAATTAAATAGATTCTTCCCCACCAGTATTATTCACTTATTGCATCTTAATTGGAGGACCGATACTTTACACTGAAGTATAAAGACGAACAATCATCTTTAAAATTAATTGAAGCTGGTGTTCCTCAAGGAAGTGTGCAGTCTCCTGTTTTGTACACCATTTACACTTCTGATCTTCCACAAAATGACAACACTACAGTGGCCACATCTGCCAACGACACAGCCATTCAGGCAATACAAGAAGATGCACAAATTGCATCTCAACACTTGCAGCAACACTAATACAGCGTACAAAATTGGCAAAAAAGTGGCGTATAAAAACAAATGAACAAAAGAGTCTGCACGTCACATTTACACTAAAACGGGAAACATGTTCACCAGTGTTTTTTAACAACGTACAAATTTCACAATCCGATACGGCAAAATATCTTGGCCTCCACCTGGACAGGCGTCTAACGTGGAGGACTCACATATGAAACAAACGAAAACAGTTAAATCTTAAATACCAACAGCTGTATTGGATGCGCAACAGAAAGTCCAAATTATCGGAAAACAAATTTGTTACTATATAAAACTGTTCTTAAACCTGTGCGGACATATGGGACACAACTCTGGGGCACAGCGAGTCACAATAGCATTGAAATAATTCAACGGTTTCAGTCAAAAATACTTAGAAACATCATGAACTCGTCTTGGTACATATCTAACACTACATTACACAGAGACAAGAACATTCCCACGGTACACGAAGCAATACAGAAATTTTGCACTAATTACCAAACAATACTTGAAAATCATCAGAATCCAGAAGCCATCAATCTCCTAGACAACAGTGAAACACACTAAAGACTATACAGATTACACCCACAGATTTATTTTAATACGTGATTGTTTAATTTAATCTTCATTCCTGCCAAGAAAAAAACAACAAAATAGGAAATGTTTTGTAGTGATACCAAGGGGTATCATCATACAAAGGGGAGTGATATCAAGGGGTATTATTTACTCATGATTTATACTTACAACATATCTACTCATTGTTCTATGAGAGCAGATCGTATATTTACAGTTATACAAAAAGAAACACAAAAAAAACAAAACAAAAGTTAAAATTTTTTAAATGTTTGTCTTTTTCAGTTTATTTAAAATTACCGTCAAAGCGCTTGGCCGTTTACAAATGCTGTGGATTACCATAGGTAGGGAACCGATTAGTTTCAACGTTACCATAATAATCTCCAAATTCTAGCCGGGTATCAAACATGGGATCTTCTACTTTGCACATCAACGCAACTTGACTTTGCAACCACTAAAAAAATCCATTTTAAAAAACATTTGAAAATTTGTATGACTTTTAAAGGTGTAATGAATCATGAAATAATTTTAAAATAAAATAAACAAAGTAAATTCTACCGTTTGTATCACTATACTACTACCCACTTGCAAGAAAGTAGAGAGATGTGGTAGAAATTTCAGAAACGAGTCGAAGAAGTGAATCCCAATGGTCTTGATTCTTGATTAATTAAACCGACCGACTTGGTCCTCCTACTGATTATTTTTTCTGTCACATCAATTTCGGTTTCTGATCTCTATCGAAGTTTCTTTTGCTCTGCTTGTCTACATCGTGGTGTCTTATTCATTCCATTTCGTTTCTTTTGTTTCTTTGAAAGTCGTCAATGTCTACGTTTATTTTGTCTTTTATAAATTATCCTTTGTTTTGGTAAAAAAAATTCGTCTTCCTATATATACTTTTCTTCTTTCTTGTTTTTGTAGCTACTTCAGTTCTTAACCTATCCAATACAAAAACGTTGTGACTATCACTCAACGGGTCGAAGTAAACTCCTACCATTCCATTCAACGTTAATGCATTTCTTGTTAAATTAATTGAGGCAATGATAGCCTGTAGACGTTTGCCATTTTCTTTCCTATCTAACTACTTATTGAGATTAATAAGAAATAAATAAGTTTTTATTTCTCGGTAACCTGGTAAGAGAATAGATATCGTCAAAAATACAGTACACGACTTGTTCTTGTCAATAAATAAATTAATGAAAACCATCACCTATATTTTAATAATGAGTAAACAATGTAATAAAATTTAAAAATCTATTTTCACTTTCTCTTGCTCTATATGGGGAAGGAAGGTATTGTTTTCATGTTGATTTTTCAAAATCAAATTTTTATCGAATATGCACGTTTCAGACACCCTCAACCCAAAAAAACATGTTTTTAGCGATTGGTCTGTGTGTGTATGTGTGAAAAAATATATTAAGGACGGAAAATAGTACAAAGTTGAAACTTAAAACTTAAGTTAGGTACTATTAGAGGACCTGACACGAACATTTTCATCAAAATCGGTCAACCGAAAGTAGTAGTTTATTCGTGTGATTCTCCTTTTTTGTGATTTTCTCAAAAACGGCTCCTACGACTTTTTTCAAAATTACCTGATTTACTACATTTTTTATGCTCTATTATGATAGGGTCGGCGCCATGTCTGCTGAAAATTTTGAGGAGGCTGTGATCACGTAGAGAAAAATGGTTTTTTTTTTAGGACTCAGGCCTTAATATGCATTGAAGAGCAAAAGCGTATATAATAAAAGTTGTAGAATACTTAAAACCCTACATTTCTTTGTGTAATGCTTAGTTTAGCGGTAAATAGTGATTTTCTGCTTTTTTTCATGAAAATCTAAAAAAAAATCGGAATTTTTAAGATTTTGGCTTTAGTATCCATTTTACGATTAAAGTGTATATATTCAAGTTTATGGTAAATTAAAAGATCTATAATTTTTATATAGAGCATTTAGCTCTACAGAGCCTATTTTAGCGTAAAAGCGTGATTTTCCATATTAGCCAAAGTGAGGTTGGGTTTCATTTTGCATCTTTCATTTACGATTAAAATTAAGTAGTGTTTTTTGAGGTTAGTTTTATTACTAATAATAGATTATATTGTTCATTATTTGCATGAGCAAGAAAAACTCATGTGAGTGTTTCGCACCAATTTTTTTTAGTGTATATAAAATCGCATAGATAGCTTGCTCATCAGCGAATACTGTGGGAATTTGTAATGTAACGATGGGTTTTAACGTGTTAAAATTTCAAGACCCTAATCGGGAATCGAACACGGAACTTTCCACTAAGTAGGATTTGGGTAAAGAACTTCAACATATTTACACGAGCCGGAAACTAAGCAACAAATCAATTGTTTTGATGTTAAAAGATGAATTGAAACCAACAAAAGTTGATAGTTCACGAAGCACTCTTCCAAAACAATTATTACTTGTGTTTTGGTTGTACTGGATATGACGTAACACTTATTAGCCTACTTTATACGATCGAAGAATATTTACTATTAGATTGTAATACTTCAATTTAACCACAAGTCATTGATGAAATCAGTAAAAACCAAAAACTTCGCATCATCCTTTATCATGATAATGGCAGTTCTCACCAAGTAAAATCCCGGATTTGATTCTTATTCAGGCCAGATTTTTTTCAGTTATATTCAAATATCATTAACATTAAGAGCAATTGCAAAACAGTCGGACGTAAACCCAAAATAAACAAAAACTAATTTATTTAATGAAGAAGAAAATAATAGAAATAATGTCTTATTGCCCATATTCATATTGTTTATCGCCTAAAAAACTTCTGTGAAACGTGTAGTTCAGGTGAAGACTCGATTTTGAAAAATCAACATGAAACCAATAATTTCCTTCCCTCGCATATTCATATAGACCAAGAGAAAGTACAGTTTTAATTTTACTTTTACATTTTTAATGTAACTCCAAAATATCTAAATAGATTTTATTGTGAAATATTCTGAGATATTGACTCAGAAGTTTCAGTATTTTATTTAAATAAAGAAGATACTGTTTATTTTTAAAACACTTGGATAGACACCGGAAGTGTTTAAGTTAACGAAGTAATTTTCACATAAATGCTACATGGAATCTAAGAGAGAATTTTATGTATTTAAATACTAAATATATAAATTCGGTAGGTCATATATATCTTAAAAATAAATAAATAAATAAACAAATAAAATTAATATTCGGGTAAATAACTTTGAACCGCAGCCGTTTTTCTTTCATCAGTTATAAAATTTATTTTTTTTTTCAAGAAAACTCATGAATTGCATAATTTAAATTTCTGTTCTTTTAAATTTGGAATCGGTTCAAAAAGATGTTTATGAAATCAGATCATATGGTAAACATAAATTTACTTTTATTTACCAGTGACTTATATTACTAGTCTTTCGTTTTATGAATGAGTTCATAGTAATATAGTTCGTGATTAGATTAGAAATGGTTAATGAATTGATTTTTCACTTTTTGTACAGGTTGCCTTCATTTTGTTGTAGGAATTGTGTATTGCATGGGGTGGAGTGATTTGAACAAGGATAGTGTACTGCGATGGGAGAGATATTTTGAAAATGAATTCTGTGAAATCGAGTCCAATAGAAAAGTTTGATTTTATTTTTACTTTTTGTTGCCTATATGTATATATAAGAAGGAAAGTATTGTTTCCAAGTCGATTTTCGTAATCGAGTTTTCACCGGATACACACGTTTTAAGACCTACTGAACCCAAACAACATACTTTTAGCGATTGTTCTAGTGTGTGTGCGTGCGCGCGCGCGCGCGTGTGTGTGTCTGTGTGTCTGTGTTTGTACAGAATATCTTAAGAACAGAATATCTTACGAAGTTGAAACTAAAAACTTAAGTTAGATACTACTAGAGAACCCGACACAAACATTTTAATCAAAATCGGTCAACCAGAAGTGTTAGTTTATTTAAATAATTTTTCCCGGTTTTGCGATTTTTTCAAAAACGGTCCTGAATTTTTTTAAATCACCTCAATTTTCTTATGCTTTACAAGATAGGATAAGCGCTAAGTTTGCTGAAATTCTTGGTGAGACTGTGCTGTCGTAAAAAAATGTTTATTTTTACGATTTCGGGCTTAATATGCATTTTACCGTAAACGTATAGGCCTACATAATAAAAGTTGTAGGAATTTAAAAATCTAAAACTTTAATTTCAAACATTTCTTTGTATAACGCTTAGTTTAGCGGTAATTAGTGATTTTCTGTTTGTTTTTTTCATGAAAATCTGTAAAAAGATGGATTTTTTTAAATTTCGGCCTCAGTATACATTTTACGACAAAAATATAGGTCTACTATAATAAAATTTCTAGAAAATTAAAAGATTTACAACTTTTATTACAAGCATTTTTCTCTACAGAGCCTAGTTTAGCGTGAGAGTGATTTTCTGTACTATTAAGCCAAACTAAGGTTGGTTTTCATTTTGTACCATGCACTTATGATTAAAATTAGGTTATATTTTTGAGTTTAGTTTTTTTGTTTCTTTCTAATGCTTTATTACTAATGTTAGGTTAGACCTATATTGTTCATTATTTGCATTGGCAAGAGAAAGTCGTGCGAGTCTTTACAATAGATTTTTATTTTTTCTTCTAGGTGCCAGAATATCGACGAAGGATCTTGAATGTCTGGGAAATTGGTAGATCGCAGGTATAAAAAAATGTTAGCGCCTGTGTAGTATGTCAGCCAATATCTGAGTCATGCATAGACAGTGTCGGGCCGTTCAAAAATTGTGTAGTTAAAGAACTACTAAAGAATTATGATGTACCTAAACAGAGTAAGTGCGTGCGGGTGTAGAAAATGTTTGTGGACAGGTAATCACTTTGGTTCTTACGTACGGTAATGTACAGGGTCATCATAAAATAAACAGGGGGGTAGCAGTAATTCAGACAAAGACAGTAGGAAAATTAAAGTATTGACAGCTTTTATAGCCTCCAACCCTGCTGTTTGTTTAACAGCAGTTCTAACCACAACTTAAAGTTTTGTATTGTTGCTTTGGTCAGTTTACACTACGTTCACTGGTAAAAAAAGGCAAAGTATGTTTTGTTTTAGACTGAATTGAAGCCTGAAATATCAAGGCATCATGAATATCGACGTGATTATGGAAAATATCTACCACTTGAAACAATATACGACCTCAGTTCAAACAGCTTAAAAAACTGGATCAGTTATCAAGCAGAAATCAACTGGCAGAACACGAATATCAGACGAAACGGTTAAACTAATAAGGAAATCTGCAAATAGAAATCCTAAAAAGTCCAACGCTCGTCGAAGTTTCAAGTTAGGTATTCCGGAATCAACAATTCACAATTTTTTCACAAAAGATTGCAATTACACATTTACAAAATTCAGCTACTGCAGCAATTGTAACTTGATGGTGAAGTAAAACGTTAATAAAGTTAATGGAAACAAATCAGTTTTAGATTATACAATTTTTACAGACGAAGCTACATTCCATATGAATGGGTGTATTAACTAACACAAAATGTGGAGCTGAAAACCGATATGTAATTTTTGAGAAATGACGTGACTCTCCTAAAGTTAATGTATGGTGTGGTACCATGAAAAATCGTTTAATAGGGCGAATGGAATGGAAGCGATGCTTCTCACTATATTAAGGTTAACTTTCGATGGTTAACTGAATAAAAATTCGGAAAAATTCGGAATAAAGATTCGGAAAAATTCGGAGAAACAACCATCGAACTAAAAAATGAAAGAACAAATTGCATGAAATTGTTCTTATCATTCTTTCAAAGCCTACCTTCAGTTTAAATGCGGCAAATTTTGTAAGGACACCAACGTTTATTCTTATCGCCTAGTTTGATGCCAAAATATATTATACAACATTTCATACACTCGTTAATTTTTAATTTTTGTTTTTCAACTAAAAAACCACTATAGACATAACAGAATATTTATAAATTGTTTAAACTCTTTTGATGCCGATTTAATACGAAAACCTAAAATTACTTTTCAAAACACAAATATTGAAGTCGAAAGAACAGGTCAAAGTAAAAAATCTGGTGTGAAACACTCACTCGACTTTTTCTTGCAAATGCAAATAATTAACAATATAATCGTTCATAAGTAATAAAACATTAGAAATAAACAAAAAACTAACCTCAAAAAACCTAACCTTATTTTAATCATAAGTGAAAGACGCAAAATGAAAATCAACCTCAGTTTGGCTTAAAAATACGGAAAATCACTCTTTCACGCTAAACTAGGTACTGAAGAGAAAAATGCTCTAAATAAAAGTTGTAGATCTTTTAATTTCCTATAAATTTGATTATACACTTTTGTCGCAAATTCATACTAAGGCAGAAATCTTTAAAAAGTCGACTTTTTACATGTTTTCGTGAGAAAAAACAGAAAATCGCTAATTAACGCTAAAACTAAGCGTTATACAAAAAAAGTGTTTAAAATAAAAGTTGTAGGATTTAAAATTCTCTACAACTTTCATTATATACATTTTTGCGATAAAATAAATAATTACTAAAGTCGCTATATTAAAATAAAAAAATTTTTTACGTGAAAACAGCCTTTCCAAAAATTTCAGCAGACATGGCATCTATCTCATTTTGTAGAGCATAAAAAATTTAATAAATGAGGTGATTTAAAAAAAAACCCGTAGGAGCCGTTTTAAGGAAATCGCAAAAAAGTGAAAAATGACACGAATAAACTACTACTTCCGGTTGACCAATTTAGATGAAAATGTTTGTGTCGGGTCGTCTAGTGGTATATAACTTAAATGTCAAGTTTCAAGTTCTTACAATGTTCCGTTCTTGAGATATTTTGTTCACACACAGACTAATCGCTAAAAACTTGTTTTTTTGGGTTCAGGGGGTCTGAAAAGTGTAGATTACGTGAACAATCGATTTAGAAAAATCGTACTTTCTTTCCTGTATAATTATTCATATAGGCAAGAGGAAGTAAAAATAAACAAATTATCGATAGTTCCCGTCAATTTCAGTGTCCAGCTGACTCTTTGAGCTGTATTTCCTGATACTCGATTCAACAACAATAAAAATTGCCGCAACAACGGTAATAAAAATATTGTTTTTAATAGTAGTAAAAATACTGATAGCAGTAGTATTGAAAAGTATTAGTAAAACGTTACGTACTCCGTTTAACTAGTGTCGTAGATGTAGTACAGAGTGATTTTTTAGTCCTGTTACCCAATTGTTAATATCTGATAATTATTTTTCTAAGAAAGGGAAATTTTGTTTTATGACACGAAGTTGGTAGCCCTACTCCACCGGTATAGATACGGCATTGTTCGTTGATTCTCCTTGAGCTGAGTAAAAATTTTGTGCAAAAAGACAAAAAATGTATTTTACCCTAGAACAACGGGTTTTCGTTCTTGAACAATATTTTGCTACGAAATCGTACGCAATTATAAAATAATCATTTCAAATAAAAATTTTTGGTGTTCCTCCACCAGAAAAAATGCCAATTTTTTGGCAAACAAACCGATTTCGAGAGACAGGTTTGCGACAGGTCACGCTAAGTAATCTCGGTTGAATTCTCTCTAATCAGAGAGAACTGGATTGTTAACGTTTACTCTATAGTTAAGTGGATTTTACTACAGCTTACGTTTTCAATTCGATTATTCTTGAGTTAAATATTCTCCGTATTAGAATCTTACTGTCTGCTTAGAAACTACCGTAACCTTTAGTAAAATTAAGAATAAAAAAAACTTCAGATTTTTGACACGTACCTTGAAAAGATGCAGTTGACATTTCCAGTTGACGTTGACATTCCAGTTTTCGTTCACCAATTATCAAATCAAATTGGCTAATTGTTTCGTTCTCGTCTGTCATCTGAAACAAATGTATAAAATTAAGAATATAGTTTTATAAATTATTTAAATTAATTAAATAATTAGCAATTAGACCAGCGCTACATGCGAGGAAATAACGAACCAAAAATGAGTTGAAATTATCTTAGAGAATGATTTCACCACTGCTGTTAGCGTTGTTTACCGCTACGTTAATTTAGAATATGCCTAAATTTCTTAGAAATTTGTTTAACAAATGCAAGGTTATCAACTTATTCGGAATCATAGAATTGCGCAATCTTAATGGAAACTCTTTAATTTTGTCGTTCGAAAGATTTGTTAGCGATATAAGTCTCAAGAATAAATATACGTTCGTATTTCGAAAATGTAAGCGTTGAAACAATAGAGACAAATGGATAATGCGATAGCAATGGTACACAATAACGAAATTTCAATTGTTACAAATTGCTAACATTAAATACAGTATTACCAACTGACATGTAAAAAAACATTTTTTTTCTTTATTTAGGAAATTCACAATCTGTTATAAACAATCAGTGAATGTGATAACACAAAATATGAAAAAAATTAACATGATAAATAAACGTGAGTGGAGACACAGTCCAGACAGAACTCCGACGTGAATAGATAAGTGTAGTCTTAAGTGCAGCATTTAGAACACTGTAATGGATAGTCGATTACAGTACAGCGGTAATTGATGCGATCCCGGTTCCATCGACGTTTTAGTCGTCTTATTGGATTGTATGGGAGAGTCTGCGTAGCCAGATCTGAGATCAATGGGTTATGGTGGTTCACTAGTTTCTTCCTAAATTTTGTTTAGAGTTTTACGAAAACGTAATTTATGTAGGGTACGTTCAAGTCTGTGTGTAGCGTTTTATTTGTTACATAATAGGGGGCGTTAACTATCCTCCGTTAAAGCTTTGATTGAAAACGCTGAATTTTTGCTAATACCGATGGTTTTGCACAGCAGTAAAGCTGACTGGCATAGCTCCATATGGGTTAAAGGAAGGAGCTGATGGTTAATTTAGATGTCGTTGGTAACTTGGATTTGCGTGAAAGAAGCCTGTACAACTGTTTGAACCTGTCCTGGAAAGCCTTTTTCTTTTTATCTACGTGTACATTCCACGTGAGCCTCTTATCTAGATATAACCCTAGATAACGGATAGATTCAGAAGTGTGAAGTTGAGTGTCATAAAGATACAAAGGTGGACAAACTCGTTCGCGCAGGGTATATAAATAACGTGATACGTTTTTGTAGTGTTAACGTTGATCCGTCATTTGGTAAGCCATGATTCTAGGCGAGAAATATGCTGTTGAAGGACATATTTGATACTTGAGCCGGGTTATCGGCGGAGGACAATATTACAGTATCATCCGCATACGAAGCAAGAAGTGTATGTGGATGGGACGGTACATCGAAAGTGTAAATAGAATATAAAAGTGGTGCTAAGATAGATCCCTGAGGTGCAGCAAGTAGTGGGCAGTAATGAGAATCAACATTTTTTTCAGAGACATAAAAGAAACGTTCCATAAAAAAGGACTGAATTGTTAGTAATGTATAATTAGTAATGTAACTATAAGTAGTAAAAAACCATTAAATTATCTATTCGTTACTTATACTTTCTTAATATTTCGGTCGTTTCTTTTGAAACACCCGTTGAAATAAAACTTTTAATTTTTGTTGCTCAGAGTACGTATGGTAAAAAAATAAAACAATTTATGTTTGACGAAAGTAGAATTAGTTGGTTAACAGCAAAACTATTTGGTGTTCTGTAGAACGTAGAAGATATTTCATCTTATATTAGCAACATTTTATGAAGCTAGAAATTTTACGTCAGTTTTCCGTCAGTTTGACCTATATTCTAACAAAATAATAAATTTAATTAGCTTCAAAATTTCTTTCTTTATTAATTTCTATAATCATTTCAGAATACTGTAATGAACTAACGCTCACTAATATTGGCCTTGAACAGTTTAAGCTCGTTTATCCGGATCAATCGATATCGGAAAAAATTATTCAGAAAAGAGCGATATTTTACATACAGTTGTTTGTATGGGGCCAATTTTAGACCACGTAAAGTGATTTTAGACGTTTATGAAAGCTGGACTTGCAGCCCACATACTCAGCACTGTAGGCTTTTCTTCTTTCACTATCCACCTGGTATTCAGTTTTTGCTTTTCATGGAACCCCTCAACGTCTGTAGTTCTCTAAATTTGATTCAGTTCACTAAGTTTCTCGGTTTATTCCAGTTTTCTCAATACCCTTCCTGACTTCTTTAAACGGTTAATCCAACACCTAAGATATATTGCTCAGTTTTTAAAAGATTTTTTTGTCAACCGTTTGTCATTCATTCTATACAGGTGTCCGTAAAATTTTAGTTTTCTTTTTCTAATCGTTTTCATTAATCGTTCATTTCCTCTGTACAGTTCTTCTCGACCTCGTAACCTATATTGCCTGTCAACTATCTTCGGACCCATTACCTTGCGGAGGATCATTCTCTTAAATAATGTGTCTGTGAAAAACAAAGAAATAATTTCTTTGTTTTTCACAGACCAGCCTTCCCTGTAATCCTAAGGCACTCACTCGCATACAGACACACAGGTTATTGATGTTTCCTAGATTTTATTCTCTATTGATGTTTCCGTGTTCCTAGAAACGATTACTAGGTCGTCTGCAAAAGCAAGACAATTTATCTTTATACCGTTCTTTGATTCGCCAATGTGCTCTTGGTTTAACAACTCTTTTGTTGGCAAAATCCATTTCAAATTCCTGAATCACTCTCTCCAGTACATAGTTAAAAAGAACCGGTGACAGTCCATCTCCCTGCCCAATACCTGTTTTAATTCCAAACTCTTCAAGATTTCTCCTAGAAATTTAATAGTATTATAATATAAACTATTTGTAATTATTGAATCTCGAGTTATGATTTTTGGCCTGATGATTTTACATTTTGACAACAAAATATAACAATTTTTTAGTATCTGTATTGTTTAGTATGATTAATTATATTTTGATGTTTTTATTCCAAATAATACCTGAAATAATTTAAATTTGATGGTAAAATTAAATAATTAATTAATTACTAATCTCTTAATTAATATTACTGTTTTATAATTATTATGTTGCGCATAGCACGTCATTAAAAATACATACAGGTAATAAAGGTTAAAGCAAATGAAACTATAATTGCGTTATGAATGTACATGGAAATATTAATAAAGAAATGCTCCCTCTAGTAAGTTTAATTCGTTACAAATACCAATGGGATACATTTACCTTTTTTAGAAGTCAGTACCTATATAAAATATTTGGTGCGAGACATTCACACGAGTTTCTATTGCAATGTAAATCATTAAAAACATAACCTAATATAATTATGAGTGGATAATTCTAAATGAAAATCAACCTGTACAGCCCTTTACAATTTGTCGGATTTGAAGAGCAAAATATAGAAAATCACTATAGAAAAGACACTAAACTAAACTCTGTAGAATAAAATCCTATAAATAAAAATTGTAGACTTATTTATTTCCTATAACATTATATTTTGAAGGGGTCCGGATAAGACAGTTCTAACCCACATCAGCAAAATTTTACGCAATATAATTTTAAAAGTTTACTGAAACCTACAAATCATGTTTTTGAATTTTTGTGAAACATTTGTTTTTGTTTTGTTTATCTAGGTTCTTAAGATCGTGAATCTGTTTAAAACGTGCTGTAGATTTTATTTTTACAGAGTATTTAAGAAAAATTATGCTGGAAATTTTGCTTCAATTTATTTATTTTCCCTTTACTTACAAAAATATCATTAAAATATAAATATTAATTTCCTTATATATAATTTGGAAATCTTAAACAATTTATATTAATTCGTGGTGGGAATATTAATCCACTCAACTATGGTTTCCCATGTTCAAGGGTAGATCAATTCACTGCTTCTTTCTTCATTACACTACTGCAACTACTACAGTAATCTACTAGTGTCTTTGTAAAATTACAACTATATGTTAATTATTTAAATACTAATTAAACTACTTATACATTTTTATTAAAATAGTATGCTATTATATAATTACATATAAGCTACAAATGAAAAAACAAACAATAAAATATGAAATCGCATTACGGTATAAACGGAAATGAGATAGCGGACACGGCCGCCAAAGAGACATTATAGACCCCACTGATAGATAAAACATCTCTCTTCTCATACAGATATCAAGAGACATCTACACAACCAAATTAAACAATACTGGAACCGAATCTGGTCACGACATCCTCCTACGAAACTTCACCACATCAGAAAACAAATTTTTGAAAACTCTCAGCCTCACTTGGAGCTTCGAAGGCAACAAGTTCTACTTACAAGATTACGCATTGGACACTCTACACTTACACACAAACACTTACTGAAGAAAGATGAAGCACAACATTGTAAACATTGCAATACGCCACTTACAATCAAACACATCATCACAGACTGCCAAACTACACAATCCACGCGAACACTATTTAAAATTAACAACATTTTAGCACTAAATTTAGTAAATAATGTAGTGGTTCAAAACACAATAATTTTTTTTAAATTTCACAAAGTTTTAGATTTGATATAGTTGTAAAATCGCATATGTTATTTTTCATTAAGTCATTCTATTTTATATTTTTTATTTTTCTGTTGTCTAAATTTTAATTGAACCTAACTAATTTTTCATTACGTACGTATTATATGACCTATTTCTGTTTATTTATATTCTTTGAAATTCTATACTACATGTATTTATACGTAACGTGGTCACTAATGACATCGTAGTCGATGCGACCTTATATAAATAAATAAAAATATGAAATATAAAATAATATGAAATGTTCAAAACAATAAAATTTATTTACATTATTGTTACATGCATTTTGTTTTTGTAAAATGCATACTTAGGAGACAATAGGCCTATAAAAAAAATCTATTTTTACTGATTTTTATGAAAACCAAATACAGATAGTTTGTCACTGAACTAACCGTTGTACCAAAATATGTTTTACATAAAAATGTAGTTTTTGTAATACTGTGCAACATCGATTATATACAATTTTGTCCTAGAATATACACTAAGGCCGCGGTCGTAAAAACCCATTTTTTACCACAAGAGCACAGACATCCCAAGAGATTCAGAAGACATGGCGCTTAGGATAAAAAATAAAGTGAATAAGGAGATTTAAAAAAAGTTCTACCAGTTGTTTTAGACAAAATTTTAAAAAGTTAAAAACTGAATGAAGAAATTGGATCTGGCATATTTAGCTACTAAAAATATTTACAACAAAAAATGTTTCTCAAGAACTGCAAAGTTAAGACATTACGAAACAGTAGTAAAGCCTGTGCCTTTATATGCATCAGAGACATTGACCTCAGAAAATAAAGGACTTATAGAAGATGTCGAGAAGAGAGAAAGAAGGATTCTGAGAAAGATCTATGGGCCACAATATGATGAAGATCACAATACCTATAAAAACGTTTCAAACACCAAATTGTATGAAAATGTAGAGAGGGAGACTTTCAGAAGAAGGAGAACACGATTTTACGGGCACATAAAGAGGATGAGCAATGACAGACTGACAAAGAAAATTTTGAATAACTTTGATAATACTAAGACTATTTTGAAGTGGTTTATCAATCATCTAAAAAAACTTCGAGTTGAAGAAGAGGACATTTCCGATAGAGACAAATTTAGGCAGAAGACAAATGACAAAAGAATAAGTCTGACTGAGCAATCTGCAAGAAGAGAGGGTACTGGTGGGAGGTGGACGGATGAGAGAAGAAAGGAGCATTCCGAACGAATGAAGGCTTTTTGGGCAGATAAGAGGAATGACATCCTGAGAAGAAGAAACCAAGATGCATAGTGCTTAACGTGATCCTTAGTTGGTCGATCAACGAATTAATAATAATAATAATAATATTTAATATTTATTTTACATGATTTTAGCAATTGGTACGTGTACGAATAAAATATCTCAAGAACAGAATATTGTACGAAATTGCACTGACTTGCAATAAGAAAACCCTCTAAGAAAAGTAACCCATTGTGTTAATTTTAGGTTGTGTTTAAAGTAAAGTAATGGTATGAATTTCTTGTTGACCGAATTTGATGAAAATGTTCTTCCAGTACCCAACTGAAGTTTCGCCTTTGCACAATATTCCGTTGTGCACACAAACATTCAGAAAAAATTAACAGATAGACCAATCGTTAACGCTAAAAAAATGTTTTTTTTGGTTCAGGGCCCTGAAAATGTATATTTAAGGTGAAAACTCGGTATCGAAAAATCAAAAAGAAAACAAAACGCTTTTTTATCTCCATATAAACCTTCATATAGGAAAAGAAAGAAAAACATTTTTTATCTTTTTAACGATGTGGAAAGTAAGAAAATTTATGATAACTTTTTGATTACCCTGTGTTTATTCACTTAAATTTATTCTTTTCTATTTATACTTTTTTATTCCTATTTTAAACTTTTAAAACAATAAATCTTTTGATTTTTGAATGTATTCTAATTCTTTAAACAAGATACATGTATACTGTTGTTTCTGTACATCAGCTTCTCTATTTATTTGTCCATCCTTTTCACTATTTTTACATTAACCAATTAAATTGTTTTTTTTTTTTTGTATACATTTGTTTATGTAACATCTATGAAAGTTTTTTTATATTTTTATCGCATTGTATCTCACTATGAAAGCGTGTTCTGATGTTCACAGTTTTTCCATTTTTGGATTTCAATTGATTTTCACATTTCATTACACCTTGAAGGTAAAGATCTAGAACTAGAAAAGAAAACAAAGAAATTTCTAAAAATTAAATTTACTGAAATTAATTTCAGGGTCCTGGGTTCGGTTCCCGGTCAGGTCTGGGATATTTTTAGCTTCATATCACCACATTTCACTACCTACACACGAGCCAAGGCTTACTAGGCATTATCACCCAATAAAAAAAATTATCGACAGAAGTGACAATTAATTAATTAAGTTAACAAATTAAATAAAAAAGATTTTTGTAAAGTAAGTAATGGTAATTTTTGATTCTCGAGCGTGACGTTAGGGCAATCCAAAGATTTTTCACTTGCAAAATATCACAGTCCAGGTGCGCCAAAAGAAGTAGTCACTTCAAAAAGTGTTTTGAAGAAAAAATTAATCAATAATTAATTATATTTTTAATTCCTCTTTCCCTAAATCAATCCACAGGGAAGGAAATATTGTTTTTTATGTTAATATTCCGAAATCGTGTTTTCACCGGAAATACACGTTTTTAGGCCTACTGAACCCAATAAACGGTTTCCTGTGCGATTGCCTTTTGTGCGAACACAATATTTCAAGAATGGAAATGCGTACGATATTGAAACTAATAATTTATGCTAGGTGTACGGAACATGACACGAACGTTTTCATCAAAATCGGTTAATTTTAATTTCTTAAGATTTTCTCAAAACCGCTCCTACAATTTTTTTAAAAATCGCCTCAATTACTAATTTTTTGTGCTCTATAAGATCGAGTAAGCACCACGCTTGCTGAAATTTTTGGGGAGGCTGTAGTCTCGTGGTTAGTAATTTTTTTTGAAGGTTAATTTCACGAGGCATATTAGCCTTAATATGCATTTTACGATAATGATATATATAATTGCTTCTTATTGCTATTTGACTTCTTTGTTAGTACTGTAGTACAGAAACTAATTTTAAATGTTACAAGTAGAAAACCGTCTCGCTATCTGTAAGACCAACTTTTTGCAGAATTTTAAGTGATTAAAGTCAGGAAGCTCTTAGTTAGGGAGTTTTTGTGAAAACGACCTAAGAGTAAATCGAACGTCAAAAATAGATCCCATAAGTACGACACAAAGAATAAACACCTGCTTCCTCTAGAGAAAGCTAGAGGTGCGCTGTACGAGCGACGCTTCTCTCACTTGGCTCCTAAATTTTATAACCTTCTACCTTAACATCTAACTAAACAAAACAAAATTAAATTTCAGAAAGATGTGCAGAAATGAATAATTAAGGTCGGAAGGGTGGAAGTGATGCTAGTAAAACACAAAGTTATCTATAAGCTCATCATATTGTTTTTGTGGTAAGTACTTTAAAAATAAGCGGATTTTTACTTTCTCCTGCCTAGATGAAATTATAGGAAGGAAAGTATTGTTTTCATGTCGATTTTCAAAATCGAGTTTTCACCAGATCTACACGTTTTCAGACCGCCTGAACCCAAAAAACATGTTTTTAGCGATTGATCTGGGTGCGTCCGTGTGTGTATGAACAAAATATCTTATAAATGGAACATCGCACGAACTTGAAACTTGAAATTTAAGTTAGGTACTACGAGAGAACCCAACACGAACTTTTCATTAAAATCGGTCAATTGAAAGTAGTAGTTTGGTTGTGTCATTTTTCACTCTTTTGCGATTTTCTCAAAAACTGCTCTTAATGTTTTTTTCTCTACAAGATAGGGTAGGTGCCATGTCCGCTAAAACTCTTGGGGAGGCTGTGCTCTCGTAGAAAAAATGTTAATTTTTTAAGATTGCTGATTTAATATGCATTTTTGCAAAAAAATTTATATTTAAAGTTGTAGAGAATTTAAAAACCTACAACTTTTATTCCTAAGATTTTTTGTATAACGCATAATTTAGTGGTAATTAGCGATTTTCTCTTTTTTCACGAAAATATGTAAAAAAAATATTTTTTTAAGATTTTGGCCTTAGTTTGCATTTTACGACAAAAGTGTAAAATCAAATTTATAGGGAATTACAAGATCTACAACTTTTATTTTGCGCATTTTTCTCTACAGAGCCTAGTTTAGCGTGAAAGATTGATTTCCCGTATTTTTAAGCTAAACTGAGGCTGATTTTCACTTGACGTCTTTCACTCATGATTAAAATAATATTATGTTTTTTGAGGTTAATTTTTGATTTTTTCTAATGTTTTATTACTAATATTAGGTTATATTGTTCATTATATGCATTGGCATAAAAGTCGTGTGAGTGTTTCAAACCAGACTTATTTTATGTATTATATATTATGGAACATGGTGTTTTAAAAAATAGTTGGATAATTAAACTTCTACCGTCTCGGTTATTGGAATGAATGTCGTAAATTAAATGTTGCAACAAATACAGAAAGAGCTGAAGAATTTTGCTTTCTTTTTAACAAATAGTACATAATGATGACGTTGATAACAGCATTCAATTGATTTGATAGAGATATGTGTGGTTGGGCGGGCCGCAGTTGGTATTTCCCTAAGAAATGTGATTAAAAACCTTATCAATTTTGAATAACCTTTAATTCATTAAGTTAGGAACTCTTACTTCAGTATCATTTTAGACGTCTCGCGGAATTACTAGATAGACATAAGATGGAAAATGAACGTACACGTGGGTTATCGTGTTCTTGTGGCTTGTAAAAGCGTTTGTATAGGTGTTGGATGTAATTGTAGACGAAAGGTAATTGTAAATTTGTGTGTAAGATGTTGTTACTAACTTAAGGTATGTTTGTTCTGTATAGCATAACGTTTTGGACTGGAATACCTGAATAAGTCGTAAATTAGAATGTTTAGTTGAACCAGTAAATCCATCTAGGTTTTAAAGAAAACAATAATTTATACGTGACTTTTGTGTCTCTAGTAATTTTGATCATTTATGACGGTCATCCGGAGAGTAGTACCCGTTCAGGAATAAAAATAAAAGCTAGTAAGTATTAGCAAATTTTAAAGTTTAATGAAAAGAAGATACATTTTTCTATTTCTGTACATAATCACCGCGGAAATTTAAGAATTTGTCATAACGTATGACAAGTTTTTGTATTCCAGCTTCATATTCCTCTGCCGCCAGTGTCCTAAGATACGTAGTCACACCTTTTTTCAGTTCTTTATCACTCTCGAATTTCTTTTCGGCAAAAAAGTCTTTGAGTTTAGTAAAGAGACGAATATCTGAAGGAGCCAAGTCTGAGCTATAGGGTGGATGGTTGAAAGTTTCCCACTAGAATTATTGCACAAGTTGTTGTGCTATCTCAGCCGTATGAGGTCTGGCATTGTCGTGGAGGAGAACGACGCCACTAGACAACGGACCTCGCCTTTGGTTTTGAATCGCTCACCTTAACTTCTTTAATGTTGAACACAATGCGTCGGCATTGATAGTGTCTTCACGGGTCATGAACTCAACCAGCAATACACCTCGCCGATCTCAGACGACGGTTGCCGTGAGTTTTCGGGTAGATAGTAACGTCTTGAATTTTTTTTGGCTTATTTGGTGAACGAGGATGAGGCATTCCATTGATTGTCGTTTACTCTCAGGTGTTGCATTACAAATCCAAGTTTTGTCGCCAGTGACTATGTGATTCAAGAAAGAGTCTCCTTCAACAGAATAACGTTCCAAAAATGTCAATGCTGTAGCCATACCCTTGGTTTTTTGTTCATCAGTAAGCAAGAGAGGGACCCACCTTGCACAAATTTTTGCATAATGCAAATGATTTTTACCAATTTCATGAATAAAATTGTTCGTGAAACATTACTGAAATGTTCACAGATTTCATAAGTTGTAACGCTCCTATCGTTCTTCACGAATCCGTCAATTGAACCAAGCAGTTCGTCAGTAATCACAGATGGCCGCCCCGAAAGCTCGTCATCATGAGTATTCTCTCTCCCCAAGTTGAAGTTACGACACCAGCGCCGAACAGACGACTCGTCCATAACATTGTCTCCATAAACCTCTTTCAATTGACGATGAACTTCGATTGGTCGCATATTCCTTGCGTTGAGAAACCTGATCGCAGCCCTAACTTCACAACTGGCGGCATTCTCTATTTTTTAAACATCATAAACACTTACAGCAACAATACAGTCAATGCGAACGGCAAAATAACGTTACACAAATAATGCAAACAGCTTTTCAAGAGCGTTGCGTCCTGTCCGGCGGCTACTCTACTCACTAGCGCTTCACACGGTGCAAACGGGTACTACTTTACGGATGTCCCTCGTATGAAATAGGGAATACAATAGTTTAAGTTTAGAATTAAGTAATAAACGTTTTATTTAATGTGTGAGATTCTAGTCAGTATTTTCACGAAAGTCAGACCGAAATATTTGACAGTGTCTATCTCTGTGAAAAGTTAATTGTTTATAAAGGGAGGTGAACCACTTAATGAGCAACAATTCAATTATGGAAAAACGGTAGAAAATTTTAACAAAATTGGTGGCAATTTGTAAAATTGTCATCTACCATTCTCTTTTGTCCGTCCGTCAAACCCAGACGTCAAAAACTATAAGAGATAGCAACAAACGGTATTCGGATTCATAATCTACACAAAACGTTTGTGGGCCTAGATTGAGTTTGAATTTCCGGTTTCTACCAAAAGTGGTCTAGAGCCAGAAGTCAAGACATCAAAGTCAGAAACTACAAGAAATAGCAACAAACGGTTTATGGATTGTCATCTGCACAAAAAAATTATGGGTCGTAATTGTGTTTGAAGTTCCGGTTTTGACCGGAAGTAGCAAAAACTGGAAGTCAAGAAATCAAAGTCAGAAACACACAAAATTAGTGGGCCTGGATTGGGTTTGAAGTTCCAGTTTCTACCAGGAATGGCCCAAAACCGGAAGTACAAGAAATCAAAGTAGGAATTTCGAAACAAAAATTGAATTCATTCAATTTACCTTAAAGAGTTGATGCAGAAATCACTAATAGTTTTTGCTATAAATCAAAGTTACGCCCAAGCCTTTTTAAAAATGGCCACCAGCCATGAGACGCGTTGTCCAATATTTTTTTCCTATAAATCATACCCAAAGAAATCCATTAAAAATAATACCGTTTTCGTTCAAATACAGTGTGCCCTAAACTGAAGATCAAGATTCAAATCTCAAATATTTTCTAATGTAAACACTTTATTGTGCAGTACATTATTATTTTAAAGGCTACAGTAGGTCCTCGATTTAAGGAATTCTAAAGGGAGCAGATTGAATAGCTCTTGGGTGCTATGTACTGAAATGCTTTTGTTATAAAGTTGTGTGGACTTATGTAAACGTAAGAGATCCTTTGTTCTATGCATTATAATGATGGGCTCTTGTAGTAAAATAATTTATATAAAAGAGTAAATAAGAGCTTCTCTGACAAATATTTAGGGGATATCTTGAAAAAGCGGATCCGTTGGATACTTTGGTTGTTTTAACCTTCTCTTGCCCTACATGATATATAGGAAAGGAATGTATTATGTTCACGTTGAGTTTTCACCGGATATACACATTTCCAGGCCCGCTGAACCCAAATAACAAAAATGTTTTTCAGTCGCACCAAAAATGGAGCGAATTATCTGTGTACGTGTGCGTGTGTATGTGTGTGTGTGTGTGTGTGCGCGCGCGCGCGCGCGCGTGTCTGAACAAAATATCAAAATAACGGAAAAAAGTAAGAAGCGGAAACTTGAAACGTAAGTTTGATACCACTTCCTGACGCAACACGAAAATTTCATTGAAAACGGTCAACCGAAAGTAGTACTTTCTTCGTCCAATTTTTCACTACTTTGCGATTTTTAGAAAAACGGCTCCAACGTTGTTGTTTTTTAAATCGCCTCATTTACTACATTTTCATAAATTCTAAAAGATAAAGTAAGCATAATGTCTGCTGAAATTGTAGGGGAAGCTGTGCTCTCGAAGAAAAAAATTGTTTTTTCAAGATTACGCCCTTGATGTCCATTCTAGGGCAAAAACGTAGGTATAATAAAATTGTATAACATTCAAAAACCTAGAATGTTTATTTCAAACATTTTTCTATACAACGCTTAATTTTGCGATAGTTAATGATTTCTTGATTTTATTCTTCAAAATCTGTAAAAAGGGATTTTTTTGAGATTGCACGTTTATTATGCATTTCACAACATAACTGTAACAATCAAAGCTATATGAAATAAAAAATTTTACAACTTTTATTTCTAGCATTTTTCTCTACAGAGCGTAGTTTAGAGGCAATTACTGATTTCCTCTATTTTTAACTTGTACAGAGGTTGATTTTAATTTTTTTTTAATTCACTCTAGATTAAAATTAGGTTATGTTCAATTCTACATTGTTCGCTCATGAATTAATACAGGTTGGTAATAGGCTATTATTCACTACCTATTATGGCAAGACAGTCGTGTGAGTGTTTCACACCGGATTTTTACTACTTTCTCTTGTCCATATGAATATATAGGAAAAAGTATTGTTTTCATGTCGATTTTTTGAGATCGAGTTTTCACCGGATCTACACGTTTTCAGACCCCCTGAACCCAAAAAACATGTTTTTAGTGATTGGTTTGTGTGGGTGTGAACAGAATATCTCAAGAACGGAACATTGTACGAACTTGAAACTAAAAAACTTCAGTTAGATACCACTACCGAACTTTACATGAACATTTTCATCAAAATCGATCCACCGGAAGTAGTAATTTATTTATGTCATTTTTCACTTTTTTACGATTTTCTCAAAAAACGACTCGTACAATTTATTTTTAAAATAATCACTAATTCACTAATTTCACTAATTTCACTAATTTTTTTATGATAGGGTAGGCACCATGTCTGCTGAAATTCTTGGATAGGGTTTTTTTACGTAAAAAGTTGTCTTTTAGATTACGACTTAATTACGCAATTTAGCGGAAAATGTGTATAACAAAAGTTGTAGAGAATTTAAAATCCTACAACTTATATTTCTAACATTTTTTTATATTAGGCTTAGTTTAGTGGTAATTAGCGATAATCTGGATTTTTCTCACGAATACGTGTAAAAAAATCTATTTTTTAAAGAGATTTCAGCCTTAGTATGCATTTTACGACATAAGTGTGTAATCAACTGTATACAAAATTAATAGTTCATCAACTTTTATTCAGTGTATTTTTCTCTACAGAGCCTAGTTTAGCGTGAAAGAGTGATTTTCCGTATTTTTAAGCCAAACTGAGGTTGATTTCATTTTGCGTCTTTCACTCGTGATTAAAATAAGGTTATATTTTTTGAGGTTAATTTTTGTTTTATTTGTAATGTTTTATACTAAGGTTATACTGGTCATTATTTTCATTGGCAAGAGAAAGTTGTGTGAGTGTTTCAAATCAGATTTTTTATCAATTTTCGTAAAATCAGTTTCTGAACTTTCTGTAGAGGATTCGAAGAAGAGAAGTTACAACCCCATCCTATTACACCGTGCGTTTGGATCGACTGCATGATGGATAGGTAAACAGTTTTTAATGTCTCTTTACTCCGTACTTTTCTAAGTTTCTTCAATGTAAGTACCATGTATAAATATTCTATATATAATATTATATTCTATACAAATTCATAAAGGGCAAGAAAAGTAAACAATTATGGAGATGCACTTTTATTCGTAGACATATTAATTTTTTCTATGAAATGAAACTGAATAATTTGCACTATGTAAAAATATTTTTGTTGAAAATAAAGTTTGGGCTAAAATATTTTCATACAATAAGCTACAACATAAAAGAAATGCGTGGGCCGGAGAGAGAAAAAATTGCAAACAAAACAGTTTCAGAACACATCTTATTTAGAAATGAAACAAATGTGTTTCACTGCTGCTTTTATGTTCCGGGTGATGTTCGTTTTAAACAATAGACAAGCCTTTCCTAAAAGTATGAGGAAATTAAACAAAAGGTTCACACTTACCCACATGAGGGTACAAAAATAAATTGTCATTTTTTACTTTATCGCATTCTATAGTATTGTATTGTATTTATGATTTATTTATAAATTTTTCTGTGATAAATATTATTCGGTGAATTTTGATTCAAAATTACACGCACAACTATTAAATTATATATTTTATTTTATTACTTTCTCTTGCCTATATGAATATATAGAAAGGAAAGTATAGTTTTCATATCGATTTTTCGAAATCGAGTTTTCACCGAATCTACACGTTTTCAGACCCCCTAAATGCAAAAATACTTATTTTTAACGATTGGTCTGTGTGTGTGTGTGTGTCTTTGTGTCTGTGTGTCTGTGTGAACAAAATATCTCAAGATTTTATAGATTTGATTTTATTAGCGATTTTCTGGTTTTTTTTCTCACGAAAACGTGTGATCGATTTTTGTAAGATTTTGGCCTTAGTATGCAATTTACGACAAAAGTGTTATAATAAAGTTTATAGAGAATTAAAAGATCTACAACTTTTATTTAGTGCATTTTTCTCTACAGAGCCTAGTTTAGCGTTAAAGAGTGATTTTCCGTATTTTTAAGTTAAACTGAGGTTGATTTTCACTTGACGTCTTTCACTCATGATTGAAATAATATTATGTTTTTAAAGTTATTTATTTTGTTTTTTTCTAATGTTTTATTACTAATGTTAGCTTATTTGTTAATTATTTGCATTGGAAAGATAAAGTTGTGTGAGTGTTTCACACCAGATTTTTTAATTTTTTATTTGTGGCAATTTTGAAATTGTCATCATTTTCTTTGTCCGTCCGTCACACCCAGATGTCAAAAACTACAAGAAATAGCAACAAACGGTTTTCAGATTCGTAATCTACATAGATAGTGGGCTTTAATTGGGTTTGAATATCCGGTTTTGAACGTAAGTAACCGAAAACCGGTAGTCAAGAAATCAAAGTCGGAATTTGTACACTACGATTTTACTTTAAAATAGCGTTGTTCACAATTTTTTATGCTTTTTAAAATAGGGGTTTTCCATAACAGGCATGTAATTTGTTAAATTTTTTGCAGCTGATCTGTTATTTCTAAGGCTGGAAAATGTAGTTCCATTTTTTATTACATGGTCAGCCAATTATATGACTGAAGCATTAAAGAACATAAGTGGTACAAGTGCAAAAGAAACTAGTCAGAGTTATCTACTTTGAGAGAAATGAATTTGATTATACAGCAAAGCCCTACGTTGAATGAAGTGAAGGTGTTCTTTGCAGGGTGGAAATTAGATGCCTTTCGGAGTATCTAGAATTCTGATAAGTATAAGCTACTTTTCCACTTACTGAGGAAGGCATAGTAAACCACCTCACTCTTCGTTTTACTTAGATAAGCCTCTAGAAGTTCAAATCACCCGTTTGGTTAATGACCTTAATAGTAACAAGATTGTGTAAGTGGCATGTCTGCTTGAATTCTTCCGGGATATGTTCTCGTGATAAAAATTGAAGCCTTAATGCTTCAGTCTTAATATACATTATGGGCAAGAAAGTATAACAGGGCTAATCAAAGTTACATAAAATCAAATAAACGTTCAACGTTCATAAGTAACATTATTTTCTACAACGGTTAGTTTAGTGTCAATCTGTGATTTTCTGTAATTATTTTCCCATTAAAGTTGGAAAAATTGAATTTTATAAGATAGGAGCCTTAGGATGCGTTTTACGACAAAAGTTTATAAAAACCAAAGTTATGTAAAATTGAAAACCTGCCACTTTTTTATCAAACATTTTTATTTCTGCAGAGTTCGTTTAGTGTCAATTGTTCGGATGGTCTAAACTTGTACAAATTGGACGTTGAATTAAGAAGCAAGTATACAATATTATAAAGTGCAGGTTTTCTGGCCAGAGGAGCAATTCGGAATTCCGGTATGTTTCCAATATAAAATCAAAAACATTAACTAATTTTAATCATGAATGAATGATGCTAAATGAAAATCAACTTCTGTAGGACTCAAAAATACGGAAAATTACAAATTGACGTTAAACTAGGCAATGCAGAAAAAAAATGTTTGAAATAAAAGTAGTAGATTCTTTTATCTCGTATCCTTTTGATACATACACTTTTGAAGTAAACAGTAAATACTAAGGCCGCTATCTTAAAACAAAATATTTCTACCTAGTTTTATGTACAAAAAAACTAATTGACCCTAAACTGAACGTTTTAGAAACGAAAGCTAGGAATAAAGTTTTAGGTCAACTATATATTATTAGTGAGCAGGTTATTTTTTCAACACTTTTTAATCACCTACCCTTCACCGATTTTCCCCGAAGTGGGCTCAAATGTATTGTCTGTTTGAGTAGATTTGCAGAAAACTAACCAAAATAATGTATTTTGATATATGACCGTACAGGAGGTCTAAAAGAAAGATAATAATACGTAAAGTTAATAAAAACGAGAATACAATAAGCGATGCGTCTGAGTACCAAAATGCAGCACTACCCTAAGCAGCTCTCTCTCTCTCTCTCTCTCTTACTCTATCTATTCCTCCTACATCTCGCACAGCTATTTCAGATCGAAGGGGGCAAGTTCAACGAACTAAATAAAGTATACCAACGCAGTGTCACATACAGTAGCTTTGCACTTTCCAACGTGTTGTTGTTACTTTGAGTAGTGTACAATGAGTTCTGCTACATTTTTCTTTTGTTTTTAACAGCTCTTTTCTGAGCTATTATAGTGTTTTTATTATTTTTAGAAACAATTGCCATTCATCAGGTAATTAATGGACAGTCGTCCATAAGGGGGAAGACTAAGAGGCATGTTACGTTCTATAAAACAAAATTACATTTCTGTGCGGGTTTTCCCGTAGAGGTTGACCTAATATACTTTAATTTTGTACAACGTGAATTATACAGTTTTCATTTAAAATGCATTATAAGACCGCAGTTTAAAAATCGTTTTTTACAACCAGAGCGTAGACCCACCCGAGAATTCTAGGAGGACTTATCTTATGAATAAAAAAATTAATGAATAAGGTGATTTTAAGGATAATCGTAGGAGCCGATTTTTGAGAATATCGCGAACAATGAAAAATTTCACGAATAAACTATTACTTACGATGGACCGAATATGATGAAATTAAAAGTGTTTAACCCTCTTGTGGTACAATTTAAGTTCGAAATTTTATCTTCGTACGTTATTTAGTTTTTGAGATATTTTATTCACTCACACACACCGATTGCTAAGAACATTTTGTTTTTGGGTTCAGGGGAGTTGAAAACGTGAAAAATCGACGTGAAAACAGTACTTTACTTCCCCATATATTAATAAAGGGAAATAATATAAAGTAAAAATAACTGTATATATTAATTGTTGACTTGATAAAACGGATCACCAATATAGTAAAAATATAAAGGTTGATGACTTTAGAATTGCAGGCTCCAAATAAACGCGACATACAGAACCGATGTACAGCAGCGAATAGTTCTAACATGTGGAAGATGTCAAAATTTCATTATAAATATCTTCGCAGACTCATTCTTAACTAAGACACTTACCACTACAAATAAAACCTCATAACTATAACAAAACCACTACAAACTCAATAGGTTATCAAAATATATAATAGGAAAATGATGCATCCATTTCCTGTCCGTTTTAAAATTGGAACGTTTCCATTGGTATATTTTTTTTAAGAATTGTAAATAATAAAAATAATATTTTTGTTTATGTATCTATTAAGTGGTTGGCAAATCGCATTAAGTTTGTGGCTAATCTTCAAAAGTTAAATATTTTAGTTACTAAAAAATCGTTTTTTTTAAATTCCTAATGTGTGTACGTTGCAAACTGTTCAATTCAGAACAATAGGCAACCCCATGACCCAATGAGATGAAGATGATGATAACGTGTAAATGAAGTGTAGTCTTCTACAGACCCAGGCCGACCATTCCTGAGAGATATCGTTAATTGAACCTCAACCTTCAAAGTACAACGGTAACCACTGTCTAGTATTCAAATTCGTATAAAAGTAACTGCCTTCACTAGGATTTGAACCAGGAACCTTCGTCTCCGATAATCAGCTGTTAAACAGCTGACTCGAGGCGACGACTTCACCTCTAGACCAACCCGGTGGGTAAAAACCGATTTTAATGTTGTATCCATGATCGCTATAATTTTATACAGGTAATTTTAAAAGGAGATAACATTTTTGAAAGTGATTTTGTAAGAAATACTAGGGAAGAAAAATGTCCTAAGACACGTAGGACCGAAAATGTATTTTGCCATTTTTGTATTTATTAAAAATTTTTTGTCAAGAACATAATTAATGATATTTAATATTTTTATTTTCAAGCTGATTTTTGTTTGTTTTTTAGTTTATATAGAGTTGCATCAATAACTCGGTCATTAGCAACTACAGTGGGTTTTAACTTCTGAAAATCTCCAGACCCTGGCCGGATATCGAACCCGGGACCTCCTCGTGGTAGGCTAGTGTGCTACCACTACGCTACGGAGGCGGCCAACCTGATTTTTTTATTAGGAAAAAGTATTGAAAATCTTTATAATCAAATTTAAAAATGAAGAATATTTTAAATTTCATTTTCTCTTGCCCTACATGAAAATATAAACGGTTATAATTTCATTTGGTTTTTCAAAATCCAGTTTTTACCGGAAATATACGCTTTCAGAACACGTTTTGAACCAAAAAAAGCAAAAACATGTTTTTACTGATTGGTCCGTGTGTGTATTGCATACAAAATGTGTAGAATACTAACAAAATATATTCTCAAAACTGAATATCGTACGAAAATAAAACTTGGAACTTAAGTTTGATACCATTGACGACCCGGAAGAAACATTTTCATTGTCAACCGGAAGTAGTAGGCCCTAAATTCGTGCGATTTTTTACTTTTTTGCAATTTTCTCAAAAAGGCTACTACTTTTTTTAAATCGCCTCATTTACTTAATATTTTTAATTACTTATTTACTTAATATTCACTAATTGCCACTAAATTAAGCGTTGTACAAAAAATATTTGAAATAAAGGCTGGGATTAAAAATTTCTCCAACTTTAGTTATACGCTTTTGCTTTAAAAATACACATTAGGACGGCGATCTAAAAAAACAAAATTTCTAATTTGTATCATCTGTCTATGGCATCGAAGCTCTGAAACGGATTAACCGGATTTGATTTAGATTTTTTTTTTTTGTTTGAAAGGTCACTTAATCGAGAGTGTTCTTAGCTATGATTCACCAAAATCAGTCAAACGGAAGAAGCAGTTTATTCGTGTGATTTGCTCAAAAACGGCTCATAAGTATTAACAAAATGACCGATTTATTACGCTTTTTATTATGCTCTAGAAGGTATGGTATGCGCCATGTCAGCTAAAATTCGTGAGGGGGCCTGTGCTCTCTTTAAAAAATGTTTTTTTTAAAGATTGCAGCCTTAGTATGCATCTTCCTGTTATTTTATATCACAGAAATTTCTTTATATTAAAAAAGTGGTCTTATTATTTACATAAAATATTTCATTTTTTTGATTGCTATTAATTGTTAATATTAAAATTTAATGAAAGAGAAAATTTACAGCTTTAATTAAATGTTAATGTTAAAGAGGTAAATTTTGTAGTTCATAATTTACCATGATGGTCATGACAGGCAGATGGAGTGTAAAATTTTTTGCACTCGATTTGCTAGATTGCAGCCTTATGCGTTTTACGACAATAGTTTATGCAGTTATAGAAAACTAAGGTAGAGGTAGGTTTGTAAAATATACCAGTCAGAGTTATCTTCTCTGAAAGTAATGAATTTCATTATAAAGTCAGACCCTGTGGTGAAAAAGTGAAGTGTTACTCGCAAGGCGGAAAGTACATGCTTTTCAGAAGCCCGGTTTGCTGATAAGCATACTTTTCCACTCAGTGAGGAAGGCATATGTAAACCACCTAACTCCTCATTCTGCTTAGTAAAAAAAACACAGGTTAACAGCACAGGTGCTCTAGCTTAAACTAGAGGTTCAAACCAGCCTTTCTTCTGATGACCTAAACAACAACAGAAAATTTTATTAAAGAACCTACAAATTTTATTCCAATATTTTTTTCTACAAAGCGTAATTTTGCGTCAATCTGTGATTTCCTGTATTTTTAAGTCAAGCCGAGGTTGATTTAATGTCATGCACTCATGATTAAAATTACGTTAAGTTTTTCATTTTGCATTGTTTACTATTGATTAAACATAGGTTACATTTTGCATTATTTAAATTGGTAAGAGAAAGTCATGTGACTATTTCACGCCAGATTTTTACTCTTGATACATTAGACAGAGGGCGTTGAAGTGAAAGAAGAAACGGTGCACTCATTTCCTGTTGTTATAAGAAATACTGGAAAGTTTCCAACTTTAATATTTTTGTAAAGAAATTTTAATAGTAAAAATAATATTTGTAATGAATTTAAAAAATTGGTGAGAGAAATATTATTATGTTATATTATTTAGTTGAGATTACGAATGTGTGAAGCGCGGGTTCTAATGGTAGCATCAGTGGGACACCTGGTAGATTGGGTATCCTGCATTAGTTATGCTTTAGCCGGCCCATGGTGAAGTGGTCAGCGTAACTGGCTTATACTCTGCGTGTTCCAAAAGTTTGAGAACGGATTAATATTTCAAATTTACGGGAAATTTCAAGATATATGCAAACGTGAAACTCACTCGAATACAAAATTTTATGATGAATCAAAAAGTTTTGTCCGCCATCTTGAATGTAACGTTTGTTTTTTAAATGGGTAGGTTGATTTTAATTAAAATTTTTAAAACAATTTGAATAGCGAAAACTCCACATCGATATTCCATACGGTTTGGAAGATATTCGCCGTTCTTTGAAATGTCAGTAAAACAATATTGAATGTCATGTGTAATTACTATAGCGTGGATGAAAAGTCCGAGCTTAATATTTCGAATGTAAAGAAAATTAATTCAAGATATATGCAAAATGTGAAAGTTAAAAAATATACGTGAATCATTTTAAATTAAATATGAAATAATGGTAAGTTATAAAAAATTACATTCAATTAGGAGTTGCTGAAATGTAAAGAAAGGTGTCGAAAGAATATCTTTGAAACCGTATGAGATATCGATGTGCAGTTATCGCCATTAAAACTGCCTTCCGCATGATCACCTTTTCATTTTAAAAAAAAAGAAAGTTATATTCAAAATGGCGGACAAAATTTTTATTCATCTTATAGTATTTTGCTTCCGTGTGAGTACACATTTTTATACATATATATGTTTTTTTTATTTATTTGTTTTATTTAGTTAAACATAATACAATTATTACTATACTAACCTATTTACAATATTTTTAACTAAATATACTTATAGGCAAAAACTCTTCTTCACGAAGAGTTCTGTCCGCGCATAGGAGTAAACAAAAAATGTATTATTACAATAAACCTAAGTTAAATAATGCTTACCTTAAAAATAGCTTCTGTAAATTATTTTGAACAGATTTACTATTACATTTTATTGTTGCATTTAAGTTCATTAGCAACACATTATTTCTGTGCGTTTTCATTCATTAAAGAGTTGAAAGGGTAGTTAGTAATTTTGTGAAAAAGTTGATCCTTTGGTGCTGTAAAATGCAGCTATGGATTTATATTATGTTATTGGTGTGTTTTATGTTATAGCTAAGCGCACCACGATTTAATGCAAGCCAAGTAGAATCTACTTGAAAACAATATTGTTACTGTTTTCAATTAACGCGGTTGGAAAATTACATAACGTAGAGTAAAAAAAAACAAAATTCAAATAGTTACACAACAAGAATATGCAAGGCAAGTTACTCTAACTTTAGTATTGTAGTAATATTGAAAAAATAAATACAGTAGAAAAACGAGATTGTTTTTGTTTATTTCAGATGCAAGCGGCTCAAGTGCTTTCAAATGAAAAGTGTTAGAGAAAGAGAAAAAAATTTTAAAGTTTTTATGAGATACCGTCAAAAATCTCCAAGGCAGCTATTTAGCAGAGCTTGGAAATTTTTTCGTGTTTTTAAGAACGATGATAATGATATTTGTATTAGAACCAATTTGTCAGTTAATTAAATAGTAGGTTAATGCTGAACTGTTGAAATTGTTATCAGCCGAGAAACTAGTTTGAATCCCTAAACGCTTTACTAAGTAAAACTGGGAGTAAGGTGATTTTCCAATGCCTTCCTCAATGAAAAGAGAAGTATACTTATCCGTATGACAGGCCCTCCGAAAAGTATCTACTTTTAACCATGAACTATAACATTTTCACATCATTGACAACACAGTCTGGTTGTATAATGAAATCCATTAATCTCTGAGGAAACATCTGCATCTTTTACACCTTTACCTCTTCTCTTCTTAAATGGTTCAGTCATATAATTGGCTACCCATGTGATGAGAAACAGAACTTTAAACGGAACTAAAAGGTAGAGTGAAAATAAATTTTGACACTTCAGCAGCCAGTTATGGCCAAAATTAAATTATTTCATCTAAAAATATTATGAAGAATTAACTCCGAGTCATGGCAGAAATATTTTCTGGAATTCCAGGGCAGGATTCCTACTATTTGTTTGACAACTTATTTTTTCGCTGATGCTCGTAAGTGGAGCAAAATATTTATCTTGTTATCAGACGGTAATGATCAGGTATATATACTTATCCGGTTTTTACTGATGGTGATTCTACTCAAGACATTTCTATACAAAATTTCATTTACCTCAGTCAAATCGTAAATATAAATTTACTCTTAAAAAAGGCACAATATTTTATGCATATTGTTACGGTACTGGCAAACAAATAAGGTACAGACATCAAGCAAGGCAAATAAGGGGTTACCGTCTCCTTTTCTTTTTATTCCTTCTCATTTTTACTTTCTCTTGCCTATATGGATATAGGAAGGAAAGTATTGTTTTCATTTCGATTTTTCGAAATCGAGTTTTCACCGGATATACAAGTTTTCAGACCTCCTGAACCGAAAAAACATGTTTTTAGCGATTGGTCTGTGTGTTTGTGTGAACAAAAATCTCAAGAACGGTACATCGTACAAAGTTGAAACGTGAAACTTAATTTACGTACAACTAGAGAACCCGACACGACAATTTTCATTAAAATCGGTCGACCGGAAGTAGTAGTTTGTTCGTGTCATTTTTCACTTTTTATGATTTTCTCAAAAAGTGCTCCAATGATTTTTTTAAAAATCGCCTCATTTACTACATTTTTTGTGTTCTATAAGACAGGGTAGGCGCCATATCTGTTGAAACTCTTGGGGAGGATGTTCTCTCGAAGAAAATTATGTTTTTTTTTACGATTGCGGCCTTAATTTCAGCGCAAAAGTGTATATAATCAAAGTTGTAGAATATTTAAAAATCTACAACTTTTATTTAAACCTTTTTTATAACGCTTAGTTTAGCGGTAATTAGCGATTTTCAATTTTTTTCATGAAAATCTGTGAAAAGTCGATTTTTCAGATTACGGCCTTTGTTTGCATTTTACTACAAAAGTGTATAATTAAATTTATAGGAAAATAATACATCTATAACTTTTATTTTAAGCATTCTTCTCTACAGAGACTACTTTAGCGTCAAAGAGTGATTTTCCGTGTTATTAAGCTAAGCTAAGGTTGATTTTCATTTTGCGTTTTTCACTCATGAATAAAACTAAGTTATGTTTTATGAGGTTAGTTTTTTGTTTATTTCTAATGTTTTATTACTAATATTAGGTTATATTGTTCATTATATGCATTGGCAAGAGAAATTCGGGTGAGTGTTTCACACCAGATTATTATTAATTATCATTAGTGATTTCAAAAATCAGGTAATTTTTGAAAATAACGAAAATATATCCAATTTATTCAGAAACCGGAAGATCTCTAACATGTGGTGAAACGTATTTGGTAGGTAATATCATCCAAGACTGTACAACACCTTGGATAGAATTTACTCAGCTGTATCGTTAAATATTTCGTTAACTACTATTTTTATCGGTATTCATCGTTAACTAGTAGATGCCATTGGGGTGGCCTTATGTAAAACACACACTTGACGTCACATCCAGTAAAAGTACCGAACCAATCAAAAAACAGCATTCTGTCACATGACGATACACTGTATGAGAACATTTTGATTAGTTGATATGAGTATGACGTTGTGGAATAGTACAAGCTATCTCATTGGGCAATATTAACCAATAAAAATGACACAAAATAAGACATCTGATTGGTTAAATTTGCGGCATGCTCATTGGCCGAGAATACTATAGATTCTGATTAGTCAGATATTATCTCTGGCTCTATTAACCCCTCGCTAACTTGACTGACTGACTGACTCACTCACTCATTAATAATTCTCCTACTCGTGCCATAGTTAGAAAGCGGGAATATTCGTTTTAGGGTTAATAAAAAATTTCGATATTTCACCGTTGAGGTGTTGAAACGGGTGTTAAATCTTTAAACATATATTTTCCGTTTAATAGTTCTGACAAGCTAGATGGCTGAAACTCGGTGGTTGCGTTTTTATGAGAATGATAATTACGACCCTTGTTTAAAATCCAATTTAACAGTTAACTAAAATTAGGTAGATGCTGAGCTGTTGAATTTGTTGTTTAGGTTATCAGCCGAACAATTGTTTTGAATCATTAGGCGCTTTACTAACTAAAACTGGGAGTGAGTTGGCTTGCCAATGTCTTTCTCATTGAGTCGAACAGTACGCTTACCAGCATGACAAACCCTTTGAAAAGCATATACTTTTCACCCTGCACAATGTCACTTTCACAGCATTCACAACACAGTCTGGTTGAATAATGAAATTCATAAATCCTTGAGGATATATCTGTGATTAGTATCTTTTACACCTTTACCTCTCCTCTTTTTAAATACTTTAGTTTTACAATTGGCTGACCATATAATAAAAAACAAAACATTTTTTTTAGCGCTAGAACAAGCCAACAGTCAACAGACAACAGTTGGATGTATAGTGAAATTTTACACCTCTTACTGTTCCCTTCTTAAATGGTCAGTCATATAATTGGCTGACTATGTGATTAGAAAAATAATTATATTTTGTAGCTCTGGAACTAGCAGATCAAGTGGAAATAAATTTTTACACTGCACCGGCCAGTTATTGGCAAAATTAATTTACATATAACATTCAATAACCTAAGGTGTTGCTAAATTTTAAAGAAAGGGAATGATCTTCCAAACCGTATGAGATATCGATGTGCGCGTTTCACCATTCAAATTTCCTTGAAATTGTGCATTGAAATCATTTATCATATTTTATGCCCACTTTCCTTTTTAAAAAAATTATGTTTTAGGCCTATTCAAGATGCCGGACAACACTTTTGTATTCATCTTTAAATAGTGTTTTTCATATCTTGAAATTTTCATGACATTCGAAACAAAAAGCTCTCCTTAAACTTTTGGGATACCTAGTATATATATTATGTATATATAATTATGTAATAATATATAAAATGTTAATTTATTGTAGTGTACATATTTTGTTAATGCAAAAATAATTGGAAAATAAAATAATTTTTTTTAAATTCATCATTAGACAAGCAATAAGCCAGCACCACGTAGCGTTAGGGCAATTTTAAGTCATTTTATATACACAATTGTATACGACTTTAACGAGCACAAAAAATGTTAAGTGACTTTAATATGTAACATACTTCAGTTGCAGATGGAAAAATAAAGCTCTCCTATACGCCAGAAAAATATCTTTTTCTTTTTCAGAGATTTAAGATGATATAAAAATACGGAACGTTTCATTAAAAAAATGATATAATCCCCAAATAATCTTTTGGGGTTTTTTGTTGTTGTATATAAAGTAATAACGGAAAAGCTACTTTTGTTAAATGTTTGTCGAAATGTATGGAATAACTTAAGCACGTTGAAAATAATAATGATAATACAGGGTCTACAGTAAACATATTTAAATTTTTACACTAAAACCAATCCGAAAAGGAAATTCATGTGAATCTCATAGGGTATTCTGTTTTATACATTTAACACTTTTTATTAAAATATTCTATTTTCCTTTTCACATAGCAACGCTAACACACATAAATTTTCTCTTTGACAAAATTCAATCTTTTCTGATTGCCATATAATATATAAAAAATTTATCTAAATATCGTACAGACTAAATTTCTACATAAATTTCGATGCGATCGGTTTAATAAAAAGGAATTTTAAATAAGATTGAAAATTCACAATGGGAAAATTTGTTGCAATATTTCAATTTGAATATCTATTCAGAAAATAAATTAATAGTGTAATTTTTATGACTATTTTTGAAATGCAATCAAATGAATATTTTTACGATTATTGTATGTTGAAGATCATAAAATATATTTAAAGTTGTAGGTAAATTAAATTTGAATATCATGTCTACATTATTTTTTTTGTCATACCGTGATATTTAAACTTAGTGATAAAAAAAATTTGACTTTTTGGTTAGGTAACAGGTGTGGTAGATCCCACCATGATTAATGTAAGAAAAAATTCGTTTTATCACAGAAATAAATCTTACTTACCCTAAATGAATATAAGAAAGAAGTGTATTGTTTTAAGAATGAATTTCTAATTTCCGTCTAATAATCTTATTCTGAATGTCGCACAGAATTCGAACCATAGCGAACTTTTTTTTAACAGTTAACATTAATTTACAAACATTTTAACAGAAACTTTCAGTAAATGAGTTAAAATTTTGGATTATATACTGAAAAAGACTCAGCACTCACTTAGCACTCAGCCATGCTGCACTCAGCAGCATTGCTTCTGTGTAACCGTTTGGTTATGAGTGATAGTTGAAGAGTTTCTTCATGGGTCCTGAAGGTATAAAACTTTTCATAAATACGGAGAAAGACATAGTTTTCGTTGAAAATTGATAGACAAAGTGAAATAGCATGTGTAAAATAGGGAAATAGCGTTGGTCTTCATTAGTAAGTCAATGTCCTTCCCACAAATAAATTAAAACTTGTTATCACGAATTTTATGATTCGTCACGATTATCATGAATCTAATGATTCGTGATAATATTAAGTCGTGATAATAACACGTTGATTTTCTAATGAAAATGTTTAGAATTTAAAAACTATCAATTTTTGTACATTTTAAGCTGTATTTTAGCTTAAAACACATAAATTTGTAAGCTGTTCTCTATTTAATTATTGTACATTTTTGTGAATTATTTGGCTTGCCTGTTTGGAGTAATGACGTTGTAGTGTGTAAACGTGGTAATTGGTGGTTCAAATCCATAAATATTAATAGTATTTTTAAAAAACCATTTTTAATAATTTTTTTTAAATGTTATTAATTATTGTTTTCTCATTTAAAATTATTGCAACAATCAACTTTCTCTGAAAATTAAATGTTACTGAAAAATAAGTAATTAATAACCTAATAATTACTTTTTTAATATTTCCAATATTTTTTTAACAATAAAAAATTTGTATCACAGACGGATTCGAACCACTAATTACCGCCCTTGCACACTACAACGCTAACCAATAAACCAACCAAGCAAGTCATATAATTAAAAAAATTTACAGTACTTAAACAGAGAATGGTTTACAAATTTATGTATTTTAAGCGAAAATACAGTTTAAAATGTATCAAAATTGATATTATTTTAAAGATCAAAATTTTCTAATGATTCCTGATTATAAGAAATCTTCATTTATTCGAGGGAGGAAAACATTAACAAAATTAATAAAAGTCAATAGTATTTCCCTATGGTTAAAATTCCGTGGAACACCCATATACGCTTAATACAGCCAACCTTCCAGCATGAATCTGTAATGACGGCAACGTTCGCAGATGATACAGCGTTTTTAGTGGCGGCTTCTCTGACGTGTGCCTCTGGGAAGTTACAAACCCATCTTGACAGTAAATTAATTAGTGTGAAAATTAATGAGGATAAGTCAGCACATGTAACGTTTACAATAAAGAAAGCAACATATCCAGTGGCCACCTTGAACGGTACAGTAAAATAACTAGGTTGACATTTAGATCGAAGACTCACGTGGATAAGTCATATATGGACAAAACAAAAACAACTTGGGTTGAACTTACGTCAGTTCTTCTGGGTCTTAGGTAGTAAGTCTTAATTTTTTTCTTGGAAATAAATTTCTCTTATACAATCTACTAATCAAACCAGTTTTGACTTACAGGTTAGAGCTTTAGGGTACAGCTAGTTCATCAATTATAAAATACTGCGGTACTTTCAATCAAAATGCTTGAGACTGATCACTGCATCCCCATGGTACGTAATCAATGAAGTATTCTACAACAATCTAAAACTGCCCTTCATAAAAGAATAAATTAATCAACCTCTTCAATAACAGCGAAGATACTCACAGACTGAAACGTTTTAAAACATTGGACTTGCCTTTATGATTTTGTTAAGCATTTTATACTCATTCAATTTTTTTTCTACTCCGACATCATCCTAATCATCTTCATCTCATAATCAGCATCTTTATCATCTTCATCATGACCATCATCATCTTTAGCTTCAACTACTTTATGTTTCAAGATAAAAATACGTAGTTCAGTCAGTTTTACTTTTTAATTTTTGCTCACAGTTTAGTCCTTTTGTAAACGAATAAATATATACCTAACCTATGTTTAATTAGGTGTAAACAATTTAAAATTAAAAACATAACCTAATTTTAAATCTTGAGTGAATGACTCAAAATGAAAACCAACCTCTATTCGACTTAAAAATACGAGAAATCACTAATTAATTAACACTAAACTAGGCTTTGTAGAAGCAAATGCTTTAAATAAAAGTGACAGATTTCTTAACTTCCTATTACTTTTATTATACACTTTGTCATAAAATGCATTCTAATGCCGCAATATTAAAAATTCTATTTTTCACCGATTTTTACGAAAAATTACAGAAAGAGATGTTAGAAATAAAATTTTAGGTTTCTAAATATCTTACGACTTTGATAAGTGCATTTCCCCTTAGAATGCATATTAAGGCCACAATCTTAAAAAAACCATATATTTTTACGAGAATGCAGGCTCTTCAAGAATTTCAACAGACAGCAAATAGTAGTAAATGAGGTTTTTTTACAAAAAAAGCCGTTTTTGAGTGAATTACAAAAAAGTGAATATTACACGAATGTTTGTGTCGTAGTGGTACGTAACTTAAGTATCAACTTTGTTCGCTATTTCTTCAGACACACACGCACGCGCGCGCACACACACATACACAGACCAATTACTAAAACATATTTTTTGGTTCAGGAGACCTGAAAACATGTATTTCGAGTGAAAACTCGATATCGAGAAATCGAAATGAAAACAAAACTTTCCTTTCCTATACATTCATATAGGGCAAGAAAATCTAAAAAAAGTTTAAAGAAAGTTTGTATATTATTTATCATACCCGGATCCCAAACGAACATAAGCATAGTTGCTACAATATTGATCAGGAAATTAGATAAAACAGTTTTTATAAGTAGTTGCTATCGAAGTAAATTTATGAATCCTCCCATGCGAAGCCATTGAATTCTATTTTGTACAAAAAAATTCAATTTCTCAGCAAAAGTCATTTGTTTTTTGGTTGTCCAATTGATGACATTTACTTTATTCACAAAAAAATGACGCTCAGAATTGATCAAGAATCGGATATACAGAGAGGATTGGTTGTACCAACGAACGTAGAAGCAAACATTTTGTTTATTTACATTAATCGAATAAATGGCGACTGAGAGTCAACCAAAAACGTATATTGAACGTTTGATAATATCATTTTATGTTTTGTTAAAGGGTCCGTTCGACTTCATTCAGCTTTGAGTTACAAATAGAAATCGAGAGAAATTCACAAAATTGTGATTGTACGTTTTCCATCAGTGATTGTTGTGTTTGTATGATAGCGTACACCAAAATGGTCAGCTTTGTGCTTTGCGTTATCATTATTGAACATTAAAAATTGTATTATTTTAATATTTTGGTTCGGTTGGTAACTATAGGGTGGTTCAAAAAAAGTTCTTCAATTTCTATTCTCCAACTTTATACATTCCTTCCTTATGTATCCATTCTGTTCTTGTTTGGGACTATAAAAACTTCATGTCTACTAAAGGTTTCATAATCATAGACACCCGAGTTTGAACCCTTGTATCTCCAAAACTATGAGTCGGATTTTAATATACTTTACATCAAATTTTAGCTCATTTTATTCTGCGTTAACCCATAATAATCCTATATTTTTAGTTATGTTTGAAAATTGCCATTTCAAGGTTGGGAGGCAAAAAGACCCGGGTTTTTGCTACCGCAACAAATTTCATGCGTTAAGAGGCGTGTAACTCGATAATTACTAGACCGAAATGTCTGAAATTTTAATACAGTGTAGGCAGTTATATCCTTACTCTGTGTACGAATTTCAAATTCGTACGTTACTTAAATTTTGGTAAATTAACAATATTCTGAGCCTTGCTATCTCGGTAACCGCTCGATCGTTTGGCACGGGCAAAATATCGTTTTATTCAGCGTTAAAAACTTGGTACAAATATGTTAATACCATGATGTAACAATTGGCCAATGTTGTGGTAGAATTTTAAAAATTTTGAAAAAACAAGACTGGGTAATGCGTGGGTGGGCGCTACTATCCAAGTTGCCAGGTTGTATACGTGACACCCTGTCGGAATGTCTACTTCAATTGATAGAATGCATTGTCAATTCAGGTAGACAGTCAGATTCAGGCAACATGGGTAGTACCGTCCTTCCCGCATTACCCAGTCTATTTTTCAAAATTTTAAAAATTCTACCACAATATTGGCCAATCATTACATCATGTTATTAACATATTTGTACTACGTTTTTTACGCTGAATAAAACGATATTTTGCTCGTGCCGAATGATCGAGCGGTTACCGAGATAGCAAGGGTTCAGAATATTGTTAATAAATAAAAATTTAAATAATGTACAAATTCGAAATTCCGTACACGCTGTAAAAATATAATTGACTACTTTGTATTAAAATTTCAAACTTTTCGGTCAAATAATTATCGAGTTATACGCCTCTAACCGCATGAAATTTGTTGCGGTAGCAAAAAACCAGGTCTTTTTGTCTTCAAACCTTGATATGGCAATTTCAAACAACATTAAAAATAAAGGACTATTAAAGGTCAATGGAGAATGAAATGAGCTAAATTTCTTTATAAAATATGTTGAAATCCGACTCATAGTTTTGGAGAGGCAAGGGTTCAAACCCGGGTGTCTATGATTATGAAACCGATAGTAGTTATTATTCGATTGATCAGTTTATTGTGTACAATTCAAATTTATCATTTATCGGTCTCAACCAATGAAAATTGATTTTACCTGCGCACTTACTAACCAGTTTTAAATTGAACAGAGCAGTCGTCTGCTAACTAGATACGCAAATGAACACTCATGTCTTGTTCTCTTTTCCGCTTTCGTTCATCATTGGGAATTATACGCGACCGCTAAGGTCATATGTTTTTAAAAACCGCAAAAATAATATCCAATCGCTACACAGATTAACGTGATTCACACGCCGCTGCAAATTCGTCAACGTACTTCCATCCTATATACACAGTATTATGCCACCACTTCTTATGAAACATAAATTTAAATATCATATCCTGTCGATATACGAGCAAAAACTTGATAAACGTTTCCAAGTTTTAAAATAATTGCTCTCTGATTTTCCTCATTGCATTAGTCTTTTTTATTTCTGTGCTCATTTATTGAATTAATTCTCATTCAGTAAAAGTATCCACATTGTATACCCTAAAATATATCGTAAAGTAGTTTTAGTTATTAAAAAAGTATTTTACTCTATTAGTACGAACGTACATAATCTAAGGTAATTTTTTAAAATTTTATTGTTATTAAAATATTTTTTTTTATTATTTATTTATTTATTTAACGTCGTGAAGAAGAGTTTTTGCGTATAAGTATACTTAGTTAAAAATATTGTTTGTAGCTTAGTATAGTAGAGTAAATTGTATTACGTTTAATTAAAAAGAAAATTTACGCGCTAGAGACACTCCAGGAAACCGATCGCGTTAAATATAGTACAATCCACTCCTACATAATATTCGGCAGCAAGACTCATCGATAAGCCACTGGTACCGGCTGGTAAGTCTCAGGAGGTCTAAGGTGAGTGGAACCAAATTTTTATTTACCGTAAGAAAGCTTCCACATACGCTCCACCACTGAATCTTATCAGTACTAATCAATTATTAATCTTAGATGTAGTAAACGTATTTTTTTTCCTGGTTTTCCCTGTTCCAATAACACATAATTTTAAGGTACGGCAAACTACCCAATTATTGGCACTTAAAACACATTACACATTATTGCATATATATTACTTAAAAATACTACTTGCACTTCACATAGAAACTTTTGTTTTTAAGTATTAGCGGCTCTGGAAATACTTTACATTGCTTTTATGTAACTACAATATATTAATTAATTTTATACCCCCAACAAACTAAAGAGTGCAGATGAGATCTAGCCAATAGCAGCCAAGGTCGGATGTGAAGTTGCCCTTTTGCACAGTCTCATTCTGTTCCACTGAACCCCAGCTGACTTTTTGTTAGGTTGTAACCACAGCGGGCCCACAACATGAAAACGCAGGATACAAAATTAACGAAAGTCAATAGGCTCTGTGCTGTGATCTAGGTCACTATGCTCCGCCTTCATCTGCAGTCTCTAGTTGGATAAAGGATAATTGTTTTTCTATAGAAAACTAAAAAACGTAAATCATAAAACGTATCTAAGTATTTCAATTTGTTGTCTCTTTTTACCATTGATTAGCCTCTCACGGTACTTGTTATTGACACTTCTGGTTTTCTTAGGAAACTTAAATATTAAGAGTAATAATAGGTTAATTTTAACATAAATTACTAAATATGTAAATAGTAGGGGTAATCAAAAACTCCATTTGCGCAATTCACCTCTCAAAAATGCCCGTTAGATACTTACCTAAATTGTTATTTACTTCGTGATTGTCCACGTTTGGTGTAACGCTGCGCTTTTTTTTTCGGAAAATTTAATATTTTCTCTTGGCCTATATTATGTAGGAAATCTTTATATAGGAAAGAACAGTATTGTTTTCATTTCGATTTTCATAATCAAGTTTTCAACAGATATACACGTTTTAAAGCCCCTGAACCCATAAAACCATGTTTTTAGCGATTTGTGGGTGTGTGTGTGTGTGTGTGCGCGTGCGTGCGTTGTAAAAAAAATTTCAAAAACGCAATACTATACAAAGCTGAAACTTTGAACTTAACTAAGTACCTCTAGGGAACACAACATGAAAATGTTCATCAATTTCGGTCAACCGAAAGTGAAAGTTTATTCGTGCGATTTTCTCAAAAACGGCTCCTATAATTTTATAAAAAAGTCGCTTCATTAACTATATTTTTATACTCTACAAGATAGGATAAGCACCATATCTGCTAAAATTCTTGGGGCTGTGCTCTCATGGTAAGATTTTTTTTAAGGATGCGATGCCTTTGTATGCATTAACGGAAGCATTTTACGACAAACTTACTATAAGTTTGTCGTAAAATGCTTCCGTTTTGTTTTCGTAAAATTATCGAACATTAGAAACCTACAACTTTTATTTTAAGATTTTTTTAAAAAAACGTAATTAAGCGTTAATTAATGTTTTTCCGTATTTTTAAGTTCTACAGAAGTTTATTTTAATTTTGTGTCATTCAATCATAATTAAACATGTGGAATATTGTTTATAATTTACACTGCCAAGAGAAAGTCGCATGAATGATTCATTCCAGTTTTTTCTTTACAAATGGTCGTTTTTCTAAGGAAATATAGAATATACAAAGTTTGAAATTCGTACAGGTGCTTTAGCCAGTAAATAATAGGCCTACACATACTCAGGAACTTTCATGTAAAAATATTGTGTTTAAAATATATAAAGTTTTCTTAAGACGATCTTCTTTTTCTTTCTCCTTTACAGATAAGGCACATTGCCTGTTCTAGCTTTTATACATCTTCTTCGTGGTCTACCCAACGACCGCACTCCTTGGGGACGCTATCTTAAGACAAGTTAGCAGGTATCGATCGTCTGGCTTACATGTTGGAACCACCTCTCCCTATATCGATCAGTCCTCTGCCTCTCATTTTCCGTTCTACCCAAATTATTCCAGATTATCACACTCTTGATGCGATCCCTAAGTGTTACTATTTTTACCGATCTCAAAAAATGCATCTCAGCTGCTTCCAATTTCCTACCCTCAGATTTCCTTAGAACCCGTGTCAATACCGTACAACAAAAGAGGCAGTGCCATTACATCCTAACACAATAAAAAATTAAATTTTTTAATCAGAAAAATACTTTTTTCCACCCCAAGAATAAAATAGTTGTAAAAGTGCCTCTGTAAACCCTCAACATTCGTGACTACATCACGTAAATATTTCAGAAAATTCAGTTAAATATTTTTGAGAAAAAGAAAGATGGGATTTACAAAATTAAAATTGTCGGCTACAGGTTGTACAGTCCTCCCTTATTTAGAGAATGATGGTAAAGTTGATAAAAATATTTCAAAAGGCAAAACTACGGTGGTTAAGTTAAGTCAGTAAAATGGAGGAGTTTATACGTAGATCTTCACTATATTTCAAAGAACCTTTCAAGGAATTTCTATGAAAACAACAACAGTATTCGTGTCACCCGGTATTAAGATTGGTTACGAAGTAAATAAAGAGGGGACTCAGACAGAATAGTGGGAATTTTAGACACATTTACACTTGAGTTGGCAATATTGGTACAAAGGAAGCTGAAATTGAAACGGATTTCTCTCTTTTACATGGACCTTTCATCAATAAACCGTTTTCGGGTTGAAAAGGAAGGGAGAAATTTCGGTGAGTAAAATTCTACTATTATTCCAACACTCTCATAAATTTTCTGTTAAAAGAAAAGATCGGCGTTTACAACAGTAAAAAGCGGAATGTATTGTGGTATAAACTTTGATAGATTACCCCAAAGTGGAAGTGCGTTACTCAATCATGAAAAAATCAAAAGAGTGTTGAAAAGTGATTTTCGTTAAGGTAATGAGAAACGGATACATAATTACTGAGTATTATCCTTATAATAACAATAATTATTTATTTATTTTTGTTCAATAATAAAACACAAAATATTAATCACGTAGCATATTTCTTATAACTACCCATATTTATAACTTACATATTCGTTTATAACTGAAATAAATCTTATATATATGAATAAAAAATAAATGTGTTTGTTGTTTAGGTCATCAGCCAAAAGGCTGGTTTGAACCTGTAGAGGTTTTACTAAGTAAAACGAGGAGTGAGGTGGTTTACCATTGCCTTCCTCACTGAGTGGAAAAGTACGCTTATCAGCATGCCGAGCCCTCTGAAAAGCACATATTTTCCACTCTGCAAATGACACCTTCACTTCATTCACCACAGGGTCTGGCTGTATAAGGAAATTCATTACTTTCAGAGGAGATAACTCTGATTAGTGTCTTTTACACCTCTACCTCTTCTGCTCTTAAATGATTCAGTCATTCAATTGGCTGACCATGTGATAAGAAACAGAACTATTTATTTTAGCTCTGCAACAAACAGATTGAGTGTAAATAATTTGACACTCCACCTGTCTGTTATGGGCAAAAAAATAAATACAGTTAAAAATTTTGATGTAAAACATTCACAACTTTCTCTTGCCAATGTAGATAATAAACAAAATAGGCCTAACTTATGTTTAATCGTTAGTTGTTTTTTTTTTGTATATTTATTGTAACTAATCCTAGACTAACGAATCATTTTATTCAACCTTATTACCTAAGGATTACACTTTTACAAGAAAAATAAAACCCAATGCCCACTTTTTATTTTTGAACAATAACATGGGTTATTTTATAACAATAATTATTCAAATATATAACTCTAATGCTACTATTTTTAAGATTAGTATTTCCTATTGCAATTCTTATTTTCTATTTTAAATTTAGCTACGATGCATGACAAATTTTAATTACTTGACAACCCTCTCATACAAAACATGTACACTAGGGCGATAACGGGTACTCAGCGCAGACGTTTGAAGCGCCTCTGGCGCTTCTTGGGCAACTGTAGGACTATGGTGATGACTGCACGCTCCTTCAAGTAAATCAAGTTTTGGTACATTAGCTTTAAATATATAAATTATTATATTAATTTATACTACATTTCAATTAAAAGTGTCAAAAAAAATTAGCTAAGTGCAGCTTTGTAGCTACTCTTACTTATTATTATACATAATCACTTAAATAAAACAAAATTTGTATTTGTACGAGAATAAGAGAAATTCTTGTGATAGAAAGAAGAATCCTTAGGACTTGTATCAACAAAAAATCTAGTGTAAAACACTCACACAACTTTTTCTTGCCAATGCAAGTAATAAACAATATAACCTAACTTTAGTAATAAAATATTAGAAATAAACAAAAAAACTAACATCAATAAATATAATCTAATTTTAATCATGAGTGAAAGACGCAAAATGAAAATCAACCTCAGTTAGGCTTAGAAATACGGAAATCACTCTTTCACGCTAAATTAGGCTCTGTAGAGAAAAGTGGTTTAAATAAAAGTTATAGATCTTTCAATTTTCTATAAATTTTATTATAAACACTTTTGCCGTAGAATGCTAAGGCTGAAATCTTTAAAAAAATATCGATATTTTTTTACACGTTTTCATGAGAAAAAAAATCAGAAAATTGCCAAATACCGCCAAACTGAGCGTTAAACAAAAGAAATATTTGTAATAAAAGTTGTAGAATTTTAAATTCTCTACAACTTCTATTAATTATACTTTTGCGCTAAAATGCATTTTAAAGCCGCAATCTTAAGAAACCAAATGTTTTACGAGAAAACACCCTCCAAGAACTTCAGTAGACATGGCACCTACCCTATCTTGTAGAGCATAAAAACTTCAGTAAATGAGGTGATTTAAAAAAAAAACGTAGCAGTCGTTTTTGAAAAATCGCAAAAAAGTGAAAAATGACGCGAATTACTACTCGGGTTGACCGGTTTTTAATGAAAATGTTCATGTCGGGTTCGGTAGTAGTATCTAACTTCAGTTTCAAGTTTCAAGTTGGTGCGATGTTTCGTTCTTGAGATATTCTGTTCACACCCAGACATTTTTTTTAGATGGTGAAGGATGAAATGATATTTTTGTAACGTATAAAAATATGCCGTGCCTGAATGGGCCGCACACCCACACAGACCAATCGCTAAAAACACGTTTTATGGGTTCAGGGGCTTTGAAAACATGTAGATCCGGTGAAAACTCAATTTCGAAAAATCGCCATCAAAACAATAAATTTCCTTCCTAAATATTCATATTGGCAAGAGAAAGTAAAAATTGAAACTCAACGATATCTGGATCTTAATGTCTAATTCTGAACTCTACCATGAAATTGATCAATTACTGACATCATACGGAAGGAACGAATTTATTTTTCGGGCATTTACTTAGGGCACTGGACAATCGAGTAACTAAACAATTCATTTCTATAATTATTTTATGGAAAAATCCTCCAAGGTGGTTGGCCGAAGTAAAGCAAAATATGCAAGAATTTACCATTGCAGAACAAGATCTTAAAGAAAAATCTGAAGAGCTAAAGTTGCTTAAAGATAAAGACACGAGATTCCTCGAAAAAAATTCGAGCTCCGTCTTCAATGATTTGTACAGATAAAATCAGAAAGATCAGATCCTAAAATCTGATGAATTATTGGGAAAAGCGTAAGAATTCTAAAACCAAACCAAGAAGGATTTCTAAATTTGATTTAAGTGATCCAATGAGGTTGTGAAAGAAAAAAAAGAAAAATAACAGAATTTGTAATTGGTTCATACAATTCATAAGAGATACACGAAATACATTTTTATGGAACAACAATATCAGTTATCCTATTTTCTAAATGAGATAAAAATTTCTTATTTTTTAACATACTATTATTACTATTATTATTATTTTCTAAAATAAAACATTCTTATTTTCTAAAAAAAATTTTGTTTTTTCATGAAAATCTGTAAAAAATGGATTTCATAAGATTTCGGCCTTAGTATGCATTTTACGACAAAAGTGTACTATATAATAAAATTTATAGATTTATAATAAAATTTAAAATTTATAGTGTTCATTATTTGCATTGGCAAGAGAAAGTCTTATGAGTGTTTACAACAGATATTTTTTTTGGCTACTTAAAGGAGAAAGGTTTTGCATCTAACTCTCACAATATTGATGAACTGAAGGTGAACATCCAATGAGGAATCAATGTAATTTACATCATGTTTTTGCGTCAGACGTCTCTCCATCTGGTCAGTGAAGCACAAAAATGCATTGATGCCGAGGGTGGTCATTTTGAACATCTTTTGTAACAAAAAAGTATATATATGCAACATTAAAATTAAGTTTATTGTAATTTTTATTTAAATTATCCGCAACATTCATACAATTTCATTACAACCTAATCTATCGAACCTGAAGCGGTTACGTTTTGGGTTTGGTTTTAAGTTGCTCGCCATATATTATTTCATATAGGGCATGAGAAAGTAAAAATCTTATCATGTTTTCTTTCCGAATTCGTTTATTTAAATATATGTACATCCGGTGTTTTTAAAAAAAGTTTTACAAAAAATTATTGCATCTGCCAATTATTTTTAAAATTAATAGACATGTTATCTTTTGAACTTTTCTAAAATATTGACTTACAAGGTTGTTTTCAATTTATTTTTGGCACAAAGTGAAAAAAGAATGGTTTATTTTCTACTTCTCACTCTCTCGTCTCTCCAATCCCCTCACTATCATCCTCTCTTTCTTATAAACATGCCAAAATTTGTTTAACACTGATTTATATTAAGATTTTTTAAAGTATTAGATTTAAATAAGTTTTACTCTTTACAATAATATTTTTAAATACGTAAAACAAATTGAGTTAAATGAATATGTTTTCAAGTTTCGTTTTCAAATCTGGGTAATATAAATAATTGATTCCAAAAGGCAATATTAACCACTTGCCAGCGGTTCTTTGAATGTTTCTGTACATTTTACCAATTTTAACGTTCTTGAACTATGTCTATACAGGATGGGGTGTACGTCATATTTCCCTACAAACCTAAAAATTTTGGAAGTAAACCAAATAAAAAAATTTTGTGTAAAACAAACACGATTTTCTCTTGCCAATGTGACGACGCAAAGTAAAATTTAACCTCTGTGTAACCGGCGGACGGGCACACACGGACGGAATGAGGACAAAAAACCTCGAAAGAAAAACACAAGTTCAATGTAATACTGGTATTTAATATTAATTCAAAATTTTTATCTTATCTTAAAATCTAATAACACATCATCCTACCGTTCACAAACCTACCAGTTACAAGAGATCTCCTATTAGGCCTTTCGCCAGAAATTCTGTTCGCTGGAGGAACATCACACTCTCGCTCCGACCTTAACGTCAACATACCAGAAATTGCCTTCTGCTTTACTAGATGGCCAACCACCAATTGGGTGCACCTTACCGGAACCCAACGAGAGACCAAGAAATAGCCTCTCGGTTGACACCCAGATGTATAGAAACAAATCTACATACAGAAACTATCTATTTATCTACTCAAAATACTCGTATATAGAAATCTACCTATAGAAACATATCCACATATAGGACATGAAAAATGTAGCTACAACTTTTACTTGAAGCAGTTTCTTCTAGCGAGCTTAGTTTAGCGACAAGCAGTGATTTTCTGTATTTTTACGACCTACAAAGATTGATTTGCGTAGAGCATCATTAAGTAAATAATAAAATCAGATAATTTTTTTCATTTTATATTACTTACTAATAAAAATGCTAAGATTCGCCGAATCAGAATCCATTAAGACCATCAGAATAATCAGAATCCATTAGCGATTAACCTCCTTGACAACAGCAAAGATACTCACAGACTGAAACGTTTTAAACCGATGGACTTACATTTACGATTTTGTTAATCATTTACGCTTCTTTTTATGTTTTCTACTTCAACTCCTAATCATCGTCATCTCATAATCAGCGTCGTTTTCATCTCTATTATCGTCATCGTCATCTCCAACTTCAACAACTTTATGTTTTAAGATGTTGATTCACAGTTCATCAAGTTTGATTTTGTATATATATATATTGTTTCGTTACAGTTGAGTAATTTTAACCACACTGCTGAGTGTAGTTTATATTTTAATTCTAAGGAAATTACTCAGATTTTCTCATAATTGCTTAAAGTTATTGTATTTATCAACTGATTGCAAAAGAAATACACTGTTACAAAAAAACGATTCGCCGATGATATCGTAGTATTAGCCGAGATAAGAAAACAACTAGAGAATATATTAAATAAAATGGATGAGATCATGAGAAAGGACTACTTCATGAAAATTAATAAGAAAAAAATGAAAGTGTTGTGCAGCAGCAATAGTGGTTTGGAAGATAGGGGAAATTTAAAAGTAGGCGACGAGAACATACAGAAAGAAAGAGTTAGGGAATTCTGCTATCTAGGGAGTGAAATAAGAAAGGATAGTAGAAGCACACGAATATTAAAAGTAGAACTGCTTAAGCTAGAAAAGCCTTTGAAATAAAAAACAGTTTACTGACTACAAACATTGATTTACAGATTAGGAAAAATTCTTAAAACACTATGTTTGGAGTGTAGCATTATAAAAGAGTGAAACGTGGGTGATAGGGGCTGTAGAAAGGAACATTATAGGCTATAGAAGCTTTTGAAATATAATGTTAAAGGGAAATGTTAAAGATTAGGTGGGTGGACAAAATAAGTAATTTAGAGGTTCTTAGACGAATGGATGAAAAAAGCACATGGAAACATCTTACAGAAGAACGGATAGGATAGTGAGGTTTATCTTAAGACATCGAAGTATTGGTCAATCAATAATGGAGGGTAATAATGAGGGAGAGAATTGTAGGGGGAGGCAAAGGTTAGAATATTTAAAACAAATAATCAAAACTGTAGGGTATCAGGTACATAGGTACGACTTGCGTAAGATAGATCAGATTGTAGAATTACATCAAACCATTCGAGAGACTGATGGCCGAAATAAAATTTACTCACGATTAAGCATAGTTTATGTATTTCATTATTTACATTAGCAAGTGAAATTCATGTGAGTGTTTCAATTTAGATTATATAATGATTTCCAAATTTCAGTACCAATCAATTAAAGTGACCAGATAAGGTTCCAGATAATTTTATCAACGAAAATTTATGAAATCGAAATTTTACAGTTTAGCTGGTTTTGGATAATCAGATTTCTATAATAGTGGATTCATCGTTAAAATATAATTTCAAGTGGAACTTCCTGATAGTGTTTCTGGTATATATCGATGAACGTGTTCAAGATTAGAAATTAGGTGAACCGAATCACATTACCTTCTGTCAATTTGGTTCAAGTTGATCACAACTCTATGTAGTGTCGTACTCAATTAAATTTCTGAAATGAAAATTAAATGCGTAGGAAGTAACATGTTCTTGACGAGTATTTAGTGGTTCCATGATTGATTACTAAAGCTTACCAAATTTTGGTATTAGAGTCTCTATCAAATGATAATCACAGATACATACGTCATAGAATTACTTATAGAACACTAGGAAATAGAGTTGATCAAGAAAATCTTTATTTACTAATACATTTTAGCGAAATCGGCTCAGGAGTTTATTTGGAAATAACAATCACAATCATGCAAACCTAATATATAAAATGTTTCCTCTATTCAATATTACCTGTACTACAAGAATTGTTGTTTAGGTCATCTGGCGAAGGGCTGGTTTGAACCTGTAGAGGTTTTACTAAAAAAAACAAAGAGTGAGGTGGTTTACAATTGCCTTCCTCACTGAATGGAAAAGTACGCTTATCACCATGCCCGGCCCTCTGAAAAGCACATATTTTCCACTCTGCAAATGACACCTTCATTTAATTCACCACAGGGTCTGGCTGTATAATGAAATTCATTATTTTCAGAGACGATAACTCTGATTAGTGTCTTTTACATCTCTACCTCTTCTTTTCTCAAATGATTCAGTCATTTAATTAGCTAACCATGTGATAAGAAACAGAAATATTTATTTTAGTCCTGCAACGAACAGATTGAGTGTAAATAATTTGACACTCCCCCTGTCTGTTATGGGCAATACTACGAGAATGTATCACATGAAAACCTTAAGAGTGCCATTTCTTTTTTGTATTGTAACATTTAAAAAAATCATACATATATTTTTATTTTCTCTTGCCCTATATATTTAAATATATGTATATAAGTGCTTTTACTATCGCCTTCATTTTCTTGCTCTAGTTACTGTACTTCTTGGTACGTTTTTTCTGTTAACTTTCTCTTGCCCTATATAAATAAATAGGGAAAGCAAATAGTTTTCATCGTAAATACCAGTTTTCAGCCCCCCTACACCCAAAAACCGTGTTTATAACGAGTAGTCTGTGTGTGAATAATTATATCATGACCGGAATAGCGTACGAAGTTAAAACTTGGAATTTAAGATAGGTACTTCAAGCGAACCCTCGACACGAACATTTTTATCAAAATCAGTCAACCGGAAATATTAGTTTATTCGTGTGATTTTTCACTTCTTTACAATTTTAGTAAAAAAACCTCTATGATTTTTTTAAAAATTTGGCCCTCATTAACTAAATTTTTTATGTGCTGCTAGATAAAATAAAAGTCTGCTGAAATTCTTGGGAGGCTGTGATCTCGTAGAATGTTTTTTTTTAAGATTGCGGCCATAATATGCAAAATAATATATGCCTATTCCAGGACATAAGTTCATATTAAAAATTGTAGAACATTTAAAAACTTACAACTTATATTTAAATCATTATTGTACAACGTTTATTTAAGCGGAAATTAGTGATTTCTGTAGTTTTTTCATCAAAATCGGTAGTAAATGGAATTTTTTTAAGATTGCGGTCTCAGTACTCATTCCTTTTCTATCCTGACGGAACTTGTGAGTCCCTGCACTTCCAATAACGCGTAAATTATTCAAACAAGGATAAAAATTTCTACTTATTAAGTATTACTTCCTCTAGCCTATACGAATATATAGGAAGGAAATTATTGTTTTCATGTCAATTTTTTGAAATCGAGTTTTCACCGGATGTACACGTTTTAAGGCCCCCTGAACCCAAAAACATAAAGATTTGTGTGTGTCATAGCTATGTGTGTGTGAAAAAAATATCTCAAGAACTACATGAGTAAATCACCCTTTATAAATTACTATTACGATCGATTCAGGTACAAGTTGGACTAATTTTTGGAGCCTACCGCAAAACAACACTAGCTTACGTATAATTCTTCATAAAAATGCGTGCAAGTTTTTTTTATATTTCGAATCCTGGTGAAGTATTAATACTGTACTAAAAGTATCAACATTTTCACAGTACACTTACAACGATGGAGGATTGCTGACCTCTGGATAACGTTGGTACAGATATATGGGCTATACAAAGTTGTAAAATATTATATAATTCCATATTTATATAGTTCAATATTATGGTACGTTCACCATACCATAAAATAGTAGGATTTTAAAATTTAACCACAAGTAATGAAGACGTTTACCAATAAAAGACAGGTGGAGTGTCAAATTATTTACACTGAATCTGTTAGTTGCAGGAGTAAAATGAATAGTTCTGTTTCTTATCACATACATGGTCAGCCAATAAAATGACTGAATCATTTAAGAAAAGAAGAGGTAGAGGTGAAAAGACACTAATCAAAGTTAGCTCCTCTGAAAGTAATAAATTTCATTATACAGCCAGACCCTGTGGTGAATGAAATGAAGGTGTCATTTGCAGAGTGGAAAATATGTGCTTTTCAGAGGGCCCGGCATGGTGATAAGCGTACTTTTTCACTCAGTGAGAAAGGCAATGGTAAACCACCTTACTCCTCGTTTTACTTAGTAAAACATCTACAGGTTCAAACCAGTCTTTTAGCTGATGACCTAAACTACAACAATTGAAACGTACGCCAATTTTTAAACTAGAAATTTTATTCCTGTTACCTGTCTCAAAATGTCAGTAATTAATTGACCCACCGTTATAAAAAGGTTCTGCGCACCTGTTTAGATATTTTTATGACTATTAAGACAAATTTTAGTCAAAATATTTGTTTATTTAATTTTTTAGCGTATATACAGTCGAACTTCAATAACTAAAATCCTACATGGATGGGGAAAACAATTCGAGTTACAGAAATTACGAGTGATGGGAAAAACAAAGCAATTATTAAAAAAAAGACTATTTCACAAAGGCTAATACAGTACAAGATGTGAAATATATAGGCCTGCTGCTCATGCATAATTTCGTAATACAGTACAGTACGTTGCAATTAGCCTAGTTATTGGGTACAGAGCTAAGTACTGTGCATATTTTATATACAGTATTCAAAATTGCGCAGTACATACTGAATATTGTACATTGTACCGACAGTCTGTGGTTAAGATTTTCGTGTGATTTTTCCCTTTCTTACAATTTTATTAAAAAATTTTCTTCGATCTTTTTTAAAAGTCGGCCCTCATGAACTAAATTTTTTATGCGCTACTTCATAGGATAAAAGTCTGCTGAAATTCCATGAATATTGTTCTGCGGTCGACCAAGGATTCACCGATTCAAAGAAATTCATTGTTTTGGATTACGCCTTTTAAGGCCTATGCAAAAGCAACCAGATGACGTTGAGGGTCTGTACCCTTTTATAGTGAACATTTCCTCGCATAATTAATGAAAGAAGCAGCACTGTACCTACATTTTTTAAAAGATTAAAACCGCTGTTTTGAGAACTATGTACAAATTTTGTCAAAAGAAAAGAAAGAAATAATTTTATTTAGAGAAATGGTGGAATTCGAGTTATAGATGACTTTTTACATGGTAAATGCATGGAAAGTTGAAGAGGACTAAAATTCAACTCGATATTTAGAAAATTCGAGTTACAGACGTTCTAGTTATAGAAGTTCGACTGTATATCTGTCAATAGTCCACAAAGGGTTAATATTTCGTGTTTTACTGTACGTATTTTTAAACTGTGTGTAGAAATTTATTTCAGATGTACCTTAGTGTTCTGAGAATTTTAGAATGGTATTTTTGAATTTAGAATAAAGTTAAAGTCAAAAAAATACAGATATGTTATGTGGTCAACCATATATCATTTATTTTATATATATTGACTTAACAACTGAAAAGAAAAACATAAAATGGGAGAGAGGGATGTAGAAATAAACGAAATCTACTAGGATTTTGTTTCATTCAATTGCAACTCCTACCTACATGGAGAGTCTGGAAGGTCATAACAGTATCACGTAAGCTATCAGGGACACCTGCGCTCTCTACATGAATAAAAGGGGCAAACTGTACTTCTACTAACTTAATTGGTTGGCGACTAGTACAGTCCCAAACAAAATGTTTACAAGAAAATTTTATAAAAATGTTTCTTATTTACCGTATATCGATGAAAACTCTTCATAAATCTGTATTGATTAATGCGACAGCTTTTACTGATTCAATCGCTCATTCATCACAAATTCTCTACTCCCAAATCACCCTCAGATTATTTGGGTTGTAGCTACTCAAAAAAATATTTCATTATCATCTAAAATGTTAAAATTTGATGTGAAATACTCACACGACTTTCACTGCCAATGTATTTTATTTTATTTTTTTAAATTATCCCTAATGCGTGTATGTTGCAATCTACAAGTATTAAGTTTAAGAACAATAAGCAAATTTATGTCAAAATGAGATAAGGATGATAAATGTATGACGTGTAAATGAGGTGTAGTATTGTACAGACTCAGACCGACAATTACTGAGAGAGTATGGTTAATTGACCACCAACCATTAAAGCACACTGGTAGGCACTGTCTAGTATTCAAATCCTTATAAAAGTAACAGATAGATTACAACTTTTGGTTTAAAAATAAAGGTAGTCACTTTTATTAGGATTTGAACCATGGAACCTTCTTCTCCGAAATCAGTTGTTAAACAGCTGACTTATTACTACAGTTATGTAAATAATGAAAATATAATCTATGTTTAATCATTAGGAAACAATGTAAAATAAAAACTATAACCTAATTTTAATCATGATTGAATAACGGAAATTGAAAATAAATCTTTGTAAAAGACCTATTCCCATGACGCTAGTTAACTAGCTGCTAGTCCTAGCAAAACCTACTAGCGCGTCCGTAGGGTTCCCACGGAGCTAGTTAGTTATTGCCAGTGCTCTAAAAACATTATTTGATTTGTGTTGTGTATTGTTGTAAAAAGTAGTACAGCTTATTAGAAACCAGTACCGTTTCCAAACGTTCACACCGAGCTAGTTTACTAGCGGTAGTAAAATCAAACATTTTTAAAGTCACTAGCGTTTATTACTAAACTAGCTTCTAGCTGTTCGTTCCCACGTCGTTAGTAAACTAGCGTCATGAGAATAAGCCTTAAGACTTGAAAATAACGAAAATCAACAATACTCTAAACTAAGCTTTTTAGAAAATAATGCTTAAAATGAATTTGAAGGCCTTTTTTTATTTCATGTAACTTTGAATGTATACAAATTTGTCGTGAAATACAATACTAAGGTCGCAATCTTAAAAAATCCAATGTTTTTGCCGATTTTCATAACCGAAATACAGAAACATGCTAATTGACGCAAAACTAAGCGCCGTAGAAAAACATTAAAAATAAAAATTGTAGGTTTTTTTAATTTTCTAGAATTTGAATTATAATACGCTTTTGCCGTAAAATACATTTATTAAATTTGCAATCTAATTTTACAAAAAAAACACGTTTCATATCAACATCACAGCCCCCCACACGAATTTAAGCAACATGCCGCTTACTCTATCTTGTAGAGCACAAGTATATACTAAATAAGAAGATTTTAAAGAAAATCGTACGTCATTTCTGAGAACATTGCAAAACAGTGAAAAATTGCACGAATATAGGCTTATTACTAACTTACGTCCGGTTCACCGATTATGATGAAAATTTTTATGTCGGTTCTGCCTAGTGGTACCTAACTTAAGTTCCAAGTTGTGACTTTGTACGATATTCCGTTCTTGAGATATTTTGTTCACACACAAACAAATTTGCTAATAGCTTGTCTTTTAGGTTCAAGGGGCCTGTAAACGTATATTTATGGTGAAAAATCGATTTGGAAAAATCGATATGAAAACAATACTACCCTTCCCTATACACTCGTATTTTTTTCTCCTATAGGGCAAATAATAGATCACATAAGGTTATTTTAGGTGTTTCTGGAAGCTATTTTAGCAGCCCCCAATTTTTATTATAGTTCACAGCAGGTTTTTCTACTTTTTTCTGTCTAAACGGTGTTCTGTTTCTGCTTATCATGGAAGTCCTTAAAATGCGTAAATATTTGTCTAAATTTGGTTCGGTTCATTAAGTTCTTTTGGTTTATTCTGGTTTTCTTAATATCCTTTTGACTTCTCTAAACCATTTATCCGACACCTTAGTTCTATTGTTTAGTGTCTTGAAAACTTGTTTTGTCAATCAGTTGTAATCCATTCTATGAAAAAGTCTGTGAAGTTTTACCTTCTTTTTTAAATCGTTTCCATTAAATCGTTCATTTTCCTTGTACAGTTCTTCTCGTCCTCGTAATCTATATTGTTCATGTACTATCTTCATTATCTTGCACAGAATCTTTCAAAATTCTCTGCTTCTCTGAGACCAGCCTTATCGGCCATTCTAAGGCATTCACTCGCGTACAGACACACAGGTTATATCACAGTATTGTAATGTCTAATCTTGGATTGTTTAGTGAGTGCTTTCTTCTTATAGAAGTGGTGAATTCCTCGGAGAGCACTGGGCCATCTTTTCTCGTCATATTGTTCGCTTCCTTTTCGATGGTCTTCGGTTGTATTATCTCCCCATGGTACTTTATGCACATTCACATAGAGCAAGAGAAAGTAAAAACATTATTTAATGCTCTTATAAAAATGTGTATTTCTGAAAATTCGTACAGATACTCTTACTGTGAGACATCTAGCCAGGAAAGAAACAGGAAAACAATAAACTAATACAGTAAAATCTCTCTATTGCGGAACTCTATATAGCGGAAATCTCTCTTTAGCGGCATTATTTGCCGACCTCGACCCTTTCGTATACTATGATAATGTATTTAACTCTCGTTATAGCGGCACAAAAATCTCTCTATAGCGGCAAAACAATATCTTCAGGATATGGATTTAGGCGCCTATTTAGGGGCAGACAATGACTTAGCCACTTCAGCAGATGTTGGCGATGACACAATAATCGAAAATGTCTTAGCCCAAAACAACGAGCAAGAAAGTGAAAATGACGATGAAATGGAAACAGAAATGTTGTCCCTTCAAGTAAACAGACACTAGACGCTATTCTTGTTGTTTACACGTACTGTCATTGCCAATATGTAAATGAAAATTTACAAGTTTTAAACATTGAAAATGAGATTGAAGACATGTTTTATGAATTGAAAACGAAACAAAATTTACAACTTATTTTACGAAATGTAATGTACTTCACAGTCATTGTTTCCTTAATAACGTAAAAATATATACTGTACTGTGTATTTTTTTGTGTTTGTGTAGCCTATGTTTTAGGAGATTTTAATTGTATGTATCCTATGTGTATTACTGTTCAGTGAAAAACGAGTTTCAGTGCTAATTAATTTTAGGGTATCTATTACGGTATGTACTGTATGAATGATTATTGAAAAAAGTTCAATACGAAAAGTGAAATTTTTTGTTAAACAAGATGTTAAACACAACATCTAATAAAACCAGTTTGTATCCAAATTTTTGTTAAGTTAATAACCTAACTTTAGGTAATTAATTTAAATATCTCACTGTATTGAAGTAATCTACTGTATTAAACATTCGTCATAAAGTTATCTATTCAGTAGTTTTTCAAAAACTTATTCCATGCACTATTTACATACGTATATAAGTTATTTTGTACAGAAAAATTAGTAATCCAACTTCCCTCCCACCGTTAATTACTCGCTCTCTCTATAACGGAACTCTCTTTATAGCGGCGGTACCTCATGGTCCCTTCAATTCCGCTATAGAGAGATTTTACTGTATATCTAATGCACCCACTCATTGGATACTAGTAATTGCTACTTAATTACATATGTAAATTATTCTGTCATTATTAATTAAATATTAATTCATTGTTCAGTCAATTAATTTAATTATTAAATTAACCAGAGCAATAGTTGTTTTGTATTATTTGTTGTAATGGTAGATAAAAAAACATATTAATGTTGCATTGTATTCTACCTTTGTTGATAATTAGAATATGCAAATAGTGATTACTATTTTATCAACATTATTATATTTGCGTTAGAGTAACTTGTGACTCGTCATATAATGTTCATTTCCATTGAGTTAGAATAATATATCAACATAATACCTTTGTACATAAATGAACTCCTAAATTAAATCACGTTAAGGCGTGGAGATATCTTTATGAAAGCAGGTAAGGTAAAGTCAACCAATCCGGTGTTTTGATAAATCTGAACTACAGGGGTCATCCGGTAATTAGGACCCGTTTGGGAATTTAAAATTTCTATAAAAATACATATCCGTGTAATATTTAAATAAAATGACCGTTTTTCTACAGATTCCTTTCGAGAAAATTAATACATAATGAACATCAAAACATCCCCGTGTCACTTGACAATACGGAAAACTGGGAAAGTTGATAACTTCAAGAACCTTGGGAAATAATATATACAACCGAAAACCAGTGAAAAGGAAGCGACCAATAAGATACGAGGAAAGATGGCCTGTGCTCTCCGAGGAACTCATCACTTGTTTAAGAAGAAAGCACTCCCAAGACAAGCTAACGATAGATATTAGTATAATCTATATGATAAAATTTTGATTTTTTCTGTACAATTTTTAAAAAAGCCCTACGATTTGTTTCTACGCCACATCAACCTAGTAAACACCGAAAATAAGTTCGGCTGAATTTTTGTCTGTTTGTCTGTTTGTATGTTACGGCATCACGCAAGAACCGCTAAACCAAATTTAATGAATTTCGGTATAATTGAAACGAAAAAGGCTATAAATTTATTAATATCACAAAGGAATGGGGGAGTTCAGAGGGAGGGGTAAACAAAAAACTATGAATATCTCCGTTAAAAGTCAATGTATCAAATGTTATATTTCGAAATTACGAAACGTTTAAAGATAAACCTGTTTGATTATGTGAAGTTTTTCATTTTCATGCATAATAACAGAGATATTACTAATTAAAAAAAAGTACATCAATATTTTTAGAATAATATCATACCAAATAAACATAACAATAAACATAGGCCTACGCGCCAGTAAAACCCGTATTCATTTAGTCCGTTATTGACCTAGTACCCTATACCAATATGCTACCCTATACATCCATTCTCGGTCACATTGTCAAAAATTAATCAGTCGTCTTAATAGTTTATTAGTTAACCATCATGGTGTTCCTACTGAGATTTATCTTTCATTTATTTTTAAAATAATAAAGCGGTGCATTACTTATTTTAAAAACACCAAGATCTCCCTTTCATTTTACATCCAACTATTATTTTTTTCATTAATAATAATGCTGACTTGAAACGAGGTAACTAACAAAAAATGATTAAAGAATATCATACCTGACAGGCATCGAACTCGGTACCCCTACCGACTGTCCACAGCACCAAGAAAACCATTCCAAGAACGGGTACTTCAGCTAGTTCGGTGATAAAACCTGTGTGTCTGTATGCGAGTACGTTCAACAGAATGGCCAGGAAGGCTGTTCATTTGAGAAAAAGATCCTCCGCAAGAAAATGGGCCTGAAGATAGTAAATGATTAATAAAGGTTACAAGGTTGAAAAGAAATGTACAAGAAAAATGAACAATTAATCGAAACGATTAGGCAAAAATATTACTGAGATCTGTTTAGATAGATGACAACCAGTTGAGAAAACAAATTTTTAAGGCATTAAACAATAGACCTTAGGTGTTGGATAATTTGTTTAAAGAAGTCAAAAATGAGATTGAGAAAACCGAAAAATCTAAATAAAACGAACCTAATTCACAAAACTAATTACCGACTTTAACGGCTTTCATGAAGAGCAAAAGCAGAACACCGGATGGACAGAATAAAGGAGAAAAACTTACAATGAGCGAGTGCTATGAAAATGGACTGCAAAAAAGTCTAAAGTCACTTCACGTGCTCTAAAATTGGCCCGATAGTCTACGAGGAAAAAATAAGCTGAAATGACACGAACATTTTTATCAAAATCGGTCAAACAAAAGAAGTACTACATTAAGACCGCAATCTTAAAAAAAAATTCCACGAGAGTTGTTCCCGCAAGTATATTAACCGACATGGTATGGTAGTTACCCTATCTAGTACAGAATAAAAAATGGGGCCTGAAAACCTGTAAGTATATTCGGCAAAAAATTGGTTTCAAAAAATTGAAACGAAAATAATATTTTCCATTCCTATATTTATATAGGGTAAGAGAAAGTAAAAATATATTTATAAAGAAAGATAAAATAGAATAACTTTACGGTTGGCTGATTCAGGTTCTCTCAATAGACTATAAAATAATTGATTTGAAAATAGAATCAAAATGGTGAGAGTTTATACTCCGACGGTATTCTTTTTACAACAATCTAATATCCTTATATAATAAATCATATGAACCAGAAGATGAAGCTGGTAGCCTTGTTACTACTATATTGCATAACCATTTATTATATAATTCCTCAAACCACCGTCAGATATCCCTGCGTTAGCTACTAGGATGCATCATTTCAGCCTAAAATTTCTAACATTTTATTCGTTTATTTATAAAAATATATGTGATTTAAAATTTAATGGTAATCTCTCGAAAGCTGTTTGATAAGTCCGAAAAGGTTTCGTTTGCGAGTTACGTCTGGCGAAAAATTTCGCCCGAATTTCCGTTATCTCGGTGAAATGAGGTCACATTGAAGGTTTTACGGCTTCGATTACGAGACTCAATTGTTGGCAACTTTAGATTTCAAATTGAAAAAATCAGGTTTGAAATATTTACATTTTTTTCTCTCGCCAATGCATATATTGGAATATATAACCTGTTTATTTATGAGTAAACAATTAAAAATAAAAAACAATCAAATTATATTAAAAAGTGAATTAAATGAAATCAGTCTCTGTTCCACTTAACAATACGGAAGATTATTAATTGAAACTAAATTAAGCGTTGTAAAAACAAATGTTTGAAACGAAGGTAGGTTTCTTAATTCCTACAACTTTAATTATAGCCTTTAGGCTATAATTAAACGAATAAGGCCGCCATCTTAAAAAAACCGAATTTTAACCGCGAAAGCACAGCCCTACACGAATTGTAGCAGATATTCCGCTTGCCCCATCTGTTAGAGCATAAGGAATGTAGTAAATAAGGCGATTTTTAAAAATAATTGTAGGAGCCATTTTTGTGAAAATCGCAAAAGTCAAAAATCGCAGAATGCAACTACTGCTTCCGGTTGACTGATTTTGATAAAAAATTTTGTGTGAAATCATGTTGCGAGACTCAAATTAAGTTCCCAGTTTAAATTTCGTTTTTAAGATATTCTCTTCACAAACATACGCGCGTGCATACACACATACACTGTCTGTGTGTACACGAAATATTTAAGAAACAAAAATTTTTACGAAGTTGATCTTAAGAGTTAAGTTAGATACCATAAGTAGACCAGACACAAACATTTTCATTAAAATCGGACAGCTGGAAGTAGTATGTGATTTAAAATTTAATGGTAATCTCTCGAAAGCTGTTTGATAAGTCCGAAAAGGTTTCGTTTGCGAGTTACGTCTGGCGAAAAATTTCGCCCGAATTTCCGTTATCTCGGTGAAATGAGGTCACATTGAAGGTTTTACGGCTTCGATTACGAGACTCAATTGTTGGCAACTTTAGATTTCAAATTGAAAAAATCAGGTTTGAAATATTTACATTTTTTTCTCTCGCCAATGCATATATTGGAATATATAACCTGTTTATTTATGAGTAAACAATTAAAAATAAAAAACAATCAAATTATATTAAAAAGTGAATTAAATGAAATCAGTCTCTGTTCCACTTAACAATACGGAAGATTATTAATTGAAACTAAATTAAGCGTTGTAAAAACAAATGTTTGAAACGAAGGTAGGTTTCTTAATTCCTACAACTTTAATTATAGCCTTTAGGCTATAATTAAACGAATAAGGCCGCCATCTTAAAAAAACCGAATTTTAACCGCGAAAGCACAGCCCTACACGAATTGTAGCAGATATTCCGCTTGCCCCATCTGTTAGAGCATAAGGAATGTAGTAAATAAGGCGATTTTTAAAAATAATTGTAGGAGCCATTTTTGTGAAAATCGCAAAAGTCAAAAATCGCAGAATGCAACTACTGCTTCCGGTTGACTGATTTTGATAAAAAATTTTGTGTGAAATCATGTTGCGAGACTCAAATTAAGTTCCCAGTTTAAATTTCGTTTTTAAGATATTCTCTTCACAAACATACGCGCGTGCATACACACATACACTGTCTGTGTGTACACGAAATATTTAAGAAACAAAAATTTTTACGAAGTTGATCTTAAGAGTTAAGTTAGATACCATAAGTAGACCAGACACAAACATTTTCATTAAAATCGGACAGCTGGAAGTAGTGGCTTATTTGTGTAATTTTTACGTTTTGTAATATACTTAACACAGTCCTCCGATTTTTTTTTAAATCGCCTCATTTACTACATTTTTTGTGGTATATACGCGATATGGTAGGCGGCATGTCCGCTGAAATTCACGGGAAGGAAGTGCTCTCGTGGTAAAAAATAGGTTTTTTAAAAATAGGATTGCAGCGTTAATATGCATTTTACAGCACAACCATTAATAATAAAAGTTGTAGAAAATTTTAATACCTAACACTTTTATTTCAAACATTTTTTCTACAACGTTTAGTTTAGTGTCAATTAGTGATTTTTCGTATTTTGTCATTGTTATTGTTTAGGTCATCAACCGAAAGACTGGTTTGAAGCAATAAAGGGTTTACTAAGTAAAAGGAGGTTTGAGCTAGTTTACCATTGCCTTCCTCACTGAGTGGGATATTATCCTATGCATATCAGAATGCCAAGCCCTCCGAAAAGCATCTACTTTCCAACCTGCAAATGGCACCTTCTATCATTCACTACAGAGTCTGGCTGTATAATGAAATTCACTACCCTCAGAGGAGTTACTCTGACTAGTGTCTTTTACACCTCTACCTCTTCTGTTCTTAAATGCTTCAGTCATATCATTGGCTGATCATGTGATAAGAAACAGAACTATTTTTGTAGCCCTGGAACTAGCAGATCGACTGCAAATAATTAAACAGTCCATCTGCCTGGTATGGGCAAAAGTATGGTATTTGTCATTGAGATCGGTAAAACATGAGATTATTTAAGACTGCGGCCTTAATAAGCATTTTAAGACAAACTTTAAATAATAATGGGACGGCTTTTATATAAATAAATCCAACAACCATTTAGTTAGTTTTGAGAAAAACGCGTTTGAAGTTTCTCTTCCATAAAAAAATCACAACATGTTTTACACAACCAGATTTATTTTCAAACACTCTTTTTAAACAGCTTTTTATTCACAACAGCACTTATTTTCAAACAGCTTTTTTTAAGTTATTGTATACAAAACAAGTTGTCTTTTTTGCCAAATTACTTTTTATAACTCTATTTGGCCCTTGGTTCCTTTTATATAATTATTAATATAGAAGATTTGTGATTATTCAAATAGAAACAAGAGTAACTTATTATGAAATATGTTTATTTTTATACAGTATTATAATATTTTTTTGTATTTAATACAAAAAAATTCATATTTCTTAAAAAAATATTATTATCTTCTAAAATAAAATCCTAAAAATATAAACTAAATAAAATTCAAAAATAGTTCAATTTCTTAAAAAATATTGTTATTTTCCTCTAAAATAAAATAGTTATAAAAAGTGAATTTGGCAAAAAATGATAACTTTTGTTGTATAGAATAACTTAAAAAATGATGTTACAGTGTTTGAAAATAATTTTGGTTCTGTAAAAACAGGTAATTTTTTTATGGAAGAGAAACTTCAAACGCGTTTTTTCAAAACTATCTTAATTGTTTTTGGATCCATTTATATAATGCCTCCATAACGTTATAGAATATTAAAAATCTACAACTTTTATTTCAAGAAGTTTTCTACAGGTTTAGCGTCAATTTGTGGTTTTCTATATGTTTCAGTCGAACATGGGTGATTTTCATCGAGCGTCATGATTAATGGCAATTTTTAAAATTGTTATCTATCATTTTTGTTTTGTCCATCCGTCACAACCAGATGTAAGAAACTACAAGAGGTAGCAACAAACGGTTTTTCGATTCGTAATCTTTACAAAAAGTTAGTGAGCCTAATTAGGGTTTGAAGATCTGGTTTTGACAAAAAACCGGAAGTCAAGAACTCAAAGTCGGAATTCGGAAACAAAAATAGTGTTATTCGATTCCTCTTATACGGTAGTTACAGAAATCATTGAGTTTGAAGTTCCGGTTTTGACCGGAAGTGGCCAAAAACCGGAAGTTAAAAATCAAAGTCCGAAGTTGGAAACAAAAATAGTGTCATTCGATTCCTTTTAAAATTCACTCTCAGAAATCACAAGTGGTTTTTGCCATATGCCTTTTTAAAAATTGCCAGCGGCCATGAGACGCAATGTCTCATGAAAGAAATTTTTTTAAAATTAGCTTAGGCAAAGTATTTAATTTTACATTGTTCAGTCATGGTGGTTTTTAGTACTACGTAGGTCATGTTTTTCATTATTTATGTTTGCAAGAGAAAGTAAGGTGAGCTTCACGTTAGATTATTTTTTTTGTTATTTACACTTCCGCATTGGATGACGATGTCTATTTAACCTTGAAATGTATGTAGGTAATGACATGAGGTAATATAAAGATAAGAAAGACCTTACTGGGAATCGAATCCGGGATATCTGGTATAGAAGCTAGTATGTATCCCAGCTAAAATAATGTAAATATAAATTCATTTATTGTATATTTTATACAAGTTTTATTAACAGAGAATTTCATCTAGGTATAAGTAACAGATTTGAAAGTACTAATGTAACAAACTTTTATAACTAGCTAGTAGTTTAAAGTTTACTTTCAAATTACAATTTGAATGTAGTTTAAGCAAAGTAATAAACATTTTAATATTCATTTAACAAAATGATTATGTTATGTACGACTAATATGAGTTTTCCCATAACGGGCAAGTGGAGTATTTAATTAATTATACTCGATCTGTTGTTCCAGGGCTACAAAAATAGTTCTGTTTCTTATCACATATTCAACCAATTAATTATATGACTGAACTATTTAAGAACAGAAGAGGTAGAGGTGTAAAAGATACTAGTCAAAGTTATTTTCTCTGAGGGTAATGAACTTCGCTATACAGCCAGGCCCTGTGACGAATGAAGTAAAAGTGTCTTTTGCAGGGTGGAATGTGAGTGCTTTTCGCAGGACCTAGCATACTGATAAGCATACTCTTTCAACTCAGTGAGGAAGGCAATTGGATGCCACCTCATTCCTCACTTTTACTTAGTAAAATCTCTATCTGAGAATCACAACCTATCGATATGACGTTCTTTTTGCAGTGTTTTGGGTAGTTTAACATTTTTAACTACTGTGCAACGGAGGAGTCCTAATTATAATTTTTATTCAAAAAGTTAAGAGCAAAAAACATTATAACTTTATTTTCATCTTTTGTCTGGTTTTTATTTCACGGAGGTTTTTAAGAGTGTTGATTTCTAAAAGTTTTAAAATACTTTGTTTTCAAGCGACGCGAAGCTGATTTAATGGGTTTGTATAGAGGATCGGTTGATCATCAGCGGTTGATTTTAACGCCGTTCTTTTATTCAAAGCAATATTTTAAATTGTTAAATAATTAAAATTTTCAATCCAGATAATGATTTAGTTCATTATAAAGTAATTAATAATGCGCGATAATATTCGTTAACGCAGAAACCAAAAACTAGGCGGATGAAATCTTACTTAAGGCATGTTAAATTGTTAGTTAGGTTTTAATAGTAATTAAAAAGGGCTTTCATAATGACGGTGTGTGTTATTTATGGCCCGGCCTATCAGAAACTCTTGTGGGTAAACTCAGTGTTCAAGTAATACATACTTGAGAAAGGGCATTGAGGCGCGTTTCCACTATTCTTTCCGATTACCACTTGCTTGTGTGTAAATGTTAAATCAATCTTTATATCTTCTCTTGCCCTATGTATAAATATATAGATTAGGAAATTACTGTTTTCATGTCGATTTTCTAAAATTTATATTAAGTATTCACCGGTAACAATTTACACGTTTTCAGGCCCCCGAACCCAAAAACATATTTTTAGCGATTGGTACCAAGTTCAAACTTGGAACTTCATTTTGGTAACATTATAGGAGCCAACACGAACATTTTCATCGAGATAAGATGGTTTTCCATCTAAAAACGCCATGTGAATGTAATTTCCATGTGAATGTGATGGCCATGTGTGAATGTGAAAAGTTTTTTCATCCATTTTGTTGTCTATCGTGATTAGAACACCCGGCTATCGCACAACACACCAATATTAAAGACTAGTTAAGTATTACAGACCGTATTAAGACTTGTAACATCACTAACACCGTACGCATCGTGCGTCAGCTGTCGCTGGTGACTAGATGACTTCAAGGGGTGGGGCTTTTTACTCCGCATATTGTTGATGATTCCTACCGTCTAGTAAAGTAACCATGGCACTGGATATAAAACAGCTTTATGCACAATAAGTTTTTATTCAGGCATTTAAAAACAACATTTTCCCCTCAACAACTCACCGCTACAATACCAGAAACAACACTTATTTCCATTCCACGGAGCCTCTACCAAATTATACCAAAGACAATAGGGTCGTTTAGCTCTTAAACTTATAAATCTTACGACTATTGATATCAGAAATCTGCAGAACATCATTCATTTTAAAAGGTTTTGGTTGCTTAGAATGTTACACACAAGATCGACCGTATGTTGACTTTTCGAATCCTTAACTACACTGTAATCGCCGAGCTTATGCAGTAGTCTACGTAAACATTTTGTTTGTGTGGGTGTCTATTCCAGTGATTCTGCTCAATTATACCTGCTGTAAACTTGCACCACACAGTAACGTTGCACAGTGGCACCAGTTGAACTGTTATTGTTCAGCGATGTACGGTTACACAAGCGCTCCGGTTATTAATTACAAATTTTGTAATAAGTTATTATTCGTTTTTCGATATAAGTATTAAAGTTGTTAATTTTAATTATTTGTAAGTACCTACATTTCTAAATGTTTGACATTAAATTTAACTTTTTGTTTTAACACAATTTAAATGATTTTCTAGTTCCACGAGCTAGGTATAGGGTAACTGGGGCTAATATGGGCATTTTAAACGTAGGCTAATTTGTTAATAACAAATAAGCACTACTAAAATTTTCATTACTTTTATATGATAATTCTTTACGTCTTTCTTTATCAGTTACCAAAGTTTCACATCGTTCAATTTATACCCTAGAAAATGGTTGGCCCATAGTTAAAAGGTTTATTTCACCCAAACCATAATTATCAATTTGTGTAAATAGTACATATATTTACTACTTTATAGTAATTGAATTAATATTAACAGTAATCTATGTAACATGGTTTATTTTTTGGTTGTCTGTTTATGTAACCTGTTAAATGGGAAAAAATATATTTTATACTTTATTTTTATTCAATATTATTTTATTCGTGTGATTTTTCACTATTTTACAGTGTTCTTATTAATGGGTTTGACGGTCTTTTTTAAATCGCCTAATTAACTACATTTTTTATTCTCTAAAAGATAGGGTAAGAAAGGGTTTGTTGAAATTCTTGGGAGGGCTGGGCTCTCATAGTAAAAATAACTTTTTTTTAGGAATTCACCCTTAATATGCATTTTAGGGCAAAAATGTGCAAGTACTGTCACCGCCACCCCTTTTAATTAATCATTTTTACTGTGTTGCCGGCCTTCAATACTTCTCCCGACCCTTGTCGGCACAGCAGACCCTTCGGTTGCATACCGACTGAGTCCTTTTTCGCTAAGGCCGAGACCAGTAACCGCCCCCTACCACAGCGCTCTCAGTGACTATATAAGCGCACTGCACTGAGCCGCTTGTCATTACACTCTACATCTCCGATGAAGATCGACCGCCTACATCCAAGAGATAAAGAAGGAAGATGCTCTGGGACTTGCAGCAGCCAGCAACGCAGCAGCCATCGCTGCAGCAGCCACAGCCACGCGCTGCATACACCGGTCTCCATCGAGACCAGCACAACGGTCCTTCTCAGGACCAATTTACTAAGGTTTTAACCGGCTCTTTTTAGGGCCATCAACCTGAGCCACGGCTCTCACCGCAGCCACGCGCTGCCTACAACGGTCTCTTTCAAGACAGGCACAAAGGTCCTTCTCACGACCAACTCGTTAAGGTTTACACCGGCCCTTTCCAGGGCCATCAACCAGCTCTGTCTGCCCCAGCGGGCACACACATAAATGGCTCTCTTCAGTGAAGGTTTCAACTTGCCACTTAATGTCGCCATCCGGTGACAGTATATAAAAAAACTTGTCAAAAATAAATTGGGGCCTTAGTATGCAATTTAAGATAAAAGTATAACAAAAAATTATAGAAAATTAAATAACCGTACAAATTTTCTATCAATCAGGTTTTTATGCAGAGGATTTTAATTTGTGCCATTCACTCATGATTCAAATTAGGTTGTTTTTCATTTTACATAGTTTACTAATGATTAAACATAAATTACTTTTTCATTATTAACATATTCAAGTGAAAGTCGTGTGAGTGTTTCATATCAGATTTTTATTTTTTATTGTGATGATGCTAGATAAGCTTTTGCGTGGGTAATGATCTAAGGTGATATACAAATGAAAAATTCTAGAACTAAACGGGAATCAAACCCGGGATCCCGGCAAAAAACTAAACAAAATGAACGCACGTTGTTTTGTTACTTAGTGTAAACTCACCGAAAGGAGTTAGGTGTAGATAATACCGGGAGAGTTTCAAATTGGGAAGGGGAAGGAGAGAAGTTTAACGAAGCCAACCAAGTAAAGGAGTAAATCGCTGTCAACGTTAAAATGGAAACACAACGTACTTGAAACTAACCTCAATTTACACAGTACGTCTTTCTCCTTGACTTTAACCATATCATCATTATGTAATAGTATACTGTAAATAGTTCCGTACTTCCATGTTATGACTTAATCGATAAACAAATATTGTAGACTGTCTCTCTTAACCGGCTTTTTCTTAACCGAACTTATCATTAACCGACTCTTTTCCAAGAGGATAATATACTTTTTTGGTTGCATTATCTTCTCACATGGAAAAAAACGATTTGCAAGGAGTCACGAAGACCGACTTCTCCGTCATGTAAATGTTAAGGCGCTGTAACTTCTCGATAACTCAAACATTAAGAGAATACTTAAGCGTTAGAAAACCTTAGAATTGTTTTGATGGAGAATATCTTGTAATAGTCTATTTTGTAAATCATCAATTGTAATAAATTATCCTCTCAATCAATTGTACAGTAATAATCTTGTACTCCGACGAAGAACGCCAGAAGAAATGAGAGAGATTGAAGGAATACTGAAGAAGCATCAACGAAAGAATCGTCAGAGAAGTAGGCTACTACAACACAAAAAAAAAATCTTTTACAACGAGAGCACAGGCCTCCAAGAATTTCAACAGACATGGCGCTTACCCTATCTTGTAGAGCATAAAAAACGTTGTAACTGAGGCGATTTAAAAAAATCGTAAAAGCCGTTTTTGAGAAAATTGCAAAAAAGTTAAAAACTACATCTTACGGTCCACCGATTTTTAAAGAAATGTTCGTGTTGGGTTTTCTAATAATACCTAATTTAAGTCACACGTTTCAACTTCGTGCGATATTTCGTTCTTGATATAGTTTGCACACACACACACACACCAATAGGTAAAAACAAGTCTCTTTCGGTTCAGGTGGCCTGAAAACTTGTATTTCTAGTGAAAACCCGTTTTCGAAAAATCGACATGAAAACAATATTTCCTTTCTTATAATCATATTTATGTGGGACAAAGGAAAGTACTCGTTAAAGCCCGTTCTAGATTGGACCGGATAATCAAGACATTTGGATAAACTCGGTAGTAGGCCTACTGTACGTAAAGAAATATATTTTTTAATAAAACCTAATTAAGGTTTGAATTAAAAATGTAGGGTTAAGAGTGCTTAGCTATACTTCTTTCAAGTTATTTCAAACATTTTGTTAATTTAGCCTCCGAAATTAAAACAATACGATATTTTACGTGCCCGTAACACGACAGTTATCTTAAAAGTTCAAAATCATGTTTTAACACTTTTTTGAAAACTTTCCTCATTCTAATACATCCAACAATCAAAAAGTTTTCCGTTTTTGTATAAACCATTAGAAGAGAATGAATTGGAAATTTTCAACTTTATGTAAATACAACCCAGTAATAACTGTAGACAAGAAAGAAACTATTTGTTTACTCCAAATAAAATACAAATTAATAATGAATTTCTGGATCAAATAAAGTAAACTATATTAAGTTTTAATTTATATAGGTCTATATTGTAAAAAACATTACAACAGCTCCGCGTTACCTGAAAAACAATAAGGGAAAATTGGGAAAGTTGATATTTTTAAGTACCTCGGGGAGAATATACAATTTAAGACTAGCGAGAAGGAAGCGAAAAACAACAGACGAGTAAAGCTGGCCGGTGTATTCCGAGGAATACACCACTTTTATAAGAAGAAAGCACTCTCAGGACAAGCCAAGATGAGACAATATAATACTGTGATAAAACCTATGGGGCTGTACGCAAGTGCCTTAGAATGACCGGAAAGGTTGGTCTATAAAAAGTAAAGAAATTTTAGAGAAAGATCCTCCGAAAGATAATAGCTCCAAAGATAGTCGACGGCCAATATAAGTTACGAGGTCAAGAACTAACTGCACAAGGAAAATGAACGATTAATGGAAACGATTAGAAAAGGAAGGCAAAAATGTTACGAAACCTGTATAGAATGAATGACAACCGGTTGACAAAACAAATTTTTAAGACACTAAACAATAGAACTAAGGTGTCAGATAAATGGTTTAAAAAGTCAGAAAAAATATTGAGAAAATTGAAATAAACCGAGAAAACTTAATGAACCAAAATAAATTCAAATTTGGACTTCAAGGGCTTCCATGAAGAGCAAAAACAGAACATCGGGTGGTCAGAAAAAAGGAAAAATCTACAGTGAGCGAATGCTGAGAACGTGGATGCTAAAAGAGCTTCCAGAAACGTCTAAAGTCACTTCATCTGGTCTAAAATTGGCCCTATAGGGAGGAAAATATAAACCTATACTGTAACATACTTCGAGATTAGTCTAAGAATGGTTAACGTAATGTTTTATATTTTAAAAATAGGTAATTTTTGTACAGTTGCCTTCAATTCGTGGAATTGTGTATTGTATGGGGTGGAGTGTGGTCAACAATGACAGTGATTTGCGATGAATGAGATGTTTTGAAAATTAATTCTAAGAAATTTAGTGTAATAGAAAATTATGTTTTTATTTAGATTCCTTTTACAAAGAATGTACCAAAATAGTGCCGAAGTGTCTTAAGTGTTAGGGAAAACTATCAGACCGCAGGTAGATAAGAGTTAGCACTTTTTAGTCGGCCAGTCAACCGATAAACTTGTAAATGAAAGTTGCTATTCAGCCATTTGCAATACAGGGTCATCATAAAAGAATGCAGGTTTTTCAACATGGATTAAATGAAAACAGAAATACTCACAGTTGATATTGTTTATTTATCAAATTCCTCGTCTCAAACAGTTTTTTTTCACATAACTAATAAATTTCAATATAATGCACCATTGGTCTCTCGGTAAATGTCCAATCGATACTCAGTTTCTGACCGAACGTTAATCATCATGAATTATGTATTTCTTCTCGTACAACGTACCTGTTTATTATTGCTTCCAGAATTCAGAAAAATGCCTTTGCATTTTTTTGTTTATTTGTTTACTTCCTCGTCTTTCTATTCCTTTCTAGAAAACTAAAAGGGTAGAAAAAAGTTAGAGCTTCTTTTGTCCGCGAGTTAGTTGAATTTAGCCAATTTAAGTTGTCATACGGATTTATGTTTTTGTGAATACATTGTACGTTAAGAAAAGGTCTGCATGATGTACACATTCTATTTGGTTGTAGGTACTAGGTAACTGTTAAAAGTAAAATTATTGTTACCTACTAGCATAACTAGCATAGCGGACCCGTGCAAATGAATTCGCACAATTTTTTTTTGGGTTTCAAACCTCTATCATTAAATAAATGATTTAAGTTAACAACAAACTTAACCGTTCTTAGAAGAACTGTGAGTAACGACTAAATTACAGTAATACGATAGTTTCGTCCTGAAAAAACGGGTTTATTCCTTAAGCATATCTTGTATGTTTATGAAATATGGCTATGGAGGAAGTTAATGTGGGCGAACGCACACGTTACGCTGATTACCACTATGTTATAAATGAAATTTATAACATTTAATGTCAAGTTAAGAATTTTTGGGCAAATCAGGAAAGGATATTCTTTAAATTCATGTAAAAATTATGAAAATCCGTTAGGTAGAACTCTGTATTTCATAAAATGACTGTAGTTTATTGAGTTCATTGAGTTCATCGAGTTGTACAATTTCATAGACTGTAGTTCATAGAATTCGCATTTAAAATCATTGGAAGCAATTTCTCGTTTTAATAAAGATTGTAATATAGACCTAAGTTAGTTTTAGCTTTACGTCTCTGTAAAATCTAAGTAACTCGACTGTAATTTTTAGTACTTTAAGTTTAATAATTAATTTTAATTTTTAATTTTATGTCAATAAATAATTGTTTTAAGCTTTATTATTTATTATACCTAGATTCCGAACGAACCTTACCTTAGGTGTTACGATATACAACATTCACCATTTCGGAGCGCCACGAGATATTGAAACTTCAACAACATATTATTGACAACTTTTTTTCTTTCTAAGACATCCAATATTCAAACGTTTTATGAATTTATACAAACATCGAAAGAAAATTGATTTTCAATTTTCCACTTTTAACTTTATGTAGATATAACTCACAATAAAGGAAATATTTATTCACTCCAAATTAGATACAAAATAATAATGGATTTCTGGAACTAAATAAAGCGAACTAAATTAATTTTTAATTTATAAATTGAATTTTAATTGGCTAGAAACTCAGTAACATAATCAATTTTCAATTAATAATTAAATTGTGATAAACCGTTGCTACAATCTGATATATAGAATGCAAATTGAAATTTTGCATAAATTAATTAATAACAACGTTTTTCGTTATCATATTTACTGATAACAACGATGATTATGAGTTTTATGACGATGGAAAATATTTAATTTTTTAGTAAATAGTCGTTTTGTCAAGTTTTTTCACAAATATTTTGTCAGAATCATTGTTGACAACTTTTTAATTTATTATAATGAAGAATCTAACGGTTCGGCTGATGTACAATTCATTTCCCAAACTCTAGTCTATCATCGAGTTTAATTAGCAATAAAATCTATTATCTGCACTAATATTTTAAACTTTTATTAGGGTACTGTACGCTGAGCTTTACAATTTCCGAAAATATTTAATTTACCAGACGATAGGGAATTTTACTTCCAGAAGAAGACGTACCCAGTGGTGTACATTCTATGTTTAGAACTACGGTTGTTTTCCATTATTCAGACCAAGAGGTATTTGCAACAATTTCAATTTAAGGCGATTCACACCTAGAGGACAGTGCACCAACTGCGTCATTTTTAGAGAAATCGGGGAACAGTCCTTTACATTTTGAAAATGTACAGAAACGGTTCATCATAATTCACACTACATCGACTGTGTTTAATTAAATTTCAGTTCCAAGTTACACTCTTTTTTGTACAATATCTGTTCTTGTGATATTTCGTTCACACACAGACCAATCGCTAACAAAAGGTTTATTTGGGTTCAGGGGGCCTTTCCTTCCTAACATATTTATATGGCGCAAGAGATACTAAAAAGAGCATTAAGAGAATAAATCAATCGATATTATATCCAAAATTTTGTACTTATTTTTTACAAGTCTACATCATTACAATCTGTTCACTTGAAATAGAACAATCAGTAATTTTGATAAATGTTAATTAACATGATTACAATTTCATTATAATGATAATGAAATTAAAAATAACAATAAATTAATATTTTTGATAAGTACAGTGATGATTTTGAAGTATAACAGTTAGCGAGAAAAAGAATTAGTGTAACAATGATCTTTAAAACCTATAACCTAAATCAAAAACACTATGTCTTTCCAGTCTTGAAAACCTGGTATCAATGTTATTTAGTAGATTCAGAGCAGGAAGTTTGGATGATTGTTGAATCTTTTTTCATATTTAAGGGCTGAATTTTAATATAGTTTCTTTTACTGAGTCAAAATTAAGATCGGCATAGATATAGGTGTTTTTGATGCAGAACGGAATTTTCAGGGCCCGCCGCAAGAATTTTGACTGGAAACGTTCGAATATGTTTACGTTTGTAGTGCTGGATGTATCCCACAATTGAAGCCCATATGTCCACATGGGTTTTAAAAGGGATTTATATGAAATAATTTTTGAATCTTTTGACAAAGGTAAGTACTTACCAATTAACTAGTGTAGTTTACGTACTGTCAGCTCAAGTCGTATCTTGTTAGTTGTTATTGTGATGTTTCCATGCGTGACGACGATCAAAATGTAGTCCCAAGTATTTCACTGTTGTGTGGTATTAAATCTTTAATAAACGAGATTTTTGTACAATGTAAACAAAATAATAATGTTATTGATGTGATATCTACTCATATTTATAATTTTTACGGATATAAAAATATCTTATGATCAAAAATTTGACTTTTGAACAACGTTAACAACTAAATTCCTAATGGAATTCAAAAGATTGAACTTCAAAATACACCATTTGAATTTTTAAGAACAGAATTCAGTCTGCAAACGACGAATGCAATATAGATAGAACAATTCATAAACGGCTACCAGAATATTGACTGATTTAAGCGCTCATTTCCATTTAGATGGAAATATTTTCTTTTCTTCATTCCATTTTCCGTCAATTGATGCCGTATTGGAAAATTCAACACGTATTTTCCATTTTACTTTTAGATAAAAATATTAGTTTTATTCTCTAATAAATATATATATTGTAATAATCAAGCGGAAATAAACTATGTGACCGTGAATTCGATTCCGTTTCATTTAACACGATGTCTGTAATATACAGAGTGTCATTAAACGTTAAGGCCAAACCATAATGTATAAGACCAAATATGTTGTGAAACACTCATACGACTTTCTTCCGCCAATGTTAAGAATGAATATATAACTTAGGTTTAACCATGAGTTAACTATGTTCAATTAGTACGACGTGTGGCTATTAAATAACGAGTTGACGTGTGGCTATTGAATAACTGACGTTGTAAAAAATTTTATTTGTACTCTATACATAATCACTTATTGTCACCTTCAATATGCACTCCTTCTCAATTTATACAACGCTCCATGCGAATTTTCCATTGTTGGAAACGGTGCTGGAAGTCATCTTCTGTAAGCTCCTTCAGGAAACGTGCCGCTTTCTCTTTTACAGCTTCCACAGACTCAAATCTTGTCCCTTTTAGTGCAGATTTCACCTTAGGGAACAGGTGGAAGTCACATGGTGCAAGATCTGGTGAATAAGGTGGATGTTCAAACACTGAGATGCTGTACTTGGCTAGGAACCTCTTGACAGATAACGCGGAATGAGCTGGCGCATTGTTTTGGTGGAGAACCCATAATTTGTCCTTCCACATTCCGGGGTATTTTTCCTTACTCTTTGGCGTAGTTTAGAGAGTACCTCAAGGTAGTAATATTGATTAATTGTTTGACCTTCAGGAACCCAGTGAAGGTACACAATCCCACGAATATCAAGAAAAAAACAATCATCATTGCTTTAAATTTTGACTTGCTCTTTCCAGCTTTTTTGGCTCTCGGTGAAGCTTAGCTCTTCCAGTGCATAGATTGGCGCTTCATTTCCGGATCTTAAGTAAAAACCACGTGACATCACATGTTATTATCGTTTCCAAAAAATTTGGGTCATTTTCAATCGCGTACAAAGTGTTAGTACAAACATTTTTGCGAGCTTCATTTCAAACATTTTTAAGCGGCACGTGTCCTGAAGGAGCTGACAAAAGATGACTTCCAGCACTGTTTCCAACAATGGATATTCGCATGGAGCGTGGTAGGGATAGAGGAGTGCATATTGAAGGTAACAATAAGTGATTATGTATTTTTTTTTTTTTTTACTTTTAAGACCACACTGGATCACTTTAAGTTAGTTTAACATTTATTTAGGCTACGTTGTTTTCTCTTCTCCCAGTAGGCCTTCATTCTAAGCGATCGGGCCAGTCTCACGTCATCTGATACGACACTCGTTTTATATTGTTTAGTTGGAGGAGGTGCAAATTTAAAGCTTTTAATGATGTTTAATGTTTCGGATTTATTTTGGAGGTCTTCAATTTTTAACCCCAACTCCTCCAGATCTTCATTTATTTCTCTCATCCATACCGGTTTGAGAGCGAGTCCACAACAGAAATTCAATATCTGTTTGACATATCTATTTTCTGGATATCTCATAATGTGACCGAGGTATGATATTCTCTTTTTCCTCATCGTCTCAGTTACTGGATCAATAGTTTTGTAAACTTCACTATTGGGCAAAAGTCTCCAGTGTCCTTCCACTTTGTTTCTCTTGCCTATGCAGGTTCTCACTATTTCTCTTTCCTTTTTGACAACTCTGTCAGTGTTAATCTTGGATTTTATTTTAAACAGGGTCTCACTGCAATAGGTAATTTTGGGTTGGACAACTGTTTTATAGTGTTTTAATTTAGATTGAATTGAGAGGCATTTTTTCTTATATGTGTTTTTCACCATCTTATAGGTGCTGTTTATCTTGGCTCATCTTTCAGTCCAATTTATTGCCTCATTATTATTTTTTGTGATTACTTCCCCCAGATAATTAAATTTCTCAACTAATCCCACTTTGCTGTCATTTATCATTATGTGTTTAAATTTGTCCTCTCCTAAATTCACCATTTTAGTTTTTTCATACGATATTTTGAGTCCTATCTTTCCTGCTATATCTTCTAAAGATTTAATTTGGGAAATGGCTCCCTCTGCATTTGTTGCTAGTAGCGCTAGATCGTCTGCAAATCCCAGACAACTAAATCTCAATCCTTTGTTCTTTCTTCCTAATACCACTGTGGGAAGATTGATTCTCTGCCACTCTCTCATTATATACTCTAGTGCACAGTTAAATAGTAATGGAGACAGTCCATCTCCCTGTCTTAATCCTGTTGTGATGTTAAATTCTTTGGATAGTTCTCCTCTAAATCGTATTTTGGATTTGGTATCTTTTAGTGTCAACTGGATTAGTTTGATCAATTTCGGGTGTAATCCCAAATTTCTTAATATTTTAGTGATTATGTATAAAATAAAAATAAATTTTTTTACAGCGTCAGTCTCGTTATTTAATAGCCACACCTCGTACACTTAATATTCGCAGAGTATCTGATTTTTTTTTGTAAATTACTGATAATTTTGCTTATGTAATTTAATCATTAATAATTGTAATTAATAATTTAATACGACAAGGATGTTCATTATCATCACTACTTTTCAACTTGTATATTATAGTAGAGACTATAATTAAATTGAAGGAAACATTTTATGCAGGAATAATAATTCAAGGAGAAACAATGAAAATGCTGAGATTCGCCGATGATACAGTAATATTAGCCGAGACAAAGAAAGAACTAAAGGATATCTTAAATGGAATGGATGAGATAATGAGAAAGGATTACTTCAAAAAAATTAATGAAAACAAAACGAAAGTGTTGTGCAGCAGCAAGAGCGGTTTAGAAAAGATAAGAGATTTAAAAGTAGGCTATGAAACGTTTAGGAAGTTGGGGAATTTTGCTGTCTAGATAGTAAAATAACAAAGGATGGTAGAAGCACAAGTGAAATCAAAAGTAGGATTGCTCAAGCTAGAAAAGTCATTGAAATGGAAAATAGTTTACTGACTACAAACATTGACTTACAGATACAGAAAAAAATTCTTAAAACACTATGTTTGGAGCGTAGCATTATACGGGAATGAAACAAGGGTGATAGGGGCTGTAGAAAGGAATATGATGAAATCATCTTGTGAAATGTGGTCATATTGGACGATTTTAAAGATTAGGTGGACAAAATAAGTAATTTAGAGGTTCTTAGTCAAATGTATGAAAAAAGAAATATACGGAAACATCTTACAGAAGAAGGGATGGGCTAGTGGGGCATATCTTAAAACAGCCACAATAATAATGGATCCACACAATAATGGAGGGTAATATTGAGGGAGTGAATTGTAGGGGAAAGCAAAGGTTAGAATAAATAAAGCAAAGTTACAAAAGATGTAAGGTGTTACAGGTATGTAAATATAAAACAACTTGCGCAAGATATAACAGCTTGAAGAACTTCATCAAACCAGTCGATGGACTTATGACAAAAAACAATTAATTATTATGTAGTTGTAGTAGCTACTGACTCATTGCTGGTGCGACATAAAAAAATAAGTTGCACATAAAATAAAAAACACAATTTATTTGGTACAATTGCAACTGCGTATTGTTATTTTTATTATTCCTATAGTTATTTTTTAAATTTGCTTTAGTATCAGGTTCGCGTGTTCAAATATATGTGTACAAATCTCGTGTGAAACACTCACACAAGTTTCTCTTGACAATGCAAATAATGACCAATATAACCTAACATTAGAAATAAACAAAAGAACTAACCTCAAAATCATGATTTTATTTTAATAATGAGTGAATGATGCAAAAGAAAACCAAACTTAGTTCGGCTTAATAATACGGAATAGACCTACACTCTTTGACACTAAACTAAGCTCTGTAGAGAAAAATGCTTAAACTAAAAGTTGTAGATCTCTCAATATCCGATAAATTTAATTATACAATTTTGTCAAAAAATGCATACTATGGTCGAAATCGTAAAAATTCAATTTTTTAACAGATTTTCATGAAAATGAAACAGGAAATCACTAATTACCGCTAAATTAAGGGTTATACAAGAAAATGTTTTGAATAAAAGTTTTGGTTTTTAAATTTTCTACAACTTTTATTATACACATTTTTGCCTTAAAATGCATATTATTAAGGGCGTAATCTTAAAAACAAATTTTTTTCTACGAGAAGCAGTCTCCCTAAGAATTTCAGCAGACATGGCGCCTATTCTATCATGTACTGTAAAAATAATGCAGTAAATGAGACAATTTTTTTAAACATCGTTGGAGCCATTTTTGAGAAAACCGCAATAAAGTGAAAAATTATACGAATAAATTACTACTTCCGGTTAAACGATTTTATAACAAAGTCTTCTTGGGCCCTCTAGTGGTACCTAACGTCAGTTTTAAGTTTCTACTTCGTAGGCTACGATGTTCCGTTTCTGAAATATTTTGTTTACACACACACACCACACACACACGCACATAGACAGACCAATCGCTGAATACATGTTTTTTGGGTTCAAGTGGTCTGAAAAGTTTATATCCGGTGAAAACACGATTTCCTAAAATCGAAATTAAAATAATACTTTCCTTTCTATACATTCATATAGGCAAGAGAAAGTAAAAATTAATCAGACAATTTTACAAGTAAATATTGAATTGATTTCCCTGGTTTTTGGACAAAAATTAACTTGGTGTAGCAAAACAAACACTCATGTCACGTATTTGTGACGTTGGTCGTTTCGTAAAATGTGTGAATCACATATGTGTTTGTTGGTAGCGAAATAGTTAACCTTGTTGGTGAATTCAAGTTAGGTTATAAAATAATTAACTGTAATTCAATAGACATTAAGATCGGCGGTGACCTGGTTATAGAAAAATGTATATGGCATTAGTTCCATTATACGGGCGCCTTTTTACATTGCATAATTTCCCGGTTTCAAACTTTGACAAATACAACACTGATATCATTTTCGTTTGTAAAATAACTAAACTATACATAATGTAATCGTTCCATTTGTTTGTGTAGTGTCAAGGTACATGTACTTGAAGCGACTGCTGTGATGGTAGAGCACTGCTATAATGCCCGCTACGAAAGAAGTTACGAAAGAAGTCCGTTGTGTTTGAAGAGCTCAATTTAAAAAATGACCAAACGGAAAAATTTTAACGCTACAAAAAATTAAGCCTCTTCTTTCCTGCGTTAATTAGTTTGATTTAAATTGTTTTATTTAATAAACTAGGCTCTGTAGAAGAAAATACTTGAAATAAAAGTCGTAAATTATTTGATTTTCTATAACCTTACAGATATGCACTTTTGTGGTGAAATGCATACTAAGGTCACGATATTAAAAATATTCTATTTTGTTAACGATTATAATGAAAAAATAGAGGAAATAACTAATTGACGCTACACTAAGCGTTTTGTAACAAAAACAGTTTTGAAATATAAGTAGTAGGTTTTTAGATGTTATACAAATTTAATTATGTAGGCTACATTTTTTCCTATGATAGCGGAAGCCTCCAAAAGAATTTCAGCAGACATGACGCTTACCCTATCTAGTAGAGCATAAAAAATTGCTTAATATGGGCCAATGTTTTTAGTATTCTTCAGAACAAAAAGCGTTGTCCTGAAAAGAACCAACTTTTGCTTTTTTAAACAAAAATAAATGTTGTAATGTACGAGGCAATTTTTTTAGTTTCTTTTTCAGAACATAAATCATGATCCTCAAAAAAGAACTAAATTCGTTTTAAAACAAAAATGTAGTATAATGTACTAAAGTTACTTCTGTTTTAAAAATAATCGCCTCATGAGGCGATTATTTTTCATTTCCTTTACAGAACAAAAACAAAGCTTGTCCTCCAAAAGAAATATTTTTTTTTTTAAAGTGACTAGTATAATGAATTAGCTAAGTCCGCGCTATTATATTCCCAATATAGTGTTCTCTATCTCACCAAGTCTCTAATGAAAGTAAATTTATAAACATAACAATCACTAAGCAGTATTATATTTCCATAGAAACAATAAGAACAAATAACAATAACAATAGAAATAATTACTTTTAATTAATCTTTCTGTTTCATAACAGGGAGTATGGATATTCTGTCGACATTTTATTGCTATGAATTTATTTTCAGTTTTTTACTTTAAGTTCTTACTCTGAGCACTCACCTACGCCTATAGTTTCAACAGTTTTAGCTGAAACTGTTAAAACTATAGCGACACTGTGGAAACACGGATGTACAATTGAATTTTTCAGTTTTTACAATGGATACGAAGAAGCACGGTGATTTCGTCGCTCTCTGTTTAGATTTTTGTGATCTTACGAAACAGTAAAAAATCGTCGAGAAAGCGTAAACTGTGGTGCTAGAAGTAGTTACAAAAACGAAATCGATTTTCAGACATCAGCTTATTAATAAAAATAAGTGAAGCACCATTAGATTTCCTGAATTAATTATTACCACATGACATAAACAGTGTACCAAAAATTGCTTCCGATTGGTACGTTGCAATAAAATTTACAATCATTGGGTTTGGTTTATAAACTCCGCAAAAAATATATCGTTTACAAAGAACTTAAAGAAACTGGTGTGATTCACTTACACAACTTTCTTTTGCCAATACAAATAATGAACAATATAACCTAACATTAAAAATAAAACATTAAAAGTAAACGGAAAACCATCCTCGAAAACCATAACCTTATTAATCATGAGTGAATGATGCAAAATGAAAATCAACCTGTTTGGCTTTATAATACGAAAAATCACTCTTTCGCGCTAAACTCGGCTCTGCAGAAAAAAAGCTTAAAATTAGAGTTGTATAACTTACAGGCAAATTTTCTATAAATTTGATTTTATACACTTTTGTCGTAAAATGCATACTAAGGCCGAAATCTTAAAAAATCCATTTCTTTTGCAGATTTCCAAAATAATTTCCTTAAGCCTTTTATAAAAGGAGTAAGGGGTCTCCTTCCAAATAAAGACAGAAGCCCTCTACAGCCAAAACTGAGCGTTACACAAAGAAAAGTTTAAAATAAATGTTGTAGATTTTTAAATTGTCTACAACTTTTATTAAACACACTTTTGAGCTACAATGCATATTAAGGCCGCAACCTTACATAAACCATTTTTTTACGAAAGAAAAGCCTCCCTATGAATTTCAGCAGACATAGTGCCTACCCTATTTTGTAGAGCATAAAAATGTAGTAAATGAGGAGATTTAAAAATATATCGTAGGAGCCGTCTTCGAGAAAAACGCAAACAAGTTAAAATTGACACGATTACACTACTACTTCCGGTTGACCGATTTTGATGAAATTGTTCGTGTCGGGACTCACACACAACACATACACACACACACGCGCGCGCGCGCGCGCACACACACACACACACGCACACACACACACACACACACACACACACACTCATGCACACACCAATCATTCGGTTCAGGGAGTCTGAAAACGTGTATATCCGGTGAAAACTCGATTTCGAAAAATCGTCATGAAAACAATGCTTTCCTTCCTATTTATTCGTATAGGCAAGAGATTGTAAAAACACCTATCAAAAATTATGTTTTCATTATTCTGTCTTTTTTTATATTATTAATGTTCTTTCTTAATTAAAATGCTAATTGTTTAAAATGCTAATCGTTTTGTTTCTTATCACATAGTGAGCCAATCATATGAATGAACTATTTAAGAACAGAAAAGGTAGAGGGGTAAAAGACACTAGTCAGAGTTATCTCCATTTAGAGTAATGAATTTCAATATACAGCCAGATCCTGTAGTGAATGAAGTAAAAGTGTCATTTGCAGGGTGGAAAGTGGGTGCATTTCTGAGAGCCTGGCATGCTGATAAGCATACTCTTTCAATTCAGTAAGGAAGAAAATAATGAACCACCTCACTCCTTGTTTTTACTTAATAAAATCTCTAGTGGTTCAAACCAGCCTTTCGGCTGTTGAGCTAAATAACAATTTAATGTATAGCCAATGTAATGTATTTAATGTATTACATTACGTGACAATAAAGTTAGGTAATTAAATGTAAAATTAAAAACATGATTTAATTTTAACAATGAGTGAATTATGCTAAAAGAAATAATTAATCTCTGTTGCCACACCTCATAAGGAGGAAGCGTTAAAAAAGGTGGACAGAACATAAAAAAAACAAAACTAAAAAAAACAAAAGATGGGTGAAAGGTGGTTGTTTCATAAAGTACAAAAAAATAGCGCCAAATATAATTTTAATAATTATAATAAATATATTATAAAAAAATATTTTAAATAAAAATAAATCTGGTGTGAAACACTCACACGACTTTCTCTTGCCAATGCAAATAATTAACAATAAAACGTAACACTCGTCATAATAACATTAGAAATAAACAGAAACTTAACCTCGAAAACATAACCTTATTTTAATCATGACTGAAAGACGCAAAATGAAAATTGACCTCAGTTTGGCTTCAAAATACGGAAAATCACTCTTTCACGCTAAACTAGGCACTGTAAAAAATGCCTAAAATAAAAATTGTAGATCTTTTAATGTCCTATAAATTTTATTATATACGTTTTTGTCGTAAAATGCATACTAAGGCTGAAATTTAAAAAAATTGATTTTTCACACGTTTTCTTGAGAAAACAACAGAAAATTGCTAATTACCGCTAAACTAAGCAATATAAACAAAAATTTTTGAAATAAAAGTTGTAGAATTTAAATTTCTCTACAAGTTTTAATATAATTTTTTGCGCTAAAATTGATATTAAAGCCGTAATCATAAAAAACTATGTTTTTACGTGAAAACAGCCTCACCGAGAATTTCAGCAAACATGGCGCCTACTCTATCTTGTAGAAGATAAAAAATTGAGTAAACCAGGCGATTTTTAAAAAAATCGTAGGACCAGTTTTTGAGAAAATCTCAAAAAAGTGAAAAATTATACGAATAAACTACTACTTCCGGTTGACCGATTTTGATGAAAATGTTCGTTTCGGGTTCGGTAGTGGTGTGTAACTTAAGTGTTGCGTTTCAAGTTCGTACGATGTTTCGTTCTTGAGATATTTTGTATACACACACACACACACACACACACAGACACACACACGCACACGCACGCACGCACACACACGAACACACTCATACACACACATACACACACACACACACACACAGACCAATCGCTAAAAACATGTTTTTTGGTTTCAGGGGATCTGAAAACGTATAGATCCGGTGAAAACTCGATTTCGAAAAATCAACATGAAAACAATACTTTCCTTCCTATATTCATATAGGCAAGAGAAAGTAAAAATTTAACAGAAAATAAATTGTAATCGATGGATGGCTCGTAAAGAATATTCTTAAGAAATTTACAAAAATAGTTTACTCATAAAAATACCAACGAATTTTCTTAAATAATCTTAAATATCGGTTAAATTTCAACTTAAAAAACTGACTTTACAATCATAAAATGGACTAGATCGAAACTAAGAGAACCAAAAAAAAAATAATAATAATATTAATAATAAAATATTAGTGAAACAAATATTTTTAAAATTTAAAAAAAATATTAAATAAGTTATGAGAGTTAACTTTTCCATATGCCATATTACTTTTATCATTCAATATAAAAAAATCTGGTGTGAAACACTCATACAACTTTCTCTTGCCAGTGCAAATAATTAACAATAAATCTAACATTAGTAATAAAACATTAGAAATAAACAAAAAACTAACCTCAATAAACATAACCTTATTTTAATCATGAGTGAAAGACACAAAATGAAAATCGAACTCAGTTTGGCTTACAAATACAGAAAATCACTCTTTCACGCTCAACTAGGCTCTGTAGTGAAAAATGCTTTAAATAAAAGTTGTAGATCTTTTATTTCCTATAAAATTTATTATATACACTTTTGTCGTAAAATGCATTCTAAGGCCGAAATCTTAAAAAAATCGATTTTTCTCACGTTTTCGTGAGAAAAAACAGAAAATCGCTAATTACTGCTAAACTAAGCGTTATACAAAAAAATGTTTGAAATAAAAGTTGTAGAATGTTACATTCTCTACAATTTTTATTACATACGTTTTTGCAATAAAATTTATATTTAAGCCGTAATCTTAAAAAAACAACGTTTTTACACGAAAACACCCTCACCAAGAATTTCAGCAAACATGGCGCCTACCCTATCTTGTAGAACATAAGAAATTTAGTAAACCAGGCGATTTTAAAAAAAATCGTAAAACCAGTTTTTGAGAAAATCGCAAAAAAGTGAAAAATTACACGAATAAACTACTACTTTCAGTTGACCGATTTTAATGAAAATGTTCGTGTCGGGTCCGGTAGTGGTATGTAACATAAGTTTCAAGTTTCAAGTTCGTACGATGTTCCGTTCTTGAGTTATTCTGTTCACACACACACCCACACGCACACACACAGGCACAGACACAGACACACACACACACACACACACACACACACAGACCAATCGCTAAAAACATGTTTTTTTTGGGTTCAGGGGGTCTGAAAACGTATAGATCCGGTGAAAACACGATTTCGAAAAATCGACATGAAAACAATACTTTCCTTCCTATATATTCATATGGGCAAGAGAAAGTAAAAATGTGAGTTAAGTTTTCATATACCCTTTTACTTAATTCATTCAAGATAATTAAAAAAAGTGGGTGCACCTAAAAAAATAACGAAAAATTTACACAATAGAAACTCAAGAAAATAATATTGTATTACCAAGTCAAAAAAATCGTCAAATAAATTTTGTTCAGAAATAATTTTAAAATTAGTTTAAAAAAAATTTTAATGGGAGAAGCCCTTTTCAAAAAAAAAAAACGGTGACATCAAAAAGGTAGCAATCATCCATATAATATCTGGGTACATTACCAAAAATGAATCGTCCTCCAAAATACATCTCTCATAATTGAGCCAAAATAATTTAACGCCAATCCATCATCGACATTAGTTGTAAATTGTTAGAGATATCCGTAGACATTAAAAAAAAATTATTAAAAGCATATTCAGTTTTGAAATATCGGTACCAATTAGATTTTTTATCTTTTTATTGAAGTTTGTGAAATTTTATAAATCAATATTTTGCAAACAATCCTAGGACTCAATTCCAGAACTCAATCCTAGAACCGTGGATACAGAGAGAACGGCGCATAGAAAGCATAAGATAGTTTAATTAAATATACTTAAAACAATTTTAAACTGATTTTCCATAAAATCATAAAGAATCACATAATTAGCATGTAGTACAATAACATTTTATTGATGCTTCCAGTTCAGGTCCATAAGAGGTAGTGGCCGTAGGCCGGACATAAAATTAAAAATTTCAACCAACGGAAAGAGAGATAAGATAAGGAACAGATTAAACTTAGAATAACAGAAAAAAAAATTCCATTCAAATTTACAATAGAAAAGTACAATTTTACTTTAAAACCAGACAAATGAAATAATAATAGATGACTGTCCAAACCAAAATGTAATATAGGGTGTTACACTGTGGAACATAAAAATACGGAAAATCTTTAAATTAACGGTAAAAGCTGAACTAAATAAACGCTAATGATCTGTAGAAAAAGTACTTGTAATATAAGTTGTAAGTATTTAAATTTCCTATGACGTTGATTACATGCGATTTTGCTCTAAAATGCATATGAACGCCGCATTCTAAAAACATATTTTTTTTAGTCAATTCTATTAACGGATATATCAGCATATTGTGACAATCTCGAAAAGGAAAGAGGTTCGAGAATGATCGAAAGTTTAAAAATATTAACGTAATACAAAAAAAAAAAAAAATTAACGTAGTACAGGTTTATTGTTGTTCGGATATTGTGAGAGCCGGGTACCTATTTAGATAGTTGGCCTTTTTTGTAACACCTTCTAGTCAATCATAATTTGTTTGCAGTTGTTGAGATTTATCAAGAAGCCGTCAAAGGATTTATTATTTTATTATTACATCAAAAATCTCTGTCTTTTCTCGGATTCTCTATTAGCCCACCTATATAAGCGCTAATTTGTTTACACTCTAGTTTAGTCTCGATTTATCTGTGTTTGAGTGAGCGGATCGCGTAGTGCTTAACGGTTACGTTAGAAAAGGTCAACGTTACAGTGTATTGTTTAACGTTTATTCTGTATAATTTTTGTAAGTAATATTAAGTAAACTGGTTAAGTTATTTATTGTATTTCTTAATTATTTTAATTATAATATACTTGAGATTTTAGTCACTTATTTAATTGCATTTATTAGTTGTAATAAATACTTGTAATTTTAAACTTAATGTGTTACTTATTTAATTTACCCAGATACCGAAACGGATCTTAGAGATAAGTGTCACAATATTATCACTCAGGATTCGCAGCCATTTTTATTGAGTAAAATTTTAGAGAAAACATTGATGAAATTTACGTCGATTCTGAGTCTTTAAAAACAGTTTTCTTTCCAGTAAAACATATTAAAAAAAACTTTTACTCCAACATAAGTAAATGAGTATGTGAGATGAAACTAATTCTGTTCACGAAGGGTTAACTTTAGAGTAAAACTGCGAAAAGCAATAAAGAATTTAACTTGATAAACTTTTTGAGGGAGCATCACGAAAAGAATAAACCACCATATTATAATTCGTTTTATTATGAATTCACGAATATTATTTAAAGATATGACTTTAAATAAAAAGAAAAAATGTGCTCATGAATTTATCTGAAATATAATTTAAATTTGAAAATGAAAAATAACCGTACAAAAGTGACAAGAAAAGAGAATATTAAATTTCTTCTCACTTTAAGTGTTTCTTTACAATTGGGATGTAAACACGGGCAAACTGAACTGAAGGCGCGAACGGTAAAATCAATGAACATTGTCGCACGAAAATTTGCTTTCCTTTTGTTTACTTACAAAGATTACCTACGTTCGAGAGAGTATTTGCCATTGATTATTTACTTTTGTGTGTGTTCTCTTTTATTACAAATGATTCGACTCATTCAAAATCTTTATACTATATTATTCGTTATATCCATCCACTAAATATATGCATGCTTGTGTATATATATATATATATATATATGAATAATTATAAAAATATAATATAACATCAAATAAATAATACAATTTAGAAATAAAAGAGAATAATTATAAACTAATATTAATAATAAAGAGGTACCTATATAATTATACAATAATTATATATATAGTAAATAAATATATAATAAAAGGACGGGAAATTAAATAGTTTGGCTGACCATATGATAAGAAACAGAACTATTTTTTGTAGCTCTGGAACTAGCAGATCGATTGCAAAACTATAACACTCCACCTCCTTGTTATGGGCATGGTAATATTTCTATTATAGGAACATTTTATTATCCATATTTTTAGTCTAATTAATTTAATTGAAATTTTCCAGTAGTTGTAATCGTATAAATATTTTTTAATTATTAGTTTGTTTAAAAATAAATAGCTTCTTTTTATGAATTTAAAATTATTTTTTATTAACCAAATCCCGAAAGAACCTGGGAATAATCGTTACAATATAAAATATAAACAAATTAATACATTTTCTTCCTTAGATAATCTACTGGTTATTAAATGATTATTTCGTAAGAAATTTGCAAGTTAAAAAAACCATTATGAAAAGTATAATCATGAAAAAAAACAAGGAGAAATAAACAAAGTGCTTCGTTAATGAAATAAAGTTAATATAAAACAAGTAAAAAATTTTATTCGCTGAAGTTAAGATGAAAGTTCAGCTGATACGGTATTTCTAACAGTAATGTTATATGCCTCCCGTCAATTTACTTTTAAAAGAAAACGACTACCAAAGAAGAAGAAGAAGAAGAAGAAAGATAAATTTACGTTTTATAATTTTAAAAGAGAACTTAGGAAAGGGTAAATTTAATTTACAGGGTAACGTGATCCGGATAATATCGTGGAGGGAAAAAACATAAATTGAGGGAAGGTAAATTTACCTTTTAATTTAATATATTGCTTTATACCTTAGAGTGAGGAAAAGATTTAATTTTTTTAAATATGGTAGATCATTATTAATGAATTAATTTTTGTTTAAAGTTTATTATAATAAGGAGAATTATTTGGTGATAATGAATCTTAAATGTTTAATTTTAATTTTTTATAAGTATTTCAGCTGTTACAAACTGAATACCTAAGGTTTGATTCGTTTGGGATCTGGGTTTAATAAATAAGTAACAAACTAATACCAACTTATTAATAATTATTTATTGACAAATCTAATAATAATTATAATAATTAATCATTAAATTTCGGCTACTAACAAATACAATTACATTTTTATTTACTATGAGGTTTGTATAAACAAATTAGTGAATGGTTTACTAAATACAGTCGATTCCGGATAATAATTATCTGGACCAATTATTGGTCTACTGGTTAATTGGGGCATCCGGTTTTTTGGGACAGTTCTTTAATGAACAAAAACAGAACGGGATTTTACATTGATAAGTACTCTGTTTATTCGGTCCATAATGCCGCTTATTTGAGCCAATCTGATGTATGTAAAATATAATATGTTTTATAAAAACCATTACAGGCCAGCGACGAACAACACGTGGTTCTAAGCGGCAAGATAAGAAAATGGGCTGGTTAGAGGTAGTAAAGTAATCATTTCGACAGATAAACAACAGTAATCACACATCAGTCATAATAGAGATATTATTCACAGTACAATGTGTAGGCTACATAATCGTCATTGCACAAATTTCAGTGAGTCATATCCACCAGTTATGCCCAACCTTACAAGCTGTATAGCCTCCTTGCAACTTATGGTTAGTTGTCACTTGTCATAAGTACATAGAACGTTCGTAATTCCATGCTTTTCATCAGTTTTCTTGATTTCATGAGTGTACTGTAACACACTGTATTCCGAGTCTGGTTGTTTTATTATCTGCAGGCATAATTTTTTATTTTTTTAATTCCTATTCGTTTCACACATTTTGTTGATATTTTTATGTACAGTACAGCACCTACTATCAACGTCTTTGTGAGTTAAATGCCGTGACTGTGTGAATGAATAAAGGTTCTCGACAAAATAAAAACGTATCCACCTAACTTAAGCCAACGTAAACTATCTGAACTAACCGGTGTACCGAAAATTATGATAGCTTGTATCGTGCTCCAAGAAAATAAAATACACCAAGAGTGGGCATTAAAAGATCATGGAACATCTCAGAAAAGAAAACGTGAAGGAAGGATCCATTTGTTAAAAAGCGTTGAATGAATAGTTCGCCATTGTAACATTGTAAGGTGTTAGTGTCAGTGGTCCAATGCTTAAAACCAAGGCAAAAGGTTTTACTAAAAAGTTAATCATTGTTCTGATACCCTTTTATTTGTTTCGCGTGTATATGCATAGAACTTGTATGTAAAATTTATGTATGTGATAATTTTAATAAAATACAGTATCGTATACGCCACGGTTTACGAATTTGTTTATTAGGGCCAGCCGTTTAAAATTCGGCCCAAATGCTCCAGTCCCGATGTGCCCCAGTTATCCGGAATTGACTGTATATCGATATTCAACAATTGAAACAAGGTCATTCGCATGCGTATGCATTAGTGATGGGAAATAAAGATATTTTTTGATAACGTGTTACTGAAACTAACAGCCTGTTCGACAACAGGATTTTTTAACCTGTTATTTAAATAACACTGTTATCTTTCAGCCTTCAATAGTAATAGCACAACACATGCGAAAAAGAAGTGAACGAAATAATTCACTAATAAGAAAGATCTTTTGTGCAAAGGTTTATTGGTACAGAAAATGGTAGTCAAAACAAACCGTCCAGCGGCGCATTATGACTCGCTGGACGGTTTATCTTGAGTATTGACTTGCTTAAACCCTGCCGACGTCTTTATGGATGCATGGCTGCTAAATTCTCGGCCCGTTGTACAATGCATAGTAACTAAGTACCTTGCTGTGTGTCCGTAAAAGATTAAGCGCGACTGGGCACCCTTGTGTCCGCGAAAAATTGCGTTTGGTTTATCGTGGTTGTTTTTGGGTACAGGAAATATTGCTGTTTGTCTTAACTTTGTGTCCGTGACATTCAGTGAGATTTGCCACCTTGTGTTTGTATTAATAACAGTATTATAACGTAGTTAAACTTAAAAGTGGTGTTTAGGCGAAAAGGTTATAGATAACTTCAATTTTAGTTTTAACAGTCTTAAACTGTTATAACAGTCATAACTGTCAACAGTCAGACAACCGTCTTTCGTACATCAGTTTTATTAAAAGGCTTTTAATTACGGTGTAATTAAATAACAGCCAATAGAGTGTTATTAAAATAACAGGTTGTTTTTAGTAACCTGTTATCACGATAACTAGCTCAATCCAGTAACCATGTTATTAATTCTGTTATGTTAAGTAACGCCCATCACTAGTAGGCATGCATGGACCTATCCTCTGTCCGGGATTGTGAGAGGCTCCTCGTATCGTATTGCTGTATTTATTTTAATAGAGCACCCTGAACAGTGTCCGTCGGAAAGCCATGCAGCAACGAGTAAGTTTTGCTTCAAATTGGGTAAAACGCCGACGAAAACCGAAGAATGTTGGTTATAGTTTACAGGCAGGATGCTAAAGACAGAAACTTTGTGTACTATTGGTTTACACTCTTTCACGCTGGCTAGGAATCGGTGAGGACGAACCGCGTTCGGGTCGGCTGATAGGATGTTCGGCACAAAACGTGAGCAAATCTCGCGTTTAGCCGAATATATAAATGGAGGTTGTCTCCCACTGTGTCTTTGCTAATACTCACTTGTGTTATTGATCGCAAAGTAAATAAAATATATCAGTTACAAAACTGAAACTGAAACCAACTTGACTAAAAATAGAATACTGTTCTCACGAACCAAAACAATTACCTGTTCACAAACATTTGCTACCATCCGCCACGTACAATAACGTAACTCAGAACCAGTCTCGAAACGACATTATTCCGAACGGCCGGATAGCAGCTTTTATTTACAAGTTCAACTTTTAACTGCCGACAACAAAGTCACTTATCCTATCTCGTGGGACATAAAATATTGTGACAATATTTAAGGGAAAAATGTTAGTTCCAGAATTCTCATGCAAGGCCGATTTTGTAGAAGTGTTAATCTAAATACCTAATTATAGTTAGAAATTAGGTTATTTCTAATAAATGGTTTGAAATGTAGTGTATAAATGGTTAGGTTTAGTATAGGTCTATTGCTGTGGCGGTTTTCTGAGAGGGTCAGCTGTTTAGATAATAATTAGCTCTTTTGCAATAGTGACGTAATCCTTTATTCAATGTTTTTTTGCTAGAAACCAAAAGAAAGACTTTAAATTTAATTATTACATCGACAATTTTTGTCCTCGTAATTTTCATAGCTTCGATATGTAAGCAAGGCTGTTTTGGTAAGGGAGTTAGTCTTGAATTGTCATTCAGTGAATGAATTGGGTACCGCAAACAGTTTACGTTTGGGAAAGGCTTTTTAAAAAAAGGTTTTACTCTGTAGCATTTACTGTGTATTGCCTAGCGTTTACTGTAATAATTGTTTGCAAGTGGGATTTCGTTAAATTAAGTGCAAAATAATATGCTACTATAATTAAGTTTTTTTTATAATTGAGTTTTTTTAATGTCATTATTTTTTATAATTAGTTTATCATTAAGTATCTTAATCATTAAGCGTAAGTATCTTAATTGTAGTATTTGTAATTTATTAGCAGATTAAAGTACGAATATCGTTTTTTATAGTTTTTAATAAATACTTGTAATTTTAAACGATAGTTGGTAATACTTTATTTTACCCAGATCCCGAAATGGTCCTTAGCGATAAGTGTCACATTATGTACTAAATGAGGTATTATACTAATTATTAAAAAAATATTATAAAAAAGATAAATTACAAAAAAACATTATTATTAGATTATTGTTGTTTAGGTCAACAACTGAAAGGCTGGTATGAACCTCTAGAGGTTTTACTAAGTAAAAACAAGGAGTGAGATGGTTTACTATTGCCTTCCTTACTGAGTTGAAGGAGTATGCTTATCAGCATGCCAGGCCCTCTGAAAAGCACTCACTTTCCACCCTGCAAATGACACTTTCACTTCATTCACCACAGGGTCTAACTGTATAGTGAAATTCATTACTCTCAGAAGAGAAAACTGAGACAAGTGCCTTTTACACCTCTAACTTTTCTGTTCTTAAATAGTTCAGTCATATATTGGCTATGTGATAAGAAACAGAACTATTTTTTTGTAGCCCTGAAACCAACAGATCGAGTCCAATTGATTTAACACTCAACCTGCCTGTTATGGGTAGTTAAATTATTATTAATTATTAAATTATTAATACTAAAAAATCTAATTATTATATTTTATTGTTAAAAAAATATTATTATTAATGATTAAAAATTGTTATAAAAAATTGTAGGAGCCATTTTTGAGAAGATCGTAAAAGCGTAAACATTGTTTTTCTTTACTTAGTAAATTCACATTGTTAGAAACAATCAGTGAACGTGATAACACAAAATATGGATAAAATGAACATCATAAAAAAACGTGAGTGGAGACACAGCCCAGTGAAAGAACTCCGACGTGAATATATAAGGGCAGTATCTAGATCACTGCAACGGGTAGTCAATTATAGTACTAGATTAATTGATGAGATCCCGGCTCATCGCCGTTTTAGTCGTCTCAGTGGATTGTTTGGGAGAGTCTTCGTAGCCAGATTTGAGATCAATGGGTTATGGTGGTTCACGAGTTTCTTCCTAAATTTTGTATAGAGTTTAAAGAAAACGTCATTTATGTAGGGTTCGTTCACGTCTGAGTGTAGCGTTTCATTGGTTGCAAATAATACGGTGTGTTAACTATCCTCCGTAAAAGCTTTGATTGAAAACGCTGAATGTTTGGTAATACCGATGGTTTTGCACAGCAGTAAAGTTGACTGGCATAGCTCCATATTAGTCAAAGGTAGGAGCTGTAAGTGGTTAATTTAGATGTACTAGTAGTTGGTAACTTGGATTTGCGTAAAAGAAGTCTATACAACGGTTTGAACCTGTCTTGGAGTGCTTTTCTCTTTTTATCCACGTGAGTCTCTTATCCAGATAACGGATAGATTCAGAAGTGTAAAGTTGAGTGTCATAAAAATACAAAGGAGAACAAACTCGTTTACGCAGGGTAAATATAAGTGAAAATTAATACCTAATTTAATTTTTGTAATTTTTATATAAAAAAATATTTTTAATAATTTTACGGACTTAGTAGTTTTGAACAATTCCGTATTAGGTTTAGCGTAGATAATAATCTAATCATTTATAATTTCATTTCTGTAATAACTTGCAACACTCTCAATAAACTTATCAATTTCTTCGATAACAAAAGAAATATTTTTATTCATGATTCTGTGATTTTTGTTTCCCATGAATAATGTAAATTTTATTGCCGACACAAACTTTTACGAAGTAAATCGACGAATATGACACATTCGCCACTTTAAAACTTACATTTGTGTACTGCTTAAAATTACTCCATTAATGCAGAGTGCCGAATATATTTTCTTCTTAATCTTTTAAGTACACTAAAACATTTCATAAAAAATAATACACAAAACGTGTAAGGAGTGATGCAGGAATTAAGAAAATGTTAAGATAAATTTAATAATAATAATGGGTGTATTTTAAATTTAACTTTGAAACTGTTTTTCGGCTATCTTGAGAAGTAGGATTTTTCACATTCGTTACTTCAACGTTGGGGGGGGGGATGAACTATTACTTTCGGTTGACCGATTTTGATGAATATGTTCGTTTCAGGTACCCTTGTGATACTTAACTGAAGTTCCAAGTTTCAACTTCAACGATTTTCCATTCTGGAGATACTTTGCTCGCTCAAACACACACAAACAGTCACTAAAGAATGTTTTTCTTATTCAGGGGGACCTAAAAAGGGTTATTTCCGGTGAAAATCGTCATAATAACAATACTTTCTCACCTTAAATGTTCATAGTATATAAGGTAAGATAAAGTAAAAACTAAGTCTTTAGAAATTTAATTTCGTTGAAATAGATAGTGCAATATTATGAGGAAGTTTATGAAATTTGCCATAACATTTACTACCTAATATTAAGTCATGATACAAAACTTGCTTAATGGTATTTACATAGATATTCGATATCTTAAATAAAGGGTAAATTTTCATCTACGGATTAATTAATTTCACTTTTAAATATGAATTCGTTTTAACTGATACGTACCTATGAAACGAATGTTGAAAATGTTTCAGAAATTAATCTAAAATTTTAGTTACAGTATAACATTACCGCTTACAATATGGTAGGTATGGGGACATTTCCAAAGTTGAAAGTTAGTCTACTAAAATCATGTTTCAATCGAAACTTTTTACATCTGTTTTCCATTTTCTGCAAAATTCTCTTCGGGTACAACTTTTTATACCAGCTCACTTGTACATAATTCCTGTAACCATATTTTGCACTTAAGTTTTATGGTGCGAACGATGTATCGAATTGAAATTTGAATAAAGTTTTAAAACTCATTACGTTTTAATGAACATTTTATTTATTTATAATAAAAACAAAACAAATTAGCAATTGTGCTCGCGCACCGCGTGGCCCCCAAAATTTAAAAAAACTAAATATCTTACAAATTTAAAACTAGGAACTTAAGTTAGTGTTCATAAAGGGACCCAATACGAACATGTTCATTAAAATCGGTCAACTGGAATCAGTAGTTTATTCGGGCGATTTTTCACTTTTCTGCAATTTCCTCCAAACGTTTCTTACGATTTACTTAAAATTGCCACGTTTACTAAATTTCTTATGCTATACATGATAGGGTAAGTACCATGTCTGCTGACGTTCTTGAAGGAGCTGTGCTCTTGGGATAAAATATATTTTCGTTTTAAGATTTCGGCTTTAATCCAGCATTTTAAGGCAAAAACGTAGTATATAATTAAAGTTGTAGGAAATAAAACAATCTAAAACTGATAATACATCATTTTTTACTCAGAGCCTAGTTTAGCGTCAGTTAGTGATTTTATGTATTTTTAACCCAAACAAAGGTTGATTTTCGTTTTGCGTCATTCACGCGTGATTAAAATTGGGTAATGTTGTTGTTTTACATTGGTTACATTGGAAAGATAAAATAATGTGAGTGTTTCACAACAGATTTTTAAAACTATACTGTATAAAACCATATTTCGTTTTGCCTCAAAATAACTCTCAGATATCCAGTATAAATTTGTTTCCTTACACATATATATATATATCACCCTGTTTAATTAAAAAATAATTTGGTGTGAAACACTCACACAACTTTCTCTCCAATCAAAATAATGATTATTATAACCTATGTCAAATCATTAGAACAAAGTAACACGAAAAACAAAAACTAATTTCAATCATCCGTGAATGATGCTAAATGAAAAGTAGTCTCTTTAAAACTTCTAAATATGAAAATCTTTACTTGAAGTTAAACAGGGCTCAGTTTAAAGAAAATGATTGAAATAAAAGCTGTAGGTTGTCTAATTTTCTACAACTGTTATAATACACTTTTGTCGTAAATTGTATACTTAGGTCCGCAATCTTAAAACATCACATTTTACAGATTTTGATCAGGAAATAACAAAAAATCACTAATTGCAGCTAAACTTCTCGTTGTAGGGGAAAACGCTTGAAATAAAAGTTGTAGGTTTGTAATATCCTACGACTTAAATTAGATACTCTTTTGCCCTAAAGAACATATTAACACCACAATCTTAGAAATAAACATTTTTTACCACGAGAACGCAGCCGCCGTTGAATGTTAGCTATATGCCGCGTAACCTATCTTGTAGAGCATAACAAAATGTGGTAAATGAGGCGTTAGAGCCGTTTTTGAGAAAACTGCAAAAAGTGAATTGCACGAATAAACTACTATCTAAGGTTGATAAATTTTAATGAAAATGTTCATATCGGGTACCCTTGTGGTATTTAAATTTAAGTTTCAAAACTTCGTACGTTATTTTTGAGATATTTTGTTCACACATAGTTTTTTCGGTTCAGGGAGCTTGAAAGCTTAAATTATTTCCAGAGAAAACTCGAGTTAAAAACATCCGAATGAAAATAATAATTTCCTTCCCTGTGTACTCATATAGGGCAAAAGGAAGTAAAAAGATTTTGTAAGTGGTAGTAAGGTAGTGAAAATGTATTTAGTGTGATGCATTGAATATTTTGTTGACGGCAAAACTTTATCTCGATTTTTATTGTAGAGTTGCGCAAAAGTTGAATTCAATCAAAAATAAGTCGTCAAGTGAATTTTATTGCAACAGAATTAAATTTAATTTAGCAGCACCAGTAACGTTTCAACAATAGTATCGAATAGCGTGCTCAAAATACTTAATTGGTTTTATAGAGTTGGTAAACCTGTATACCCAAAGAATAGAAACTGCTGAACTAGGATTTTGTTCCCCAACTACAATAGTCTCCCAAAATGATTTGTAATACAATTTCTCGTGCCCTTTTAATTTCCTTATTCAACAAAATCTTTTGTTGTTTAACTTTTCAAATCGATTTACTCTAATTCCTAATTCATAAAATTAGTCGAGTTTTAATCCCAGTGAGGCTTAATTGTTTAATTGGTCATTTTGCTAAATTTGATAAATAATTATTTCTCATACTTTACCTACGGAGTGTCCCTGATGTGCGCGAATAGCCTCGGTTACTGGGTCATTTTATATAGTAACTAGCTGCCCGTCACAGCTTTACCCGAGAATAAAATTTTGTTTTATTTCGATAATTGTTGACAATTTTTAAATTGTCATCTATCATTTTGTTTTTTTTGTCCGTCCGTCACAACCAGATGTCAGAAACTATAAAAGATAAAAACAAACAGTTTCTGAATTCGTAATCTAAATAAAAAGTTAGTGGGCTTAAAGTAGGTTTGAAGTATCGGTTTTGAACAGAAGTAATCCAAAATCGGAAGTCAAAAAATGAAAGTCAGAAACTGCAAGAGTTAAAAAACGTTCTTAAGATTCATAATTTACACAGAAAGTTAGTGGCCCTGGATTGAGTTTGAAGTTCCCATTTTGACTGGAAGTGACCCAAAACTGAAAGACAGGAATCAAACTCAGAAACTACAAGAGTAACAAAAAATGGTTTCCATATTCGTAATCTACACAAAACTTTAGTGCGGCTGAATTGGGTTTGAAGTTTGGTTTTGACCACGGTTACTATACTAGATGGCAGCGATCACGCGCAGCTGCTGTGAGATATAAGATGACGTAGTCTGGTCCCCAACAACTCGGCAGGTGCGTAGTGACGGTAGGATTTTTGCATTGATTTTACAAACATAACGGTTCAGGTATGTTTACACAGGAAATTCATTTTAGTTGTAATAACTCTTCGTTTGCGGCCTGCAGTTTTTCTGTAAGTAACTTGTTTTGCTCTTTTAATTCGGCGTTTTTACGTTTTAAGAGATCAGTTTCCTTTGACTGCGCAACATTCAATTTTGGCGGTTCTTCATTTAAACGAGACCTACCTTTCTCTACAGCTATCCTTTCATTTTGTGAACTGCCTGTGTTGTAACTGGATGATGAGTTTAAAATATCGTAAACTATCTTACAAGCGTATCGTTTCTCTGCTCGATTTTTACGTTCACTACAAGTTGGGTTTACTGGACGCAGAACGGAACTACAAATCGGAAAATTTAAATGTGGGACTGAATTCGTCTTTCAGACACGTTTTAATGGAAGATGTAGAACTCGGACTTTATACCGCGTATATAATCCGATTCGTCGAAATGTACTAAACTGTAACATCTGCTTTCAGATTGTTACGTTTTGTTTTGGTTTTGTTGGCGTTCGCTAGTTATTTTGGTTGCCGATAACTCGAATCTACTGGCGACGTTAATTAACTCACCGTCCGGTGGTGCGCTCTACCGCTTTTACTGCTAACTGCGTTCCGCCCTCCCATCGAGCTACTCCATTTTGCATGACAAAACACTCTTGGTTGAATTTTCGTTGAGTTAAGATCGGTTACTATGTAGTAAATTTTTATTACGTGTATTTTAAATTTATAACTTTTGAATAAAGTTAAATTCTTCTTGCCCATTTAAACATGGTAAGTAATTTGTTTTATTTTAGTATTCCGAGAGCTGGAAATTTATCACGAGTTGCATAAAATTATATTTTTGTACTAAGGAAACTACGTTGCAATTGTACTTGCAATTTCTTGACTACTAGATTCGATTTTGATCTATGTAAAACTAAATTATGACTTATGACAAATTTATTGTAAATGATGTAAAGCCTTGTAATTGGTAAATTGTATTCTTCTTCAAATAGTAATAGCTTATTTTAATTGTCTAGTTTTTTTAAAACTTTATAATTGTCTATCTATTGCAACTCGTTATTAAGTTTCTATCTTTAAATTCATAACTTTGTTATATTTCGTTCATTTACATTGCATTCTTTATGCGTTAGTGCTTTTGCTTGTGATTGACGCTTATTTTACCTAATATTAACACTAGCTCGATCTTTTCTTCAGGGTTCAAATCCGGGAACGGGAGTTGCCGTTCAATAATCTTACTATATCTATAATCAGTACATGGGGTTCGACTCCTGAGAATGACAAATTTTCACCTCGCCAGCATCCCGTAATTGATGTTCAATGTTTCCTGACAATTTCTTTCGTGGAGTTATTTGGAGTTCAATTTGGATAGGAATTTCATCTGGGATCTTCCTTTGATGGTTGCATACGTCAGTTGTGTTTCAAAAATAAGTGTTAACTACAAAGGGGTATGTGTTATTATTTTATCTATTATGAGGGGGTTCATCCATCTACTTAAGGTGTTTTCAAAGTGATAACCTTTTGGGGAAAAGATCACGCCAGAAATTAGGATCCATCTTGGTAACTTCTTGTCTTAAACAGGAAAATTAGTGAATTCCAAGTGACCTGCTTGAAAGGTTTTCCTGTTAATTCTTTTGCTAAACTAAGCAATCAGGAACATTGTTCTGTAAAATTTAATTTTTCCATTGCATAAAATTTTTAATAATTATTCTATTTTTTTTACTCTTTATTAAAAGGGTTGAATTTGAATATGTGTATTTTTCTAAATTTAAAATTCTAAAGATAAAATTTAACATTTCATTTCATAAATTTTTTTATTATTATTCTTGTTTTACACCTTATTGAAAAGGTTGATTATGAATTTAGTTTTTTTAATTTAAAATTTTCTAAAAGTAATAATTATAAAATATGTATATCGAAAAGAAAGCTGCTAGCATGCTAAACAAAAGGATAAGTTTAAATTCAAAATAATTTGGCCATATTTTTTTTGATGTTCAGCTATTCATTTAATGAATATATCTTTAATTTTTATTGTTTCACTTAATATTTATAAAATATACCTCAGGAAGTACTTTTTGGACCTGATATTGTATTAAACCTTCCAGCCATTTAAGGTTGGGTAACATTGTACATTTTTGCTGTTTACTATATATATTTCTTGTTATAAAATTAAATTATTTTTACCACTCACTTATTAAGATTTATTTCATTTAAGCAGCGAATTACCGGAGTGTTTGTTTTTTTGAGCTTCCTTAAATTTTTTTTAAATTGTTTTGTTAACACCCTTGCCAACCTATCGCTTTTGTTTGCCGTATGTGTTCCCGGCAGCGATAAGGGGGTGTTACAAAACACACACGACCACTATCAACAGAAAACGAATCGGCTCGCTTGTAAGAATTTATTCACTTCAATCTACTTTCAATGGCCTTTGGGAAACGGTAAAACTAATAATGCCAACTGATTTTGGTGTCTATGGTGATTTGAACACCCAGCAATCGCACAACACACCATTATTAAAAACTAGTTAAGTATTACAGATCGTATTAAGACTAGTAAACATCACAGATCGACACGGTACGTATCGTGTGTCGGCTGTCACTGGTTACCAGTGACGTCAGAGGGCGGGGCTTGTCACTGCGCATATTGCTGATGATCCCTACCGTCTAGTAAAGTAACCGTGGTTTTGACTGAAAGTAGCTCAAAGCTGGAAGTCAAGAAATCAAAATCGGAATTCGGAAACAAATCTATGTAATTCGATTGGTCTTAAATAGCTTATACAGAAATAATTAATGGTTTGTGCCGTAAGTCAGAGATAATCCATTTTTTAAATGACCAGCAGCAATGAGAAGCGTCGTCTAATGAAAGAAGTTTTTCTAAATTAAAGTTATAAATAAATAATAAATAAAATTTTCTGTTTTGAAAAATTTTATATAGCTATTTAATATTATTTATTGTTTTTTGTTTTTAATACTTGCATCCAGGAGACTCCAAAACAAAATTCATGACATGTCAAGAAAAAACTCAGACGTATAAATTTTAACAATTATATTCACTTCGTTACTTACCATTAATTAATTAATACTACTAACTTGCTTACTGCAATAAGTGTGTCATCCAACCATTTGTATCAATAATACACGATTTGCCTTAACGTTGTATTAAAAGTTTATATATTTTCAAACCAAAACTATTTAACTCGTGTATGCTATAAAATGTTTCATAAATCAAGTGTTTTGTTTTAAGCTTTTTTTAAACAAAGTTAAATTATCACAGCATTTCAAAGCTTGTGGTAATTTATTGATGTATTTTCTACCTGCATAAATAGGGTTTTGTTTAACAATTTAGTGTTGTAATTAGCAACAGTAATCAATTCTGTTTCTTGTATAGTGGTTGTGGACATTTAAATTCTATAGAAAGTTATTTTGCTTTACGTACATTATCACTATATTCAAATATGTGCAAAGAAGGAACTGTAAGCAATTGAAGCTCCATAATTAATGAACTGCATGAGGTTAAGTGGTTCACTCCCACCGTACACCTAATTTTTGTGAATTTTAAAAACTCTTTCCATGTAGCTCTGTGATGAATTGCCCGAAAATAATATGACATACTGGATATGAGATAAAATTAAACCATTGTAAGCTGCTATTATCAATTTTATATATTAATAGACACCATCACTGAATTTCAGACAATATATCTTGTCCAGAACATAATAAACAAAAAATATTGATTTAAGGGTTAAACACCATTTTCAAATCCTTACAGGTATATATTTCTAATTGTTAAGGGATTTTTTTAGGTACAATATAGGTAACATGCAATAAAAATACTGAGATTTGCCGATGATATAGTAGTATTAGCCGAAACAAAGAAAGAACTAGAGGATATCTTAAATGGAAGGGATGAGATCATGAGAAAGGATTACTTTATGAAAATTAATAAAAACAAAACGAAAGTGCTGTGCAGCAGCAAGAGTGGTTTAGAAGAGATGGGATTTTAAAAGTAGGCAACAAAAACATACAGGAAGTTTGGGAATTCTGCTATCTAGGGAGTAAAATAACAAAGGATGGTAGAAGCACAAGTGGTATTAAAAGTAGGATTGCTCAAGCTAAAAAAGCCTTTGAAATGAAAAACAGCTTACTGACTACAAACATTGACTTACAGATTAGAAAAAATTTCTTAAAACTCTATGTTCGGAGTGCATTATACAGGAGTGAAACGTGGGTGATAGGGGCTGTAGAAAAGAAGAGGTTAGAAGATTTTAAAATGTGGTGTTATAGGAAAATGTTAAAAATTAGGTAGATGAACAAAACGATTAATTTAGTGGTTCTTAGACGAGTAAATGAAAAAAGTATATGGAAAAATCATACCACAAAAAGGGATAGGCTAGTGAGGCATTTCTTAAGACATCCAAGTATTGGTCTATCAATAATGGAGGGTAATATTGAGGGAGTGAATTGTAGGGGGAGGCATAGGTTAGAATATTTAAAACAAATTACAAACGATGTAGGGTGTTACAGGTATGTAGATATGAAACGACTTGCGCAAGATAGACAGGTTGGAGAACTGCATCAAACCAGTCGAGAGACTGATGACAAAAAAAAATAGGTAACATGTCCACCGAGTTTCAGCCATCTAACTCGTCTGGAACTTCGTAAATGAAAAATATTGAATGGTTTAGTAAGGGTTATTGGACACCATTTTTAACCTGTTAGAAGTACATTTTGAAAACTTTAAAGGGGTACTTTTTAATTGCACTATAAATGACATCACCGAAATCCAGTCATCTAACTCGTCTGGAACTTCGTAAACAATGAAAATTTTGATTTAAGGGTTCAACATAATTTTCATCTCTCTAGGGAAACATTTTGAAAATACTTAAGGGATTACTTTTGTAGTTAAATATGTAACATCTCGAACGATTTTCAGCCATCTAGGTTGTACGGACCTTAGTAAACGGAAAATATCATTTGAAGGGTTAAACATCCTATTTAACCCCTTTACGGTAGAGTGTCGAAATCGTTTATGTTTATCATTTTTATTTACTCTAACGAAAATATTCTCTTTAAATTTCAGCGTTTTAGCTATCGTGCAAGTTGGAGAATTAAGGATGAGTGAGTTAGTGAGGGCTTTCCCATTTATACACTGTATATACAACAACCCCGCTAATCCAGTATATTGATGAGTAAACCGTTAAACAACAGTGTAGAAAACAAAATTAGAAATAAAAGTTGTAGGGTTTTTTAATTTTCTAGAATCCTATTTGTGTATACTTTTGCCCTAAAATAACATATTAAGCAGCTACAATAAAAACCACCATTTTTTACCACGTGAACACAGCCTGCCCAAGAATTTTAGCAGATGTGGCGTTTACCCTATCTTGTAGAACATAAAAATGTAGTAAATGAGGCGATTTAACGAAAATCGTAGAAGCTTTTTTTGGGGTAATTCTTAAATTAATGAAAAACCTCAAAAATAAATTTTTATTTTCCGTTGACTGATTTTGATGAAAATGTTCTTGTGTCCTCTAGTGGTACCTAACTTAAGTTATAAGTTTTAACTCTGTACAATAATCGGTTTTTTAAGATATTTATAACACACACACACAGACCCATAACTAAAAACATGTTCCAGATTTTGCAAGTACCTTAACTTAATTCTTACAATATTAAGAACTAATTAGTAATTTATTACTCCAAATTTTTCTCCTCATATATGTTACCAATTGTTTAAAATGTTTAATATATTTTTAGCTTCAGGGTGACATTAAAGTGTTGACTTTAAGAATGGAAAATTTTACTTCTTTATATTTTCTCAATTTAACTTATATTACAGATATAACAGGGAAACGTAAAACCGCATAAATTTATTGTCGAACAACTTGATTCAGAAATAAAAGAAACAGTGTCGATAACAAACCTTTGAATCACTATAACCTACACGATATTAAAGGAATCGTAAAATGTAAATAAAGTTTTTTCTCATAACTTTATCATTTGATTATGAAATTTTATAGACGTCCATAACGATCTTCAAAGTATTACTGTATAAGAAAACGCTATTAAAATGATTCCCTGACATTAAAAAAATAACAGTTTTACAAAATTAAATAATATAACGGGGAAATAAAATTTACCTTTTGTTTTTATCTTTTGTTTTCCCTTAGATCATTATTAAGTTTTCATAACTGATATTACCAAGGATTTTTCTGTATATAAATCCGGAATCCTTCACGGAAAAAACAATTAATAGCCTAACAATAATAATAATAATATTTTTTGTTAGTTTATGAAAAGTCACATCAACACCTTGGTTATTAGCGACTACGGTGAGCTATCCAACTTTAACTTTGGGTTTTGACTTGTAATAATCTCCAGAAAATTCTCCAGAAAATAATCACCCTGGCAGACGGTGGCTTGGGGCACTCAGTCTGCCAACCAAAAAGCTGAAAGCAACAGTAAACTACAGCTTTTTCTGTCTGACTAGAATTATCGTAAGGAAACTCCTTCATGTATGATTCTGGTTAGGCTTACTTAGTATATGCAGATCTTCAAGAACTTCGAGAACTTCAAAATACGAAAAATTTATGATGGCGTCCTCTCTGGTAAAACATTCCGGAGATAAACTAGTCCTCCATTCGGATCTCCGGGCGAGGACTATCAGAGGGGACTTCATCAAAAAAATAAAAGTTTCTGAAATTCTGCGAGTTGGAACATGGAATGTTAGGAGTTTAAAACAAACTGGTAGGTTAGAGAATTTAAAAAGGGAAATGGATAGGTTGAAGTTAGATATTGTAGGCATTGGTGAGGTACGCTGGGATGATGATCAAGACTTTTGGTCCGGGGATTATAGGGTTATTAACAATAAAACCATCGGAGGGCAGGGTGGAGTGGGTCTAGTAATGAATAAAAAAATTGGACAAAGAGTGACTTATTATAAGCAGTGTAGTGATAGGATTATCATGGTTAGAGTAGATACGAAACCAAAGTCTACCACTATAGTGCAGGTCTACATGCCTACGTCTTCACACAGAGAGGAAGAAATAGAACAAGTATATGAGGAATTAGATGAAGTAATAAAATATGTCAAGGGTGATGAAAATTTGATAGTTATGGGAGACTGGAATGCAGTAGTTGGAGAAGGAAAAGAAGGAAAGATAGTCGGAGAATATGGTCTAGGGAAGAGAAATGACAGATTGAGTCGGCTGGTAGATTTCTGCTCCAAATATAATTTAGTGATAGGCAATACACTTTTTAAGAATCACAAAAGGAGGTTATACACTTGGATGATGCCAGGTGACAAGGGAAGATACCAAATAGATTACATAATGGTTAGACAAAACCAGAATGGTTAGTCAGAAACCAGATTATGAACTGTAAAGCCTATCCAGGTGCAGACATAGGGAGTGATCATAACTTAGTAGTAATGGATAGCAGGCTTAAACTTAAAAAACTGAAGAAGGGACAGGGAAATGCTAGGTGGGATGTAGACAAACTAAGAGAACAAGACAACCAGGTAGGTTTCCAGGAGAGTATTCAAAAAGGGATAGAAGAAAGAGGTAATGACACAGGAAGTGTAGAGGAGGAGTGGATAAACTTCAAGGAGGTGGTAGTGAAAGCAGCGGAAGAATGGTTAGGACATACTAAAAGAAGAGGTAGGAAACCGTGGATTACTAATGATATTTTAGAACTGATGGATGAGCGAAGAAAATATAAAAACGCAAAGGACGAGAGAGGTAAAAGGCAATATTGCTACTTGAGAAATACCATAAACAAAAGGTGTAAGAAAGCGAAGGAAGAGTGGATCAGAGCGAAATGTACGGACATTGAAAGTAAAATGGCAGTTGGTAAAGTAGACGCAGCTTATAGAAAAATAAGGGAAAACTTTGGAGAACGAAAGATGAAAGCTGTTAATTTACAAAGCGCAGGTGGTAAACCATTGTTGAATGGCCAAGAGAGAGCTGAAAGATGGAAGGAATACGTAAATCAACTCTACATGGGAAAAGAATTAGAATATGATGCGATAGAACAAGAAACTGATGTTGAAGAAGATCAAAAAGGGGACCCTGTACTACGAGAAGAATTCGATCGGGCACTTAAGGATATGAATATGAATAAGACACCAGGAATAGATAACATACCATCGGAATTATTATTACGATGTGGCAAAGTTGCTCAAAACAAATTATACGAACTTGTGTGCAGAATGTATGAGAGTGGAGAGGTACCATCGGACTTTAAAAAAAATATTATGATTCCAATACCAAAAAAGTCAGGAGCGGAGAAGTGTGAACATTACAGAACCATCAGCCTAACATGCCATGCATCTAAGATACTGACAAGAATTATATACAGGAGAATAGAACATCGAGTAGAAGAAGTATTGGACGATGACCAATTTGGATTTAGAAGGAGAATGGGAACTCGAGATGCAATATTGGCTCTGAGACTGATTATTGAGAAAAGGATACAGAAAAATAAAACTACTTTTATGGCATTTGTAGATTTAGAGAAAGCATTTGACAATCTGGACTGGAGTAAAATGTTTAAAACTTTGAAAAGGCTAGGAATTAAATACAAAGAAAGGAAAGTTATCTACAGTCTGTATAAGAATCAAACGGCTGTTTTGAGAATCGAGGGGTACGAAAAAGAGGCTGCTGTAAGAAAAGGTGTACGACAAGGTTGTTCTTTGTCACCACTACTTTTTAACTTGTATATAGAAGAGGCTATAAATGAAGTGAAGGAGAAATTTGACGTAGGAATAAAAATTCAAGGAGAAACAATGAAAATGTTGAGATTCGCCGATGATATAGTAGTATTAGCCGAGGCAAAGAATGAACTAGAGGATGCCTTAAATGGAATGGATGAGATCTTGAGGAAGGATTACTTCATGAAAATTAATAAGAACAAAACGAAAGTGTTGTGCAGCAGCAAGAGTGGTTTAGAACAGATGGGAAATTTAAAAGTAGGCAACGAGAACATACAGGAAGTTGGGGAATTCTGCTATCTAGGGAGTAAAATAACAAAGGATGGTAGAAGCACGAGTGATATCAAGAGTAGAATTGCTCAAGCTAGAAAAGCCTTTGAAATGAAAAACAGCTTACTGACTACAAACATTGATTTACAGATTAGGAAAAATTTCTTAAAACATTATGTTTGGAGTGTAGCATTATACGGAAGTGAAACGTGGGTGATAGGGGCTGTAGAACGGAAGAGGATAGAAGCTTTTGAAATGTGGTGTTATAGGAAAATGTTAAAGATTAGGTGGGTGGACAAAATAAGTAATTTAGAGGTTCTTAGGCGAGTGGATGAAAAAAGAAGTATATGGAAGCATCTTACCAAAAGAAGGGATAGGCTAGTGGGGCATATCCTAAGACATCCAGGTATTGGGCTATCAATAATGGAGGGTAACATTGAGGGAGTAAATTGTAGAGGGAGGCAAAGATTAGAATATATAAAGCAAATTACAAAAGATGTAGGGTGTTACAGGTATGTAGATATGAAACGACTTGCGCAAGATAGACAGGTTGGAGAACTGCATCAAACCAGTCGAGAGACTGATGACAAAAAAAAAATCTCCAGAACCTAGTCGAAAATTGAACCCGAGACCTCCGCACCAGTCTATAACGCAGAGATCCCGTTTTCGATTCCTAACTAGGGTCTTGGGATTATTAAAATTTAAAACCCACCATAAAAGTTTTAAATTAAATGGATCGCGCTAAGTTCAATCACAATTTTAATACGTTTATGTTTTGACGTCCTGCACGGTTCCATGAGAGAGTATAACATCCGGAACGGATGAACACTATAAAAGGAAGAAGACAAAGGTTCATTTTCATTTAGTAACATTTATTCATGATTAAAAATAGAATGTTTTTTCCATTTTACATTGTTTACTCATAATTAAACACTGTTGTTTAGGTCAACAGCCGAAAGGCTGCTTTGAACCTCTAGAGGTTTTACTAAGTAAAAACGAGGAGTGAGTTGTTTACTATTGCCGTCCTCACTGAGTTTAAAGAATATGCTTATCAGCATGCCAGGCCCTCCAAAAAGCAACCACTTTCCACCCTGCAAATGAAACCTTCACTTCATTCCCCACAGGATTAAACATTAGTTATATTTTAATTATTTACATTAGCAAGATAAAGTCGTGTGAATGTTTCACACCAGATTGTTGTTTTTTTCATAAAGGTAGATTTTTATTGTTATTTTTTTTTTTTGTTTATTTATTTGAGGTCATATCAACAATAAAGTCATTAGCGACCGCAATTACATAACAATTAACAGAATTTTAATTAAAATGTCTTGTGTAACTTTAATTGTTATTTTTACTTTGAAACTCAGGTATGTTATTGGGTAAAGCCATCAAGTGCTCCATACATAAACAAAATATGAAATAAAATAATTTAAACGTAGAACTATCTGTGGGAACAATTAAGTTGTGACGTAGAGACGAAAACGCGCCAGCAAAAAAACGTTCATTAGATTCGTCCGATAAAGTAACCGGCGTAAATTGACGATGAAAATGTTTATATAAAAGTCATAGTGGTTGTAATTGTGAAATGAAATTGAGACCGATGGTATTCAGTTAAACCGGGTTCACACTGTACTTGGTTACATTTTATTGTACATTATTCTATAACGACCCACCGGGTTGGTTTGGAGGTAAAGTCATCGCTTCAAGTCAGTTGCTTAACAGCTGATTTTTAGAAACGAAGGTTCCTGGTTCATATCCTAGTAAAGGTAGTTTACTTTTATACGGATTTGGATACTAGACAGTGGTTACCAGTGTTCTTTGATGACTGTGGTTCCATTAACCAAACTCTTTCATTAATGGTCAGCCTGAGTCTGTACAAGACTACACCTCATTTAAACGTCATACATATCATCCTCACCTTATTGGGTCACGAGGTTGCTTACTTTTCTTAAATTAAACAGATTGCAACGTACACAATTAAGGGGTTAAAAAAAATCCATCAGTCGTGGGACTGACTGACAGAAATGACTACTTTTTTAAATTTAAACTACAATTTCGGGGAATGAAATCGGTTATTCCCGTGAAAAAAACACGCATATTCATATTTTTTATATAAACAATTACATTTTAATTTTTAATTTTCAAAAATGATAACCCTAAGGGCCCAAATGAAGATTTTCATAAATATTGTGACACTTATCGCTAAGGTCCGTTTCTGGATCTAAATTATTAAATAATTAATAGACTAAAGTTTACAATTACTAATATTTATTACACTAAAATATTTACAAAATTAGTAATAAACTAATTGTAATGAAGTAATACAATAAATAACTTAATAATTCACTTAAAATAAATAATAAACTAATTATAATGGAGTAACACAATAAATAACTTAAATAATTTACTTAGCACTACTTACAATAATTATACACAAAGCATATACACAAAAAGATAGTATACCGATACCTCGGAACCGTTAACCTGATATAACGCCCCGATAGCACGCAATAAACACTCGTCAGAGATCAAACGGATACTAACTCACTGACCGCACTCGGGAGTCTCTTTATATAGTGAATCAAAAAAGAATCTTCCCGAAAGACACCGAAATTCGATACAAATAATAGAGTACAAAAAACTCTTTATAAATGAATGCTAGAAAAATCTATTGTAAACAAGTTAACAATAGATCTGTTGTAAATAGAAAGTGTAATCAACCGGCCCTTTCATAAATAGTTGTACAACAATAATCCGACCTTCTCATACACCTTTTATAAATAGGTATACTTTTATTGTTACTATTGTCCTATTGTTACTTTTTCACTCTATTATCTACTCTTTACCATTTTATGAACATTTTACCATTTTACTAGAAATTTCGCGAACTTTTCCCTTTTTCGATATTGTCACAATATGTATGTGTTTGTGTACATGTGAGTAGGTATTGCTGTTGAAGTAGATGTAAGGGTTTGATGATAACGTGAGAGGTACGCAGTAAATTATCAAATCGTCGTATGTGTGTGTATACTTATTGTTGTAGTACATAAATGAAAGGGGAGATAAGCGAGAGACATACGCGGGGGATTTTACCAAAACGTTGTGATTGTGTACACGTTATGGTTGAGCGTGACGTGACGCGAACCAAAGATTTTTACGTGCAAAAACACAGTCTAGGCGTGCCAAAAAAAGTAATAACTTCAAAAAAATTATCCTATAACAAGAATGTTAGAGATTGAATCACTATTAAGACCAGCCGCACGCCAAAGGCGACGGGACAGCTTCGAAAAAGTCGTTTTTGTCAGACACCGAATCTGTTATGGATCAGCCGCACAGCGGACGCGACAATTGTCTCAGGCAGTCGGAGGCCGCTCGAAACAAAAAAGTGACGGTGTATATACAATTACATCTCGTCAAAAGGTAGCCTGAGTCATTCCGCTTTGCTCTTGCCCCGAAATAAATACAAGGGCCATCCAACTATTCCTACACCGGTCAAACGTAATTTTTTACAAAAATTTGTTGTGCGTATTTGTTGAATCCTAATATGGATGTCAATGCATCATCACGAAATATAAAGGACAATGGACAGATATCATTTATTTAGAATGTCACAGGTACGACTACATTTTAGATCATGGCACAAGAGATGTGAAGAGACCGAGGAAGAAATGGACGCCGGTACAGGCTCAATTACAGCTTATTTCAAGATGGACGACGACGAAGATGTAGACTAACTTGTTGTTTTTAAGCAATTATGAAATGAAAAACCATTCCAACAAGGATGTTATTGAAGACCAATGGGATGAAATATCGGAAGAAACGAATGCTATAGGCAAAAATAAATATTTATTACACATTTAATTACTAAACAAAAAAGTACTAAACAAAGACAAGAATATTAACAACATTTTTTAACATTTAGTAAATACATTATTGTCAGGATGTTGTCTAGGTAGTTTTGAACAAATTCCCTCAGGATGAAAAATATTATTAATAATCATCAGAAATGAAAAATAGCCTCTGATGTTTTTGTCTCGGGAGACAATTCGTCGCTGACAGTTCTGTCGCGTACGGAGAATAGCCGGCATAAAAATTAATGGAAAGAGGGAACAGTTCAAAAACAAATGAATGTTACAGTAAATAGTGAAGTTTATATATAATAGGCCTATGATAATAATAATGTTAATGTGACGTCTAATCTAGGTTCTTTAGAGGGTCCGGTTATTTCAAAATAATTGAACTTTCTTTTTACTTTCTCTTGCAGTGTATGAATGTATAGAAAAGGAAAGTATTGTTTTCATGTCTACATTTTCAGACCCCCTGAACCAATAAAAAACATTTTGTTAGCGATTAGTGTGTGTGTGTGTGTGTGTGTGTGCGCGCGCGCGCGCGTGTATGTGTGTGTGTGTGTGTGTGTGTGTATTTGTGTGAATAAAATATCTCAAGAACGGAATATCGTACGAAGTTGAAACTTAGAATTTAAGTTACATATAACTAGAAACCCGACACGAACATTTTCATCAAAATCGGTTGACCGGAATTCGTAGTTTATTCGAGCGATTTTTAACTTTTTTGCAATTTTCTCGTAAAACGGCTCTTACGATTTTTTAAAAATCGCGCCATTTACTACATTTTTTATGCTCTACAAGATAGGGTAAGCTCAATGTCAGCTGAAACTCTTGGAAGGCCTGTGCTTTCGTGGTGATAAAGGTTTTCTTTTAAGATTGCGGCCATAAGTATTCTAAAGCAAAAGTTTATAAATCAGAGTCGTACAACATTTAAAACTCTACAACTATTACTTTATTTTAAACATTTTTTGCAACGCTTAGTTTAGCGTCAATAGTAAATTTCTGTATTTTCATGAAAATCGGTTTAACATAGGATTTTTTAAGAATGGGGCCTAAGTATGCATTTTACGACAAAAATTTACATAATTAAAGCTACAGAAAATAAAATAATCTTAAACTTTTGATTAAAGCATTTTCTTCTACAGTGCCTAATACAATCATCAATTAGTGATTTCCTGTATTTTTAAGTCGAACAGAGGATGATCGTCATTTTGCGTCGTTCACTGGTAAATTAAACATAAGTTATATGGTTTGTATTTACATTGGCAAGCGAAAGTCGAGTGAATGTTTCACACCAGATTTTGAGGCGGCATTATTTTGTATTTTAAAGCAAAAAGGGTGTAAGTTATAATTATTAAGGTTATAAAAATCTAAAAAACTTACAAAATTTATTTCAAAAATGTTTTAATACAGTCTATTTTAGCGCCAACTAACGATTTTCCATATTTTTAAGTCCAACAGATGTTGATTTTCATTAAGCATCTTTCACTCAATAGGTTATTTTTTCATTTCACGTCGTTTACACGCGATTAAAAATATAGGTTAGTATACATTGTTCGTTATTCACATTGATAAGAAAAAGTCGCCTGAGTTTTTCACATCAGATAAATGTGAAATATTAATATTTGTGATGTTTTTAAACAATCCCGAATAGTTTTTTGTCAATATTTTCTATTATATAAATTTTTCACCGATTTTGCATCTTGTACTGGGGTATAAATGTGAACCCGGCTTTAAGCGTAATGTTGGTCAATACGTTATGAAGAGCGGGAAAGATCACCAGGGTGACCAACCTAATAAACTGAAAATATATTTCGTAATAAAGTGGAACTCTAATAGGTACTGTGGACGTAAACACTGGGAAAATAAAAATATATTATTTATCTTTTGTTTTAGTATCGACTTGTAACAGTTTAATAAAATAGTTGACCGATTTTTGTTTTATAAAATGTAATCTAAATACGAATTTGTTCGCCAGATTGGTCTAACGATAGAGTCGTCGCCAAAGTCAGCTGTTTAACAGCTGAATTTTGGAGACGAAAGTTCCGTGGTTCAAATCCTGGTAAGATTTTAATAAGCAATTGGCTAAGAAGGGAATTTCAATTTTACTTTTAAAAAGATGTGAATAAAGTACAAGCTCGTTAATCCGAATCTCTTTAAGCCGAACCCTCCAGTAATCTGAACTATCCAAAAAAAGGTTCTTTTTATGTAACAATGATGATTTCCTATGGTACGATTATTTTCTAAATGTCTTGATACGATACTCAGACTCCAAAATAGTAAACATGACTACAGAATGATAACGATGACGATAACGAAAAAATACCGGAAAATAATATAAACCATGATGTGGCAAATGTAAATTTTATTAAATGTGTAGTGTGGGCTTATGCAGCTAAAAATAATATGTATTAGCCCTTCAGAGTTGTCGTCGTCGCGTCGGGGTACCGTTAAGTATTACAACTAAGTTCTATTCTGATTTAGCGGTCCCCAGACGAGATGACGTCAATCCTGAAGGGCCAATTCAAATATTATTTTTTACTTTTTAAAGGTTTTATTTGTGTGAGGATCTTTAAATTTTTAATTTAATATTTTGGACACATAGTTTTCTAACAAGTATTAATGTATGAAAATAATATACGATGGATTGTCCATGAGATCGGATAACAGAAATCTGTTAGAAAAACAAATCAACATAAATTCAAAAACGGCTGATATCAAATCCTCCATTTTCATTGTTACATTGAAATTTACTGAATTATTTCGTTCAGTTTATTTTACAGTAACCTTTGTAACAAAATTTTATTACTGGTGTTATTAATGTTAATATCATTACACAAAACAAAAACATTGTCAATTGTAATTAAATAACGGTTTAAAAATTTTAAAACCATCAAACACAATTTATGGGTATTTATAAATGATCTAATCTATTAATATCCAAATAGCCTAACGGGTGTGTCAAAAATTATTTGTTATAGGGTTGCACGAAAATAATCGTATCAACTTTTTCTATTAGTAAAACTAAATACACATGTTTTTTGGGTCCATGAAACCTGAAAACATGTATTCCACCTTCAGAACGAGAAAGATAAAACTAAAACTAAACTGAAGAAAATCTCATGGCTTTTTCAGATATCTAAGGATGTCTGTACGCGAGTGAATGCCTTAAAATGACCAGGAAGGCTGGTTTAAGAGAGGCAGAGAAATTTTAGTGAAAGATCGTCCACAAGAAAATGGATCCGAAAATAGCAAACGGACGTTACGAGAACTATAAGAACTGTACTAGGAAAAAGAAGAAAATAGCCTAATAGATAAAATTAGAAATAGAAGACTAAAATTTTACGGACACCTGTAAAGCATGGATGACAAACGGTTGACAAAACAGATTTCTAAGATACTAAACAATAGACCTAAGGTGTCGGATAAATGGTTTCAAGAAGTCAGAAATGATATTGAGAAAAGAGGAGTAAACCGAAAATAACTCAATAAACCGAACTAAAATCAGATATTTAATTACGGATTTTAAGGTTTCCATGAACAGCAGAAACACAACTCCAGGTGGACAGACGAATAGAGAAAAGCCTACAGTGAGCGAATGGTGAGAATGTAAGCTGCTAAAAGAGCTTCCAGAAAACTTCTAAAGTTACCTCACGTGGTGTAAAATTGACTCTATACAGAAGAAAAAATATAGTAAATAAATAGATCAAAATCCCTTTGATGAGACGTCGCGCCTCATGGCTGGTGATAATTTTTGAAAAGGCTTACCTTCGACTCACAAAAACTATTAATGATTTTCCTATCTCCTTTTTAAGAGAAATCAAATGATAGATACCATTTTTGTTTTCAAATTCCAACTTTCATTTCTGGACTTCTGATTCTAAGCCACTTCCCGTCGAAACCGGAACTTAAAATCCAATGATTTCAATATATACCTTTTAAGAGAAAATTAATGACACTGTTTGTTTTTCCAAATTTCGACTTTGATTTATTTTAACTTCCGGTTTTTGGCCACTTTCGGTCGAAACCGAAACTTCAAACGGAATTTAACCCATTAACGTTTTGTGTAGATTACAACTCCAAAAACCGTTTGTGGCTATCTAATCTAGCTTCTGACACCTGGCTGTGATGGACGGACAAAACAAAATGTTAGATTCAATTTTAAAAGTTGCTACCAAGAATGAATGAATGGATCAAATTACAATGCATTCAAACTTAAAAATAAAATCTCTCACTCACGCACTTACTCAGTCCATCCCGTGGGTTAGTAATTAGCGCAACTGGGTTCTCGCCCCGGGTTCGATTTTTTGGTCCAACCCTAGTCTGGCATTTCTTTTACCACTAATTTTAATTGTTAGCATTAGCAATAATTGGGGAACTAAAAACCTGTAGTATATCCGTAGAAAAGTCGATTTTGAAAATTGACAATACGCTTATCAGGATGCCGGGCCCTCTGAAAAGCACATATTTTCCACTCTGCAAATGACACCTTCACTTCGTTCACCAAAGGGTCTGGCTGTATAATGAAATTCATTACTTTCAAAGGAGATAACTTTGAATAGTGTATTTTACACCTCTACCTCATCTGTTTTTAAATGATTCAGTCTTTCAATTGGCTAGCCATGTGATAAGACACAGAACTATTTATTTTGGCTCTGCAACAAACAGATTGAGTGTAAATAATTTGACACTCCATCTGTCTGTTATGGGATATAGGTATAGAAAGTAAAAATTATTTATGTATGAAGGAGATAAAGAACGATGATGGGGAGGAGTCGAAGAAGAAGAAAACGATGATGAAGATAGTGAAGAAGAAGTGTGGGAGGGAAAGTAGAAGAAAAAGAAGAAGGAGAAAGGTAAGGGTTAGGTGACGGAAAGAAACGAGGAGAAGAAGCTAGAATCTGTCAGTAAGGACTTTTGCATTTATTTACATAAATAACTTTTGGAGAACCCTATAGGCTGCATAAATTATAATTACATAGCTGTAATTCATTTGTTTGTTATTTGAACTCACTTTATTTGTGCACCGTTGTATACGAGGGAATTTAGAGTTGCATTGAATTAAAGGTTTACATCGGTTCCCGTGACCGTAGTGGATATCCTATAAATTCACTGGTAGCCTACGCTAATCGCTTTCACTGTTATCAATCAGACGGCCTCTTTCTATCGATTCCATTAAAATACTAATTTATTTACTTTTGACCTTACTTCTGTTTGCTTACTTCCTTGTCTATAAAACACAAAGTGCTGCTGTCATGAAAATGCTGTTAAATAAATTTAGATAAATTTTCCCGCCGTAATCTATCAATATGGTATAAAAGCCACTGTTGGAATAATGGTCAGTGCAACTAGCTTCTACATCAATGGTCCTGGGTTCAAATACCGGTTAGCTCTGGCATTTTTTTAAATATTTATATCACCTCGTATCATTTCAGCCTACCTACACAGCCATCATCAATCTGTTGTTTATGCCATCAGCCGAAAGGCTAGTTTAAACCTCTAGAGGCTTTACTAAGTATAATGAGGAGTGAAGTTGTTTACTATTCCACTTTACAACCATTCTCACTGGATGGAAAAGTAGCCTATGCTTATCAGCAGCTAGGTCCTCCAAAAATTATCTTCTTTCCACCTTGAAAATGACACCTTCACTTCATTCACCACAGGGTCTGGCTGCATAATGAAATTCATTACTCTCAGAGGATTTATTTTTCTTTTTTGGTTTACTTTTGACTGTTCTACAATTGCTGCTAATGCAGACGGTGAGAAGGGTGATAGATCAAGATGAATGATGATAAAATGCCAGACCTGACAGGGAATCGAACCCGGACCCCGGCGTAAAAGCCAGTTGCGCTAACCACTGAGCCAACAGGCCGTTGGCTCTCAAAGGAGATAACACTGGCTATTTCATTTTACACATCTACCTATTTCGTTCTTAAACACTTCAGTCATATAATTGGCTGATTCAGAACTATTTTTTGTAGCCCTGGAACTAGCAGATCGAGTGCAAATAATTTAACACTCTATCTATCTGTTATGGACAAAAAAGTAATTTACAATCTTGTAAATAAATACCTGTTATAAGTTTAAAAGAAATCTGTATATTATAACCAGATTCCAAACGAACCTAAGCAACTTACAATATAATTGCATAGAATATTGTAGGTGATTTTTTATGAATTTTAGAACATAGGGACAAACGAACTAGTAGTAACTAACTACTAACAGTTAGTTGGGAAAATTAGTTGCCGGGTGGAGAAGAGTTGGTGGAAGGGGTACAATTGTCGACGGGGGTGGAGATTTCGGGAGAGACGCGGGGATAGCATTTCATATTCACCCTATTAGATACCAGGATAGATGGGTTGACGACAGATTTGCATATTTCCTGTTTAATTGAAATCTCGACTCTGATACGGTACCCTCATCTACCAGTACTATCACTTCTATAGAAAATCATACCGTAGCCATGAGCTGTGATTCTGTTGTATTCTACCATGTTAAAGTTATAAAGACCAACTGACTATCTCACTGATTTTCATGTAAATTCTGAATGAACGCAATATTGTAACAGATGTCATTTCTCCATCTGATATTTCATAATTTCAGCCACATAGATTCCCCATTTAAATAAGCTGCATTGTTTTAAAAATTACATTTTAATTAACTCTATCAATATTGATATCTTTACAGTGTGTGGCCAATTTTAGACCACATAAAGGCAAAAGACAAAAAAATAATTACTAACAGAAAGATACCTATATAAAGTGCTGATAGTTCTACAATCTTTTGAAAGAGATGTAAATTGCTGAAAAAGATGTTAAGTATCCGAAAGTTTAAAGTAATCTGAAGGAGAAACAAACTGGTTACAAGTTACTCTCGAATGCAAACTTTTGAAGGCAAACAGAAGAAAGAGAAGGGAACGGTGAAGGGAAAGGGGTGAAGAAGAAAGAAAAAAATGAAAAGAATTGCAGTAAATAGAAGGAAAAAGAAAAGGAGAACAAGACGAAGGAAAGGGGGCGAAAGAGAGGGAGAAAGAAATTGAGAAGGATTGCCGAAAAACAGAAGGGGAAAAAATAAAAAGGAAAACGAGAGGAGAAAGAAAAGGAGAAAGATTACAGGAAAACAGAAGGAAAAAATGTGGAAGAAGGAAAAGAAAAGGAGAAAAGGCGAAGGAGAACGGGTTGAAGAAAGGAAGAAAGAAAATGAGAAGGATTGTAGGAAAACAAAAGGAGGAAAAAGAAAAAAGGCAACAAGAGAAGGAGAACGAAAAGGAAAAGAATTGCAAGAAAACAGAAAGGAGAAAAAACGAGAAAGATGCAAAGGAAAAGGGTTGAAAAAGAGAGAGAGAAGGAAAATGAGGATTGCCGGAAAACAGAAGAAAAAAAACGGGCAAGGAGAGAAAGAGAAAAAAGAACAAAAAGGGATGAGGAAGGGAAGAGAGTAAGAGGGGGAGAGAGAAAATGAATATGAAAAGGAGAAGGTAAAGGAAAATATAAGCAAAAGGAGAAGGAGAATTGAGGGAAAAGGGGAAGCATTTGTAAAAGAAGGAGAAGAAGAAGCAGAAGAAGAAGCAGAATACGATAAACATTGTCAAAACACAATCCAATAACATATTCTATTACCAACATAGACACCATCTATCAATGTCACAATGTGTATTCGTTAGGATAGTGTAACAAGAAACTTAATATATAAATAAAGAAGCCAAAAACCATTTTCGGTATATTAATGTGATAGAAATTAGTCAAATTGAAATAGGATTAATTTAAATAGTATTCAACATTGTAGGATAGTGATGTAGACACAGGCAACAATAAAACATGTAATAGCTTATTCCCTAAATGGGTAAAATGCCGAATAAAAAAATAAAATTAACAGATTTTAATGTAGCAGTAAGAAAAACAATGTTATTTTTCAATAAAGGTTTCTTGTAAAATTTATTTGGGTAGATTAAAAGGTAACGGGTGTTTCACAAAGGATTCAACTCGATTTTTTGGCAAGTTGCTTTATTCTGCTAGAACTAGTATTCTCGTTCGTGTAAATCTAACATTACAATAAAATGATCGATTAAATCAAGATAAACCACACAATCCAAAGATTTTTCAAAAAATAAAGGTCCTATTACACGAGGCCGGGAGATCACTCACCAATTTTACGTTCGTATAATAGTCGTTTGTGAAACACTCAAAAATGTTTAGTGGTCCGTATTCGCAATTTTGACTGTTAAGATAGCTATTCGCGTAAAATCCGTCCCATTACTAAAATAAACACGATCCAACACCTCAATACCGTTTTCATCGATAAGAGAACGAAACCAACGACAATACTGTGAACATGTTCGACTTGTTCGAATTGCCTATGTTCGACTTCTTGAAGTTCATGTACAATACTGATGCGGTAAGCATGCAAATGGAATTTTTTAGCAGCCTTAAAAACAGTAGATAGTGAAATCTTAGCCTTTTTGGACAACTTTCTGGGTCATTTACTAGGAGAGTAAGTCAAATGTTCTTTTAAATAGAAAAGTTAATTAGAACTTTCTCGGTTCACTGATGTCATCGGCCTGTGCTTTTGTCATCTTCTACACGCTTTGTCTCACAAAATTTATTTAACAAACGCAAGATTTCCGTTGCGAGCGGTAAAATTGGGAAATATTGACTGAAACTTGTCGTTTACTCGTCCGTAAGATTTATTAAAGGTTGTAAATTTAGAGAAAGTATTTGACAATCTGGACGGGAGTAAAACGTATAAAATCTTGAAAAGGCTAGGAATTAAGTACAAAGAAAGTAAAATTATCTACGGTAATTATAATAATCAAACAGCTGCTTTGAGAACCGAGGAGTACAAAAAAGAAGCTACTGTAAGAAAAATTGTACTACATGGATGTTCAATGGTAAAATGAAGTAAAGAAAAAATTTGACGCTGCAATAAAAATTCAAGGAGAAACAATGAAAATGCTGAGATTTGGCGATGATATCTTAGTATTAGCCAAGACAAAGAATAAACTAGAGGATATCTTAAATGGAATGGATGAGGTCATGAGAAAGAATTACTTTATGAAAATTAATAAGAACAAAACGAAAGTATTGTGCAGCAGCAAGAGTGGTTAAGAAGTAATGAAAAATTCAAAAGTAGGCAACGAAAACATACAAGACGTTGGGAAATTCTGCTATCTAGGGAGTAAAATAACAAACGATAGTAAAAACACAAGTGATATCAAAAGTTGGATTACTTAAGCTAGAAAAGCCTTTGAAATGAAACACAGCTTACGGACTATAAACATTGACCTACAGATTCGGAGAAATTCCTTAATAGACAACAATGTTTAGTGTGTAGCATTATGCGGGTGTGAAATGTGGATAACAGAGGCTGTAGAAAAAAGGATAGAAGCATTTGAAATGTGGTGCTATAGGAAAATGTTAAAGATAAGGTGGGTGGACAAAATAAGTAGGTAATTTACAGGTTTTAAGACGAGTAGATGAAAAAAGAAGTATATGGAAAAATTTTACCAGAAGAAGGGATAGGCTAGTGGGGCATATCTCTTAGACATCCAGGTATTGTTCTATCAATGATGGAGGGTAATATTGAGGGATTGAATTTTAGGGGAAAGCAAAAGTTAGAATATAATTATAAAGAAAAGTTGCAAAAGATGTAGGGTGTTACAGGTATGTAGATATGAAACGACTTGCGCAAGATAGAACAGCTTGGAGAATTGAATCAAACCAGACTCTCGACTGGTTTGATGCAATTCTCCAAAAAACATGACCAAAAGAGTTGTTATCTATTTTATTCTAAAATAATTAATTGAATATGAAATAGTTTATTTTTTAGATATTAATTGTAGTGGAAAGAATTTGGAAGGAACCCAAAATTTAAAACGTTGAAAGGTACATTGTTATTCATTCCTTTAAAAATTCCAATAGTCTCTTCATAATCAATACAACATTACGTTAATCTACTTTAAACACGAAGTGAAATTTATGGAATTTTTGAAACAATATAAAACTAAAAAATTAAAAACACGCGTTTGTGTTTGGAATATGACATTATATGACACAATATACGAGGTAGAGTCAAAACGTTTATGGAATGGTCTCGTACAGTCAAGCATTTGTTTCTGGAAGGGAAATTTTTGTTTGGGAAGTTGGCATCACTATTAGGCAAGGTGCTTTACCTTTAAGCAGGCAGTTGTAGTTGGTTTCCTGCGTGCGGTGTATGATATGTTAGACGTAATATTTTTTCTTTCGTCAGATTGTGATATTTCGTTATCAGAGCAGCGTGCCAATACAAAACTCTATTATGTTGCAGAAGAAATCACCCTCGGAGACTTTTGAAATGCCGAAAAAAGCATACGGAAAGGATACGGCGAAGAAAACGGCAGTTTCCAAGTGACACATGCGTTTTCGTGACGGACGCACAACTACTGATGATGACGTTCGGACTGGGCGACCTTCCACTTCCACCACAGATGAGAATGTTGACCGAGATACCTAATGGTGAAACAATAACGTGCAAAGACCAATCAATGTCTGAAACACCCTTCATGTTCTCCCGATCTTGCACCACCGGATTTTTACCTGTTTCCGCGGCTGAAAATGACATAGAAGGGACGTCGTTTTACTGAATCGTCATAGGTGACGGAAAATGCAACAAAGCGGTGGATAAAACTTTCGATAAACGGCTTTCAGGTCTATTTCCAACAATTGTATGAACGGTGGAATAATTGTGTAGATGTATGAGGAGAGTATTTTGAAGGAAAATAAGGAGAAAATGTTATACATTCTTTCAATAAATTTTTGTTAAACAATTCTGGGAACTTGTTGACCCTACCTCGTAATTAATTGGTTACTGGTTAGTTACTGTTAATAGTTACTGGAGTAGCAATGGTGCAAAAGAACGACATTTTGATTGATACAAGTTGTAACCTTGAATGCAGTGTTACCAATTGACATGTAAAGAGATTAAATTTACCGGTGTGCTACTTCTACCTTCCTAATGTTACAGTTTCGTCCTTTTTGGAACAGCCATTAGTAAATATCTGATTTGTTTAGTAAAAGAAGTCGTAGGAATGGCTTATTTTACAACAGCTATAATCCGATATAACGTTTCATGCATGCTCCCGTCCGAACGCGGGCTACAATGTACATTGACTACTGTTACTGACCCTCATTATACAATCATTTGGTAATAGACACATTCAAGATGTCTCCTCACAACAAATTTAATCCAGTTAAGGTTTTATTTCATTACATTTGATCTAACGGAAATACTGTGTTCATTGTAAATTATATTTCCTGTTACTTTACAACGTTTCTGTTTGTTGTCAAATCATAGGACTCCGCCCTTTTGGATTATTCTTAACCAAACCATAATGTAAATTATCTCACGTAATTTCGACTTAAAAATTTCCTTCTGTTTTTTTTATGAAATTTTCTTAGTTATCTTGTAATCTATTAAAATACCATTAAATTTAGCCGATCTTAACAATATTTGTATGATAACCCGTACATAATCGATGCGTAATCGATCATCGTCGTCTCATGGTCGTCGACATGGTTTACGCGTACCACTTTTTCTGACCCCAAGAGAATTCATTACCATCTTCGGTCTACCAGCGCATTTTCTTCCTCTTGATCTATATTCCATAGCTGTGCGTGGTTGTCTATCATGATACGTTCTAATATGTTCCCAGTTCTCTTTAGATTGCTTATTTCGGTTGTTAATGGCTTTCACATTTAATTTTAACTCGATATAACGAATTCTATCTTCTCTGCTGCAGTTTTTCACATATTGTAGAAACCTTCTTTACTATCGTTCAACGTTTCATAAAAAATTGTAAGTTTTTTTAATTTTCTACGTTTTTAATTAAGCCTATATACTATTGCCCTAAAATTCATATTAATGCAACAATCTTAAAAAAAATTATCACGAGAGCACAGCCTCCCTAACAACTTCGGCAGACCCGATAAATTTTGCTTACGCTATCCTGTAGAGCTAAAAATGTTGTAGATAAGGTGATTTTTAAAGAATTCGTACGTATTTTTAAGAATTCGTGATTTTTACAAAATAAAAACGCAAACGGTGAAAATTATACAAATAAACTACTACTTCCGGTTGACCGATTTTGATAAAAATGTTTGTTTCAGGTCCGCTAGTGGTACCGACCTAACGTAAACTACAAGTTTCAACTTCGTACGATGTTCTGTTCTTGATATAATATTTTGTTCGCGCGCGCGCGTACACACACACACACACACACACACACACGCACACACGCACGCACACACACACACACACACACACACAAACTTATCGTTAAAAAAATGTTTTTCGGTTTCAGGGGCTGGACATCAAGTGTAACTAGAGTATTTCCGGTGAAAACTTGATTTCGAAAATCGGCGTTAAAACGATGTTTTTTTTTCTATGTATTCATACAGGACATGAGAAAGTAAAAATACATTGCTGAAAGAATCTGTTTACTTGAAGTTACAAGACCAAACTCGAACAAAAGAATATCCTTTTAAATACGAGTTTGAGATAGGTGTGTTTTTCAAATAATTTTATTACGCTAATAGTTAACGGCTGTAAATTCAAACGCATAAATGTTTACCCATGTAAACAAATATTATATACAATAACACTAAACAACTAAAATGTTTTACATTCATCTATATACAAAACTTTGCTTGTTTACACAAAGACTAAAAAGGTATTTTCAGGGAGAAATGTGTTCACAAATTTATTACTATTATGAGACATGCAAAAGCACTCATATTGTTCGGTGTACTCATTACGTTTCCCGCTCCGTAACACACGTTTACCCTTTCCTCTTCACCTCTTTCTTGTTTCCACGCATACCCAGCAAATTACAGGGTGGTAGAAAAACAGGAAATGAACGCAAATTACCTGAATTTTAGTATTTTAAAATGAAAAAGGTTATAGGTAATAATGTATTACTTTGAGATCATAAATCATGGCGATAAATATTTAGGCATTCAGGGGACCGGTAATTGGAAATTTGACAAGAATCAATATTTTGTATGTTAACCTAAAATATCATACAATTTTTACTGCGTAAGGGTGTATTCTCTGTTATTGTACAAGTGATAATATTTATTTTATTGATTTTTAAATTAACCTTTAAGTAATTATTGAGTTGTTTTGTCTTTGTGCTCCCGGCCGACAAAGCTTCCGACGTGCCGACCGATGGAAGCCGATAATACATCCGACAAAGCCGGCAGACCTTTTTTGGCAATGCAGAGGGCTAGTAACTGCCCTAGCGGTTACTATTTAAGACGCTTTTCATTGAGCCATTCCATTTTTCAGTCTCGGCCGAATCTGGGTTAAAAATATTTTCCCACTAAATCATAATATCTTATGTAATGTACTTGGGAAAATTAGCTAAAGACGACTCTCTGTCTTCGCATTTAAATTCTGTAGAATTCTCCATGTCCGAAGTAATATATTACAAAAATTCTCCAAGTATTCTCTAAGTCAGCGATTCTCAACGGGGGGTCCTTGGGACTTTTCACGAAAATTTTGTGTTCCAACCTCGATATGACAATTTTTAGACAACACTAAAAATATGAGATTATTATGGGTCAACGCATAATAAAATGAGCTAAATTTTGATGTAAAGTATGTTGAAATCCAACTCATAATTTTGGAGATGCAAGGGTTCAAACTCGGGTTTCTATGATTATGAAACCGATAGTAGTAGTCCTAGGTATGAACAGTTAAGAATTACTGGTCTATATAATATAATCGTAAAAGCAATATGTATTACGTTTGAAAATTCAAAATGTTTGGGATAGAGCACTATACAGCGTTCATATTTACAATCCAACTCGATAATTTTTTCCATTGAATATTCAGTATTTTAAATAACAAACAAACAAAAATTATATGACAAAATAATTTTAGCATAATTTGGTATACACTTTTAAATATATATATATATATATATATATATATGAATAAAATTACCTGATACTAAATTACTTATTTGTAAAAATAGGAATAATAAAAATAACTTAATAATATAAAATTGCAATTGTACAGAGAAAGTTGATTTCGATTAAATTAATTATTTTAGGTTGCATCAAAATAAGTCATTAGCGACTACAGCTATTTAATAATTAAAACTTTGATTAACAAAACAAAATTATCAACAATTTACATAAAATTTTCAGATACAGGGTAAACATTGAAAATAAATTGAACATTCTGAAATAACTTTAAAAATACTACAATATGACTAAATAAATCACAGAAACTAAACGTTGTTGTTGTTTAGGTCATCAGCCGAAAGGCTGGTTTGAACCTCTAGAGGCTTTACTAAGTAAAACGAGGATTGAGGTGGTTCACATTTGCCTTCCTTGCTGAGTGGAAAAGTATGCTTATCAGCATGCCAGGCCCTCTGTAAAACATTTACTTTTCACCCTGCAAATGATACCTTCACTTCATTCAACGTAGGGTCTCACTGTATAATGAAATTCATAATTCTCAGAAGAGAAAACTTGGCTAAACACAACGAAACACTACTAATGAAATAACAAAGAATTGATAAAATAAAATAAAAAACAAATTGATAGAAATTGAACATAACAAAGTAATATGGTGAATATATTTCTTTTAAATAAATTTCAAAATTACATTATTCATAAAAATTCTACGGCATTAAAATTTCCTAAAAAACTTACTATGAAATATGCTGTGGCCTGTCGGATGGACAGTTAAACCCTGCTTTTTATTGATTTCAGCGGATTTTATAAATTCATTCATATTGTAAAAATTTTTTTCTTAGCAGAAACTGTTAAATTTTACAACTTTTGTGTAATGAAAGATCTTTTAAATGATTTTATATGTTGTTATACATTTTGAAGGAGGAAGCCGCCATATATCCAAAAAAGAAAAAAATTATAATGCTGTGCTTTTTCGTATCAGATTGTTCAGTGTTGGATGATTGTAAAACAAATTTTGCGCCTATTCAGCTACGAATACATGCGTCTGACCACTCAGCAGTCGGGTACGAATGGGTGTCTTTATGTTTCAATAAAAAAATGCTCAATCTTCATCCGAAAAAATGGACTCTCATAAATGTTAATGAATGGGAACGTTAGTACAATTAGTTCTTTAAAAATGAGTTTATAAGAATCACATATTTTAACTCTTAAGATGGCATCTAACAACCCATATATGCATCCTGATGGCGGCATCTACTTTACCCAGAAATCCCCAAGATCTGAAGAAGTAGAACTAACTTGTTCGATTTATAAAGAGCTACGTTTTAATTTATGTGCATTCTACCTAAAATGATGTCTTAAAAGTAAAAATGATGGAAAACTTTTTAACTGTTATATTAATTTTTCGCATTTACAAGGGGTGACTTTTTAAATAAAGAAAAGAAGATAACAAAACACAATTAATGTAACTCAATATAAATATTAGGCTGTGTACCTCTACGCCCACAGCAAGATTCATATCTGAACCATTACTCCTATTTTTTAAAAACAATTTTTTAAAACTTGAGAATTTTTGAAAAATGTTTATCTCAAAAAGGAACCGTTAAAAATTTTGAAATTTTTGTGAAAGTATACTCTGCTGTAGTTGTTTAGGTCATCAGCCGAAAGGCTAGTTTGAATCTCTACAAGCTTTACTAAGTTAAACGAGAAGTGGGTGGTTTACTATGCCTTCCTCACTGAGTGGAAAAGTATACTTTTCAGCATGCCAGGCTCTCTGAAAAACGTTTAATTTCCACCCTGCAAATGGTACCTTCACTGCATTCACCACAGTGTCTGACCGTATAATGAAATTCATTACTCTCAGAGGAGATGACTTTGACTAGTGTGTTTTACACCTTTACCTCTTCTGTTTTTAAATGCTTTTCTCATATAATGTGATGACCATGTGATAAAAACAGAACTATTTTTGTAGCCCTGGAACTACTACATCGAGTGCAAATAATTTAACACTCCACCTGCCTGTCATGGGCTTAGTACACTCAGTGAGAGTAATAATTACAAAAACTTTCATCTTGTAGTTCAAACGATGAGCCTGAAAACAAATTAAATAAACTGACTTTCTTTTGGCTTAATGTATTTTGTATAATGTTTTATATAAACGTTTGATCTTATTCACTGATTTGTATTCTTATCTTCTTACACAGCCTAATTTATAAAAAATTGTTATAAAACACTCACATGGCATTCTCTTGCTTATGTAAATAATGAAACATATAACCTATGTTTAATCATATGTAAACAATGTAAAATGAAAAACATGACCTACTTTCATTCATAAGTAAATGACGCTAAATGAAAATCGACCTCCAAAGAATTAAAAACACTAAAAATCAATAATTGACGCTAAACTAGGCTCTGTAGAAGAAAGTGCTTGAAATAAAAGTTGTACCTTTAGTTAATGATCTACAACTTTAATTTTACACACTTTTCCCCTAAAATGCATACTGGGCTGCAATCTTAAAGAAAATTTTTTTACCAAGAAAACACCAGTCCTGTAAGAAATTCAGCAGAAATGGCGCTTATCGTATCTTGTAGAGCATAAAAAATGTAGTAAATGAGGCGATTTTTAAAACATATGAGGCGTTTTGAACCCTTTCAGTACTAAAGTCTGGAAAACAGGACTTCATTATCTTTTATGTAGTTACAACATCCGGATTACGGGACGTCCGTACGTTATACATAAAGAGCCAACGTCTGGATAACCGAACATGTCCAAAAAAACTTTTAAACAAAAATAATGGAATCATGTGTTTTGAAACCGTCTCCGTGGCTAGCACGCTAGCCTTCAAAGCGGAAGGTCCCGGGTTCGATTCCCGGCTAGGGTCTGGAGTAGGGTAACATGTTATTTGTGTTCACAAAGCCTAAAAACGTGTGTATTTTCGGTAAAAATTCAATTTTGAAAAATTTACATTGAAGCAATACTTTTCGTTCCTATATATTCTATAGGGCAAGTAAAAGTAAAAGTCATTGTATGTTAAACATAATGATGGTAAACCGTAATCTGGTTTTCTAAACCTTTGCGATTCCTAATTTTGTTATCAGTTTTAAGTTTATTTTAGTTACTATTATTATATTCGCATTCCACATATGAATAGATAGGGAAGGAAAGTGTAGTTTTCATGTCGAGTATTTGAAGTTGAGTTTTCATGTCTGAGTTTTCACTGGAAATAAACGTTTCAGGCCCCCTGAACACGGAACACATATTTTTAGCAATTGGTCTGTATATGTGTGTCTGTAATTGAACAAAATATCTCGAGAGCGAAATATCGTTCGAAACATAGAACTTAATTTAGGTTTACTAAAAGACCCGTCACGAACATTTTCATCAAACTCGGTTAAACAGAAGTAGTAGTTTAATCATGAGATTTTTAACTTTTTCTCTACAAGGTAGGTTAAGTGTTGTGTTTGCTGAAATCCTTGGGTAGGCTGTACTCTCGTGGTAAAAACTATATTTGTAAAGATTGTAGCCTTAATATGAGAAGAAAAAAAACAGCAAAAAACAAATAAACAAGAAATTATTTGCTCTACAGAGCGTAATATGGAATAAATAGAATTAGACGATCAGCCAGAAATAATAATAATATAAACTCTCAGCCCAGACTATTCATTTAACGACAAAATATATATACTAAAAGTTGTAGGAAAAGAAAAACCTACAATATTTTATTACATACTACGTTTAATTCTATAAGGCTTAGTTTAGCGGCAATTAATAATTTTTTGTATTTTTCTCATCAAAATCGGTAAAAAAGGGATTTTTAATACTGCGGGCAAAGTATGCACGACAAAATTATAGGAAATAAAAAAATTTATAATTTTAGTCTAATCATTTCTTTCTACACAGCTTAGTTTAGCGTCAATTAGTAACTAATTTCCCGTATTTTTAAGTGAAGGAGATGTTATTTTCATTTTTTTTCATTTGCTTATGATTAAATTACGTTAATCTAAGTTTTTTCATTTTAATTTGTTTTTTCGTGATTAAAAATAGGTTATAATTTTCGTTATTTGCATTGGCAAGAGAAAGTCGCGTGAGCGTTAAACACCAGAATTTTTTCGGTGATTAAATAAAATAATTACTTATTTAGCCTGAATGAAAAATTGGAGAAGTACCGGAATCAATGGAGGCAACTTTTGTAACGGATGCCAGAGGAGAGAATATCTTTAAATGTGACGGAATATGTTTCAATTGGACGAAAGGAGCTTGGAAGCTCTCGAAGAAGATGGCAGTAGTCGAGATATACGGGTTGGAATGTCTCGTGTTTCTGTAGACATACAGGATGGTTTGTGAGTTCGGAACAGGCTTTTGCCTAATCCTTGATAGTAAGAAGAAGAAGAAGAAGAAGAAAATTATTAAATTACATCAAGTTGAGGTGAATATAGTATTCTAAATTTACATTTCGTGTTCGCGTTAATTGTACCCACTTCCATGGATGCATTTAAAAAAAACCAAAATTTAAGAACACTATACTTTTGGAACACCCTATCCCATAGAATTACATAATGTCGCACTTTCTAGATTTGCTTTTCATTTACTATTACATGGAATATTTCATCCAAGTTTATATGTTTTAGTAGCATCTATATAATGTAACAACTTTCACAACACAGCTATAATGGGAATGAGTATATTCCTTTTGTATTTTCAACACTACCTAACACAAAGTATTTTCCTCTGAAATTTGTAAACATTGCATTGTATACTGACGTTGCTTTTATGTTTACATTAAAAGATTACAATCCGTGTTTTAATAAGTGAGTTCTACTGTACCAAAATTGGTAAAGGTAGGCACCCTACACTGTAAATGCGGGCGCTAGATTTTGCTACATTAAATTCGTATGAAATTAGTGAGGGGTTTTCTAAATAAAATTAAAAATCTGGTGTGAAACACTCACCAGGCTTTCTCTTGCCAATATAAATAATAAAAAATATGACCTATGTTTAATCATGAGTGAATGACGAAAAATTGAAAACAAACTTGGTTGACTTAAAAATACGGAAAATACGCTAAACTGAGCTCTGTAAAACAAGTAGGTAGGCTACTTGAAATAAAATTGTAGATTCTTTTATTCACGATAACTATAATTCTATAAACTTTTATCGCATAAAAGCGTACTAAGGCCGCAATATTAAAGAATCATATTTGTAACCAATTTTGATAAGCAGAATGTAGAAAATCACTAATTAGCGCTAAACTAAGCAAAATTCAAAAATATGTTTAAAATAAAAGTTGTACGTTTTTTATCGTTAAGCAACTTCAACTATATGCTTCTTTTCTCTAGAATTCACTATTAAAGCCGCAATCATAAAAAACAATTTTTACTACGGGATCATAGGCCCCCAGGAATTTCAGCAGACACGGCGTTACCCTACAGACATTACCCTATCATGTAGAGCATAGAAAATGTAGAAGGCCTAAATGTGGCGATTTAAGAAAAAAACGTAGAACCGTTTTTGAGAATGTTGCAAAAAAGTAAAAAATCTCACGAATAAGCTACTACTTCCAATTGATTGATTTTAATAGGTCGTGGTACCTAACTTAAGTTTAAAGTTTCAACTTAGTTCAATATTTCGTTCTTGAGATATTTCGTTCACACATACACACACACCAATCGCTGAAAACACGTTTTGGGTTTAAGGGCCTGAAAACGTAAATATTCTGTAAAAACTCAGTTTCAAAATCGTGACATGTAAAATTTCTTTTCTTTTTTTATATTCATATCGGGCAAGAGAAAGTACAAAGGCAGAGAGTAATTTTTGGGGAAGAGAATGAAAAGAACACACGTGAACTCCGCAACAATGAACAACTTAAGAAAGTAAAATCCGAGAGGATGAAGAGATTACGGGAGAAAAGAAAAACGTTAGCAAAACATGAAGTATTATTATTAAAATATTCATTTGGCATCCTTTCTCTCAGGCCGGACAAAAGTTGAGACGCCTGGTGACGCAGGGAGCGCAGGGTAACGGAGGACAGAGTCGACTGCGTTCGGGGAGAGCGAAAGTTGAGGCGCAGTTCTGTTGTCACTGCGTGTCTGTACGTTGTGTTTAGAATGTCTGCGATGAATGTAATGTACCTACTCGTATATTAATTCATTACTAAGTTCAGAATCGGATTCTGATGAATTAAACAAAGATGGATTATTTGCAAAGTTATTTTATAAAAAGCTTTCAAAAGCAGCTATTTGAGAAAAAGAAAGAGCCACGGAGAATTCTACGGAGAGCCTTAACAATTTTTTCCTCCATTGTACAAACACAAGCCTTTAAAACTACAACTTTTCAATAAAACAAACGAGCTGCGGTAGTCACCAGTGAAAACTGCGGCAGGAGCGTGTAAACATGCTCTGTTGTATCAATTTCAGGGATTCACAGAAAGTGCTGGTGTCACCTCACCTCACGTCACGGAGCTGCATCTCAACTTACGCTCGGCCTAAAGGTCTATTCAAAAAAGAAAAAAATATACAGTATAGTACCCGCGGGACGTGGTGAAACTTATACAGGAAGCGCAGTACAGGTGAATGGAGACTGCTTCAGGTGCAGTGTGTTATAGTACAGAGACGAAGTATTATAAAAATACTCATGTGGGAGGACAGTTAGACCTACTGTCTTCCTATAGGGACCGAACCCATGTGAGGCCGTCACCCGTAGGGAGTAGGGGTAGTACGGTATCCCTACTCTACCGTACTTTCTCGATCAGCTAGTTCGAGAACTAATAAAAATAGTTCTGTTTCTTACTACACGGTCAGCCAGTTTGATATGATTGATGCATTTAAGGACAGAAGAGGTAGAGGTGTGTAAGACACTAGTCAGAGTTATCTCCTCTGAGAATAATGAATTTCATTAGAGAAGTGAAGGTGTCATTTGCAGGGTGGAACGTAGATGTTTTACAGAGGGCCTGGCATGCTGATAAGCATACTTTTTCACTCAGTATGGAAGGCATAGGTAAACCACCTCACTCCTCATTTTAGTTAGTAAAGCCTCTAGACGTTCAAACCAGCCTTTCGGCTGATGACCTAACCAACAACAACCGTTCGTTATTTCCCTTCTGAAGAAGGATGAGAAATCCCTTCTGAGAAATCTCCCTTCTGAGAAATCGGATGAGATTGTGCGTAAATTAATATTATATATATTATTTAATGAATTAGAATGCAGTATTTTTTAGAAATAATGTTCTTATTAAGTTCATTTTTTCCTTTTCCACCATATTTCATTATGTAATTAAACCATAATTCATTTATTTATTCATTACAAGAATAAATACAAAAATATATAATCATGTTCAATCTCTTACGTGTCTCTTAACTACGTAAACACCAAATTTATTATATTTTTCCGGTAAAATTGATTGTAAAATAAAATTATAAATATAACTTGAATAATAACAGACACTGGCCTGAGGATCACATTAGAATCATGGAGGTGTCGACCGTGTACAAGATTGTTTCATTAAAATTAGTTTTTCCAATTATCCAGATAGAACTGCTACATACCTTTAAACAGAATAAAAACAACAATAAGAAGTGAGAAATAGGCACTTGAAGATTTAAGATTAAAGGACAAATATAAAACAATTTACAAAAATCTGCTGTCAAACACCCACAAGAATTCCTCTTACCAAATAAATAATGTAAAATAAACGTGTTTAATCATAATTAAACAATGTAAATAAAATTTATAACCTACATTTAAAAATTCCTATCATGAGACGACGCGTCTCATGGCTGGCGGCAATTTTTAAAAAGGCTTACATTTGACTTATGGCAAAACCAATAATGATTTCTGTGTCTACTCCATGAGAGGAATCGAATGACACTATTTTTGTTTCCGAATTCCGACTTTAGTTTCTTGACTTCCGGTTTTGGGCCACTTCTGTTCGAAACCGGTACTTCAAACCCTATGATTTATGTGTCTTCTCTTTTAGGTTAATCAAATGACACTATTTGTTTCCAAATTATGACTTCGATTTCTTGACGTCTAGTTTTGAGCCACATTCGGTCGAAACGGGAACTTTAAACCCAATGATTTCTGTCTCTACTCTTAAAGAGGAATTGGATGACACTATTTCTGTTTCCAAATTCCGATCTTTATCTTTTGACTTCCGGTTTTCTGCCACTTCTGGTCGAAACCGGTACTTAAATCCCAATGATTTCTGTGCCTTCTCTTTTAGGTGAATCAAACGACACTATTTGTTTCCAAATTCTGACTTAGGTTCTTGACTTCTAGTTTTGAGCCACATTTGGTCAAAACGGGAACTTTAAACCCAATGACTTCTTTCTCTACTCTTTAAGAGGAATCGGATGACACTATTTCTGTTTCCAAATTCTGACTCGATTTCTTTACTTCCGGTTTTTGGCCACTTTCGGTCAACGGTAATTTCAAACCCAATGATTTCTGTATCTACTCTTTTTTAAGAAATCGGATGACACTATTTCTGTTTCCAAATTCCGATTTTGATTTCTTGACGTCTGTTTTTGAGCTACTTCTGGTCGAAATGGGAACTTTAAACCCAATGATTTCTGTCTCTACTCTTTAAGAGGAATCGATGACACTTTCTGTTACCAAAATTCCGATTTCAATTTCTTGACGTTGGTTTTGGGCCACTTCTGGTAGAAACCAAACTTAAAACCCGGTTTAGACCCACTACCTTTTTGTGTAGATTACGAACCCGGGAACCGTTTGTGGCTTTTTCTAGTAGTTTCTGACTTTGATTTCTTGACTTCTGGTTTTTGTCTACTTGCGGTCAAAACCGGAACTTCAAACCCAATTTAGGGTCACTAAATTTTTGTGTAGATTTCGAATCCGACAACCGTTTGTTGTTATCTCTTGTAGTTTCTGACATATGGATGGAACGGACGGAAAAAGGAAAATAATAGATGAAAATTTTATAAATTGCCGCCACCAACAATGAGAAATAAGTAATAGGAACTTGAAGGTTTAAAATTAAGGGATAAAATATGAAACAATAAACAAATATCTGCAGTCCAACACTCAGAAGACTATCATTTTCCAATGTAAATAATGTAACAAATAACGTATGTTTAGTAATTAAACAATGGAAAATTAAAAAGATAACCTAAATTTAATCATGAGTGATTCAAATACCTTTATACATCTTTAAATAACTGTCATGAAATAAAATAAAAATCAACCTGTGCAAGAGCTCAAAAATACGGAAAACCACTAATTGACGCTAAACTAAGCTCTGTCAAAAAAAATTTGAAACATGGTTGTTTATTACGTTTTTTAATTTCCTATCACTTTGATTCTTTACATTTTTTGTCGTAAAATGTATAGTTAACTAAGACTGTAGTATTCATATATCCCACTTTTTACCGATTTTTATGAAAAAAAATACAGAAAATCACTAACTGACGCTAAACTAACCGTTATGCAAAATTGTGTGAAATAAAAGTTGTAGATTTTAAAAAAATGTCCTACAACTTTAATTATTTACATACACTTTTTTCCGAAAATACATATATGTCCTCAATCTGAAAGCAGCTATTTTTTCTACGAGAGCATAAGCTACTCCAGAATTTCAGAAAATATGGCGATTATCGTATCTTGTAGACTATAAACATTTTAATAAATAAGACGATTTAAAAAAATCTGGTGTGAAACACTCACACAACTTTCTCTTGCCAATGCAAATGATTAATAATAAACCTAACATTATTAATAAAATATTAGAAATAAACAAAAACTAACCTCAAAAACATAACCTTATTTTAATCATGAGTGAATGACGCAAAATGACAATCGAACTCAGTTTGGCTTAAAAATAAGGAAAATCACGCTTTCACGCTAAACTAGGCTCTGTAGAGAAAAATGCTCTGAACAAAAGTTGTAGATCTTTTAATTTTCTATAAATTTAATTATATACACTTTTGTCGTAAAATACATACTAAGACCGAAATGTTAAAAAAATCGATTTTTCTCACGTTTTCGTGAGAAAAAAAAACAGAAAATCGCAAATTACCGCTAAACTAAGCGTTATACAAAAAAATGTTTGAAATAAAAGTTGTAGAATTTTACATTCTCTACAACTTTTAATATATAACGTTTTGCGCTAAAATGCATATTAAAGCCGCAATCTTAAAAAGAAAAAGTTTTTGCGTAAAAACAGCCTCACGCAGAATTTCAGCAAACATGGCGCCTATCCTATATTGTAGAGCATAAAAAATGTAGTAAACCAGGCGATTTTTAAAAAAATCGTAGGACTAGTTTTTGAGAAAATCGCAAAAAAGTGAAAAATTACACGAATAAACTACTACTTCCGGGTGACCGATTTTGATGAAAATGTTCGTGTCGGGTCCGGTAGTGATATGTAACTTAAGTTTCAAGTTTCAAGTTTGTACGATGTTCCGTTCTTGAGATATTCTGTTCACATACACACACACACACACACACACACACACACACACACACACACACACACACACACACACACACACACACACACACACAGACCAATCGCTAAAAACAAGTTTTTTGGGTTCAGGGGGTCTGAAAACGTATAGATCCGGTGAAAACTCGATTTCGAAAAATCGACATGAAAAGAATACTTTCTCTTGCCTATATATTCATATAGGCAAGAGAAAGTAAAAATCGCTGGAGCCGTTTTTGAGAAAATCGCAAAAAAGTAAGAAATTGCACAAATTATTTCTTCCGGTAGACAAATTTTGATGAAAATCTTTGTGGCGGGTCCGGTAGTGGTACCTAACTTAAGTTCCAAGTTTCAGCTTCGTACACTTCTCCAATATTGAGATATTTTATTCACTCACAGACACAAACAAATATATACACAGACCAGTTGCTAAAAGAACATATTATTTTTTTGGGTTCATGTGACCTGAAAACTTGTACATCCGATGAAACCTTGATTTCGAATAATCTACAGAAAACAATACTTTTATTCCCTATATATTTATATAGGGGAAGAGAAAGTAGAAATCTATTTGAAAAAAGTATCTATAAACATTGAAAGATTATGATGCATAATCTATAGTCAATAACTGGGATACGTGTCTGGGTAGTTTGTGAAAGTAAAGCGGGGTGAAAATTGGATTGGATTTTAAGTAGATTTACCCTTAAACTACAAACTAACCTCACCGTACTAGACCGCAGAACCGTTCAATAATTTAATTATGCCTGAAGAGCTGTAGGGCGTTAACATACAGACCTTTAAGTAGCAACTGTAGCCTATTTGAGCTTAATAATTCATACCCAATAACATTTAAATGTATACATTAAATTTTTTCTTTCTCGTGGTCTATAAAAAACATAAGAAACGAAATTTATATTTTCATATCTATTTTTTGGGAAATACATAATTTGAGTCACCAGAGCGCAATAAATTTGTTTTTACCGATTGGTCTACGAGTTTGTCTGTCTGCATATGAATAAAATAATTAAAAACCGGGAAATCCCATGAATTTGTAACTTAGAATTTGACCTCATCTAATTTAGTGATGGGATTGCTTATTGTTCTTAAATTTAACAGATTGTAAGATACTCACATCAGGCGATATTTACAAAAAAAAAAACGTAAAAGCCAATTTTTATAAAATCGTAAAAAAATTTAAATTTACAAATAAACTACTACTTCCGGTGTACCAATATTGATGAAAATGTTCGTTTTGAGTCCACTATTGGTATCTAACTTAGGTTTCAAGTTTCAATTTCATATGATATTCATTCTTGAAATATTTTGTTCTTACACGCACGCACACGCACAGAGCAATCGCTAAAACCTTTCTTTTTTGGTTCTGGCGGCCTGAAAATTTGGTTTTGAAAAATTAGCATGAAAACGATACTAACACACACAGACAAATGCGATTGGTCTGTGTATGTTAATAATATGATGACAGATGTACATGCTACATTTTTAAATGTTTCACATAATAAAGTTTAAATATTTATTATAAACTAAATTAAATTTAATATACCGGTGGTCCGTAAATGAATTACCAGTTTCAATTAAATACTATAACAGTTTAATTTTGACTATTTACAATAAGTTATATATACATCAAATTAAAGGCAAACTTACCTAGTTTTTTTAATAAAAATTTAATATGAATCGAATCCTTTAGTTCCTTAGTTACTGTAATGAATTTGTAAGATTTTGTCTCCAAAATCTTCTTAATTCATTTACAATTCCGTTTTAAGATTTTTGTGCCAGGTTTATATTTTTTTAAGGGTTACAAATTTATTTTTCTTCATTGAATCTAATTATTTTATTCATTTATTTCTAGTTAGTTTTACTTCACTAGATTTTTATTCCATATTTTAATTTACGCTTAGAATTCTTAGGATTATGTCCGGTGTCCAAATTCATTTTGTCGTTACTTCATTATTGTTCATAACTCGCACGTGTAATTTTTTTCTCTCTCTCTTTTCATCTTACACGATTGATTCTCTCTCTCACACTCTGTTACGTCTTTTAATTTTTTCATATAATTTTTCCTCGTTGAATTTCTTAGTATTTTTCTATTATTTAGTTGTAGCCTAGTTATTTATTAATAAATTATTTTAGTCAGCTCATTATTTTTCATTATTTTCATTGTTTTCTGTGTCATAATTGTCATTGCGTTTAGACTTGTGTGGTCTAAACGCAACAGACCTGTGTGGTTTGGTTCTTCAACCAAACCTCAGCAGTAATAAAAGCGAGGTTTTGATCTACCATCATCTGAGCTATGTTATTTGAATCGCTAGGTTGCCAATTGAATCCTGAATCCAATTTCAGTTTCTGGTTGGATTCAAAAATTGGATGGTGCGCCCCTCGAATCAATGTTTCAATGTGTTTGTGGTTATGACTGTTTTTCTCTTCATCTTATGGTTTGGTGTGGCCCGCCCTTGGGGTTGCCTGGTGGCAACTACAATGATGCTCTTCCACTCCGAATTTCGGTGAAGGGAAAACGCTCTCTACCCTACAGAACTTTGCAGCTGCCAATTTATTCATTACAAAATTGGTGAACACATCATGTTGTGTCCTCATTTATTTATTACAAAATTGGTAGAAGCAGCCGGTTTTCAGCTGTTTCTTCTTTATTACAAAATTGGTCGTGTCGTGTGATACATTTTTATACTACATTACACGGCACACTTCTAACCTAAAATCCAATTCTCTCCTCATTTTGATTACCACAACCGGAGTAATGGAAGCGATAGCCTGTTCAATTCTTTTTATCAACTCTGGCAAATCATTAGGAAGCAGTTAATCGAACACACGATCTTCTATAAAACCACGAAGGAAAAAATCACATGGCATAATGTCGGGTGAACGTGGCAGCCAGCGCAAAAGAGTAGTTCTAACCATTACGACCAATCCAACGATCAGAGACTTGGACGCCCAACCACTATCGTACAAAAAGATGCCAGTGGGGTGGGGCTCCATCTTGTTACCAAATGGGTTCACCTTCTAATTGGGGAAAGAGCCATTCTTGCAACATAACCAGATAAGCCACCTTGTTATGGTAGCCTTATCTAAAATAAGTGGTGCGTACACTTGACACTGGGTGACAGTGCAGTAAACGTTTTATCTGGGGGAATCTCTTTGATTGCACAATTTCATGAGGTGTTCTGCCCTCCATATTCGAACATTATCGTTATTTATCTTCTCACATAGATGAAAAGTTGACTCATCACTGAACTCCGTACTCAAACTTAGCAAACTGCAGAACACAAAAACTTTTTGGTCAAAAGTCGCCATTTTGCAACCGTAGCGCTGAAAGCGGGAAAACAACAAAGCAGCACTCAAGCATGTGCTTATCTAAAACTGTCTGAGTTCCTCTTTAATTTAATATATGATATGTTGTGAATAGTCAAAATTAAACTGTTATAGTATACAATTGAATCTAGGATATTCATTTACGGACACGCGGTATTATCTGGCAGCTTTTCATTCTGACACCTTTTTCTAAATGCCATAACTTTTACCTTATTTTAGAAAAGAAAAGGTGTTCACCTCCACGTGGTGCGGCTGGATAGCTTGATTCAAAAATGGCTAGGGTCAAGTGAATTAAAAGGGAATAACTCTCATAAATTCATAATCGCCACAATTTCATAACTCATCATTACTTCTATGGATAAGATCCCTAGTTGTAATTCAAAATATAGTCTCACCAACGGTTGACAACCCTCGACAGTCAAAATGGAAGGTCCTTATAGGAATACTCCACCGCAGATCGATGAGCCTGAAAGACTGAACTCATGTTCGGTGGGCAGTAACTATAAAGATAATGACATATCGAGGCGTCTGGATAAACCCAACAAAACTAGGGTTTATTCAGATGAAGAAAGACAGAAAATATCTGAAAGATTTGTTTTTGATTTACTGCAACTAGTTACTTAAAACTAACGAACAGTGTTTCTTTAACGATATTATCCTCCCCCTTATATTTTAACTATGCAGTGTAATTATTTTCTAATGACACTTGTACACAGTACTCTATAAACACATTAATTTCTTAAATCTCTAACTTGATTATATTGTTAATTTAAACCTTAATTTAATAACTTTCATATAATTTTCATAACTATACTATAAGTGTAGGTAACTATATGACTTAAAAGTAGCTTAATATAGTTTACAGCTAATCATTAGTTTTAGTAACTTATATTACCTGACTTATACCTGACTTAATTGTGATTTACTCTTTTCTATAGTTTAACAGTACTTTTATTAGTATTTTTCTTTACACACTAAATCTACAAGCTAGTCCTTTTCAGTCGCCTAACTATTACACTATTATACAACAGTTGAAGTGCTTCAACGTTGACATGATCGTGAAGACGATCTTCGTGTTTCTTGACACACTTGCAGCTTTTTCTGCAACTGTATTAACTTGCAAGTTACGATGGATATTGCTGTTGCGAGCATACTAAGGAGCGTTTACAATGTTTCTAAGCACTCTGTTTTAGAACTTTTGGATAGCATATATGTTGCTTGCTTTTGTGCAGCCATAGATCTGCAGACCACATGTCCATACCGGTTTTAGCACTTATTTGTATAGACGCATTTCATTGAAGATTGACCGTTCAGAGTTCCTACTGAGCAGCTAATATATATTTTTATACTTGATTTTTAATTCTTCCTTTTTCTTCTTAACGTGTTCGTTCCACCTCAGGTTTGGATCCAGGTTCATCCCAAGATAATTTGCTGTGTTGGGAAAAGGTACTGGATTGCCATTGGTAGTTATGGGAATTTGATTGACTTATTTTTGGTAAAATAAGATCTGAAAGAATTTTAAAAAATATTGAGAACAGAAGTTAAAGAAAACCAAGAAGGAAGTAAAAAAGAAAACCCAAAACTGACTCAAGTGTTCCAATGCGGTCATAGAAGCGTAAATCTTTTATCCACAATGTTTTTAAATAATAAAATTTAAATATATAAATCTTAGTTAAATAAGCATTCAATATAATATATTGAATAAATATTAGTGGTATATATAGTATTAATAAAAAGGATTCGGTTGCGTAATTTTTGGCTAAAACTAACGTTATTATTTATTATAATAATTATTGTAAGATACATTTCGATCTTGTTTAATGAAATATTATGAGTACTTAACATTCTATACCGAGTTTTACTAAATAATACTGTGATTAGTAAGTAAATTACAGTATTGTTAAATAAAAACATAAATTCTGTACCAATTGAGACTGCTTCAGATCGCTACAGTCTGTGTATCTATCCTATTTCATCTCCATACATTCATTGTAATAAATGCCCATAACAGGCAGGTGGAGGATTAAATTATTTACACTTGATCTTCTAGTTCCAGGACTACAAAAAATAATTCTGTTTCTTGTCGCATGGTCAATCAATTATTGATTGACTGAAGCATTTAAGAATAGAAGAGGAAGAGGTGTAAAAGACACTAGTTAGAGTTATCTCCTCTGATAGTAATGAATTTCATTTTACAGCCAGACCCTGTGGTGAATGACGTGAAGGTGTCATTTGCAAAGTGGAAAGTAGATGATTTTCAGAGGGCGCGGAACGCTGATAAGCATACTTTTCTACTCAGTGAGGAAGACAATGGTAAACCATCTCATTTTTCGTTTTATTTAGTAAAGCCTCTAGAGCTTCAAACCAGCCTTTCCGCTGATGACCTAAACAACAAGAGCATTCATTTAGGGCAAGAGAAAGTAAAAAGCGAATAGTAATCAGATTGATATATGAACCAAAATCTAAATGATTTAGAAATGTGCAAACACAAAAGTTGACGAATATAAAAATATTTGTTAATTAAAACAATTTATTCATTCAGGAAAAAATCCAGTCGAATTCAAACGAATTCGCCTAAAAATAAAAGAATTTATTTTACTTTTGTTCTTTTTTAATTTTCTCTCTTTTAATTAACAAAATTTGTTATCTCTCGAATAAAGACTTCAAAAGAAAAAAAATGTACAAATAAAGGTTAAAGTGGAAATTGTTATAATGTAAATAGATATTTTTAAACACTAATTGAAGGAAAATATTAACGTATCTTTTGGAAAACCATATTTTATGTTTTCTCTACAGATTCACTCAGCAATCTTTAAAAAATTTTCACAAATTAGCACAACATTTTCATTTGTGTGTGTGTGTGTGTGTGTGTGTGTGCACGCAACATGAATAGAACCAATTAACTTAATGTAGTTTTTTATTTAAATGATGCTGTAAACTAAAAAAAATTGATATGAAACCCCACACGATTTGCTCTTGCCAATCTAGACTAAATAATTAAAAATATAACCCATGTTTATTTATTTTAAACCCTGATGTGGGTATATTGTAATTTCTTCACTTTAGAATTCTAAGCAATATCAATGACACAATGAGAAAATAATTATACTTATGACGTGTAAACGAGGTAGTCTTGTACAAACGTAGACCGACCATTCCTGTGAGGGTTAATTGAACCCCAACCACCAAATTACTCCAGTAACCATCGCCTAATATTCAAATACTCCCCACAACCAACAGGCAGGTGACGTGTAAAATTATTTACGCTCAATCTGTTCATTGCAGGCCTAAAATAAATAGTTCTGTTTCTTATCACATGGTCAGCCAATTAAATGGCTGAACAATATAAGAACAGAATAGGTAGAGGTGTAAAATACACTAATCAGATCTCCTCTGAAAGTAATGAATTTCATTATACAGCCAGACCCTGTGGTGAATGAAGTGAAGTTTTCATTGGCAGAGTGGAAAATATGTGCTTTTCAGAGGGCCCGGCATGCTGATAAGCGTATTTTTCCATTCAGTGAGGAAGCCAATGGTAAACCACCTCACTCCTCGATTAATTAGTAAAACCTCTACAGGTTCAAACCAGCCCTTCGGCTGATGACCTAAACAAAAACTATATTCAAATACTCAAATAAATCTACAACTTCTAATTTACGAATGTTTTCTACGGAGCCTAATTTAGCTTTTCAGTCGGTGATTTTCAAGTTACACAGAAGTTGATTTTCATTTTGCAATGTTCGCTCACGATTAATACTAGGTTATTTTTTCATTTTACATTGATTACTCATGATAAAACGTAAGTTATATTTTTCATTATTTACATTACTAACAAAAAGTCGTGTGTGCATTTCAAACCAGAATATTATTATTTTAAATATCCGTAATACGTATTGCAATGTACGTTACAATTTGTTCGACTTAAAAACAATAAGCAACTCCATGACCCAATGAGATGAGAAGAGGATGAGATGGGATGAAGTAGATATTTAGGATATTTAGGACTTGTAAATTTACACGATTTTTAGGACGTTAAATTTACATGATTTTTAATACCCTTGTACAAAATTAGGCCGACTATTCCTAAACAGTATAATTAATTTAAACCTAACTACGGCGGCCGCACTGGCATAGTTGGTAACGTGCTCGCCTCTCATCATGCGGTCTTGGGTTCGAATCCCAATCAGGCACGGCATATTTTCATACGTTACAAAAAATTATTTCATCCTTCACCGTCTGCATTAGCAGTAATTGCAAAAAAGTTGGACGTTGAAAAAAAAACTATCAAAGTACAACGTTAACCACTATCTAGTATAAAAATTCGTATAAAAGTAACTAACTTTACGAGGATTTGAACGACGAAACCTTCGTCTCGTACAACAGCTTATACAGCTGACTCGCGGCGACGACTTTACGACTACTTTACTATTACACCAACACAGTAGATTATGCTTAACAATCAGTAAACGATATAAAATAAAAAACGTAACTGGGCCGCCTCCGTGGCGTAGAAGTAGCGCGCTGACCTACAACGTTGAGGTCCCGGGTTCGATTCCCGGCTAAGGTCTGAAAGTTTTCTCAAGTTAAAACCACCGTAGTCACTTATCACCGAGCTGCCCAAAAAAAAAACAAAAAGCTCAAATAAAAACAACCATCTAGTAATTTTAATCATAAGTAAATAACGCTAAATGAAAATCAATCTTTCCTGGATTTTATTTTGAAGAGAAAATTACGGAAAATAAATAAGTGACGCTAAATTAAGCTCTGTAGAAATAAATGCTTGTATAAAAAAATATTAATAAAATACTTAATTATTTAAAAAAATACTATTTCACGCTAAACTAAGCGGTGTAAAATAAATGTTTAATATAAAAGTTGTATATTTTTAAGTTTTTAAAACTTTGATTATATAAATTACTACGCTTTCACACCTAAATGGATATAAGGTGGCAGAAAAAAAACATTTCGGGCTTTAAAACGTGTATTTCATCTGAAAACTCAATTTCATAAAATTCGACATGAAAGTAATACATTTTCTCCTATATAACTCATATAGTGCAAGAGAAAGTAAATATGCGGTTTTTGTTAAAAATTCCTTTAAAACTATTGACAAGAATAAAGGAGTATTTTGTAGGCACATTACTAATGTTTGAAGAAATTGTAAAAATTCAAGATTACAAAATTTTTAAACATCTAAATGACATTCAAGACTGGTGCCAAAAATGGAGGATCAAAGTAAATGAACAGAAGTCTGCACACGTAACCTTTACGATGAAACGAGAATCATGTTCACCAGTAACGTTTCGCAACAACGTAATTCCACATTCAGATGACGTGAGATACTTGGGCATCTATCTAGACAGGCGATTGACGTGGAGAAAACATATATGGACCAAACGGAAACAACTTGGACTCAAATTACGACAACTATATTGGCTTGTTGGGAGGCGATCACAGTTGTCTTTGGAAAATAAATTGACACTGTACAAGGTGATGATAAAACCAGTTTGGAGTTATGGAATTGAACTCTGGGGCACAGCAAGTACATCTAATGTAGAAATATTACAAAGATTCCAATCGAAGTTTCTTCGACTTATATGCTGTGCACCTTGGTATGTGCCTAATGAAGTACTCCATCATGACCTGGGCATACCTACGGTGGGAGAAGAAATTAGCAGTCGGAGTGAAAAGTATTTAACCAAGTTGGACACTCATTCCAATCATTTGGCTATAAATCTTCTCGATGACAATATTGAACACCAAAGACTCAAGAAAGCGAGAATATTAGATCTTCCATTCCGTTTCACCTGATCAAAAATGTTTAACCATCCTTTTAAGATCAAAAACACAAAATTATACTGCGGTTGTCAACTCTTATTTATTAATAAACTAAATCTTGCTAACTCTCATTAATCTAAAATTAATCATCTAATAAATTTTCTATCATCAGTTACACAGATCATCAGCATCACGTTTTCATTCGCTCCTTTTCACACCTTCATTCACTTCATCCGTATAAAAAGAAAAAATAATTGTACGTCACTAAGACCAAGAAGAAACCCTTCATCAACTATAACCAAACGATGACATGGAAGCAACGCTGCTGAGTGCTGTCTTCTTCAAGTTTTATTCATCATCAACACATTTACTGAAAGTTTTTGTTAAACTGTTTGTAAATAATTCCTACTGTTTAAAAAAAAAAAAAAAAAAAAAAAAAAATTTTTCATGATTTCAAAAACTATCTATAATTTTGATGAAACAGCAAAGTGAAATGAAAATGAATTTTTTATTTTTTTTTTGAAATAATAAAAGGGAAGAATGAGTGAGAAATGATTCTATCCACTTAAGAATATTAAAATTCAATATCACAAATATTTACTACGATATTAAAAATCAGTCACGTGAGAAGCGTGAAATAATATGGAGTAAATTACATTGAGATGTGAATGCTAAGCGATGGATCTTTAAAGGTAAAGTTATAATGAAAGAAATACTCGTAGAATATAGAAAGAATTTATTGAAATTTAAAATTTTTCATATCTAATATTTATAGTTGGTTCTACAGTATTTTTATTGGTAGACTAATTACTTACTTGAATTTTTAAAAAAAGTTCAATAGTTAACGAGACAAAATAATGGAGAGAAAATTTGCTAAGAAATACTCACACGACTCTCTTTTTGCAATATAAATAAGGAAAAATATAACCTGTTTTTAAAAATTAGTAAATAATGAAAAACATAACCTAATTTTCGTGTAGTGTACGTTCTTATGTTGGCTACACTAATACCAAAGCAGCCGCGCGTGCGCACTGATGCCTTTCCCCGTTTACCCCTCGATGGAACCAAAGTGTTAAACTCGTGGCTTAAGTAACTATACCATGGGTTTTAGGCAAGTTGATTGAAAGCGCTGCAGTATTTCTACATTAGATAAAACAGCTGTATCTCATACGTCTAACCCGTAAGCTAAATACAAAACTGGTTTAAATATTACTTTGTAATATTACTTTGTTACCCACCGGGTTGGTCCAGAGCAGTGTTTCCCAACCCGCCGCAGTGGTCTGCGGACCACTCAGCCTGAAAGTGAACTACCACGGACCACCCATTACATCATTGCATATATCTTATCATCAGTTGTAACCAAATTAAAAGGTTATTAAATAAAACAAATTTTCAGAAACAAACTATTATTACATACATATAATTGTTATTTTCAGAAAGTAGGGTATATTGTACATCACAAAAAGTAAAAATATTTTAATTGTAAATTTTCTTTTAATAAAATAAGGAATACAGAATTTACTTAGTTGAAAATAACAATGAAAATTAAAAAATGAAAAAAAAAATTTCAATGCGACTTTTGTGCATGAATCTTTTTGACTAGTTGAGGAATTCTAGGTTTTAGGCTCTTACTAAGAGCTACTCTCAAATCACTGCTTACACTTAGCCGATTTCGTTGTTTGTTTTTAATTAACAATAAATTAGAGAACCCCTGCTCACACAAATAAGTGGTTGAAAAGAATCTTAAGATACCGCAAAGCTACTTGCCGAATCTTGGGGAAGCCCGGAGCTTTCTTACACCACAACTCTTCTACCTTTACTTAATCTGAATCTTGAATGTATTTACTTAATCTTGTTCAATGAAAATCGTAACTTTGATTTAATCACGGGAAAATATTACTTTTTTATAAGTAGTCACCGGACCCTCACGGACCACCCCGAAGGCTCTCACGGACCACCGGTTGGGAAACGCTGGTCTAGAGGTAAAGTCGTCGCCAAAATCAGCTGTTTAACAGCTGATTTTCGGAGACGAAGGTTCCTGGTTCAAATCCTAGTAAAGGTAGTTACTTTTATACGGATTTGAATACTAGACAGTGGTTACCGGTGTACTTTGATGGTTGGGGTTTAATTAACCATACTCTCTCAGGAATGGTCGGCCTGGGTCTGTACAAGACTACACCTCATTTACACGTCATACACATCATCCTCATCTCATTGGATCATTGGGTTGCTTATTGTTCTAAATTGAACAGATTGCAACGTACACAAATTAGGAATAAAAAAATAAAAAATATAATTCTTTGTATAGAACTTTATTTTCTAGAAAAAATTAAGTTTTCATATGCAAAGTAACAGACTACTTATAAACTTTTAAAAATAAATTTATACAAAAATAAAGTTTGGATTAGATTTTAGCAAACTTTTATTGACTTTAGTGGGTCTTGGAACATTGTCGTTAAGATTGCAATTTTATAATTGGACATTATTTTTAACTTGTATAATACAAGGAAAGAATTTATTTATTTTTTTAAGTAATTTGTAAATATTTGTAAATTCATGTAATAGTAACAATAACACTTTCATTCTTGAAAAGAATTGTATGACGAAATATTTTCCTTCGTCTCTGTCGTATTCAATAGTAAACTACAGAAAAGAAATGTCGCCATCCCGACAGACAGGTAGGCTGGCATTGAAGTCCCTTCAGGGATTACAGTAACCTACATTCCACCTATTTATAGAAACACGTTTCCTAACATTTTAATTCACAAAATGTAACATTATACATACGTGTAAGTCACGAGATAAAAGATTGACAATATTTTTTTAAACAGGTCTGAAATTGGGACCTTAATGTGCGTTTAAAGAAAACGTATAAAATTAAATTTGATATTTAAAAACCTACAACTTTTATTCCAAACATTCTTTTGTTCACCGCTTAGTTTAGCGTCAATTAGCGATTTTCTGTATTTTGTTTTTTCATTAAAATCGGTAAGAAATGGGATTTTAAGTATTGCGGCCTTGCATTTTATTACCTATGCATTTTAACACGTTTGTTATAAAAAGCATACTAAGGTCGTAATCTTAAAAAAACATAGGCCTATTTTAACAAGAGAGCCCGACCTCCCCAAATATTTCAACAGACATGTCACTTACCCTATCTTGACGAAGTAGCTACGTTATACCGTCGTCATGTAGATTAGTAAGGAATAAAGTTGTCTCATCTTGACTCGCTGACACCGAGCTAAATTTATATTGGTGGACAAACACTTGCTGGTAATTAAGGCGACTTTAGGTCCTAACTTTTCTTTTATTTTATTTTAAATATTTAGTATTGACTGTTAGGATCATTTATCCTAACTTTCTGACGGGGGCCTTGAACTCAAGAGGCACTACGACAAGAGGGCGAGCAGTACAGACACCCCAGGTCGGCCAACTTGGCTCCAACTCGCCCTAGAATTAGTTTTAAATTTATAATTTAGTTTAGTTTAGTTTATTAATTTAAAGTGACTGTCGCCGTCACAGCGAACAAATTAAAGTTCTTAGAAACAGCTTCCGGGTCTATGCCTTCTGGCGACCAATCGGTGGGAAGGTGGTGGGAGAAATGCCAGCAAACCAACCAATTACCCTATTTTGTAGAGAATGAAAATTTAATAAATGAGGTTTTTCAAAAAACATTGTAGGAGTCGTTTTAGATACGAATGTAATAAAATCAAAAACGCACGAAAAACTATCACTTTCGGTTGACCGATTTTGATAAAAATGTTCGTGTCGGATTCCCTAGTGGTACCTAACTTAAGTTCTAATTTTTCATTAAAAACATGTTTGCTTTATTTCAGTCGCCCTGAAAATGTATTTCCGGTGAAAATTCAATTTCAAAAAATTAATATGAAAACAATACTTTCATTCTGTATAGTATTTTATTCTCACTCAGGGCAAGAGAAAGTAAAAACTAAATTGTTATACACCGAGGGAATTTACGGTAATGGACGCTTTAACCAGTTTTAGTTTTTGCATGAATGGAAAATTGACTTCAGGAACAAAATTGAACAGAAAACATTGACTAATGACATAATATAATATTGTCACATAATGTGCAGGTGAAATTTACAGGGAAATACAGTGATAACACTGACCTATTTGAATGTTTCTATTCGGAAACGATGTGGAAAATATACATATATATATATAAAATATCTTGACAAAGAAGACGTTTTGAATAAAATAAAATTTCTTTATAATATTAACAGAGTTTTCCAACCGAGGACAAATACATTTTTATACAATTGTAGCGCATTTTATATAGCCCATATACTCGTATTCATATTTCTCACCCCAAGCGTTATTTTACAAAAGAAAACACAAATATAAAAGAAGAAAGCGAACGGTTTTTTCTGTTAAACGTTTTACTAAACATAAAATATATCTATCTAAAAATGTACACAATTGATACATCAAGTTATAAAACGCTAACACGATAGAAATTTATTTAAAATGTTTGAAATTTCTTTATAAATGTTTTATTTTTTACATTATTTTTAACAAATCCGGAATATTATAAAACGAGCAATTGCTTGAGTCAAGGAGGGTGCATTAACTCAATTCAAGTACGTACTTTTACTTTCTCTTGTCCTAGTATGTACAATATACAGAAGGAAAGTGTTATTTTAATGATAATTTTCAGAGAAAAAACAACCCACCGGATTTAATGGTCATCGCCCCAAGTCAGCTGTTTTTCGGAGACAAAAGTTCCTGGTTTAAATCCTAGTAAAAGTGGTTAATTCTACTTGGACTTCGTTACTAGACAGTCACCGGTGCACTTTGATGGCTGAAGTTCAATTAACTAAACCAGCTCAACAATTGTTGACCTGAGTCTGTACAAGATTACGCCGTATTCACATGTTATAATGCATATCATCCTCATCTCATCGGGCCATGGGGTTGCTTACTGTTCTAAATTGAACAGATTACAACGTACACATGATTGGGTTTCAAAACAAATTGTAAATTGAGTTTTCACCGGATATAAATGTTTTCACGCCCCCAGAATAAACAAAAAACATGCTTTTACCGATCCGTCTGTATGTGGGAAAAAATATCTCAAAAACGTAATATTATAGAAAATTGAAACTTGAGACTATACTTATGGTATAAGCTATTTAGATAGCCTATACCATAAAGGGACCCGACAAGAACATTTTAATCAAAATCGGTCAACCGGAAGTAGTAGTTTATTCGTACGATTTTTCACTTATTTGCGATTTTTTTAAAAATGGTTCCTACTATTTCGTGTAAAATCGCCCGCTTAACTACATTCTTTGCACTCTACAAGATAGTGTCACCGTCGCCCCCTTTGATTAGGTACTGTGCTCCCAGCTATCAAAAGCTTCCGACATAGTGACATAGGGAAGCCGCCAATAGTTTTGACAGGGGCGGTAGGCCTGTGTCGGCACTGCAGAGGGCTTGAAACCGCCCCCAACAATACGCACTGGAGACTAGTAATGAGCACTCCACTGAGCCCGAAGAGATTCCAATCCACTTAACAGGAGATGAGACATCCACCATCGGCACACGGCTACCGGACTCCGATGAAGACTCTTCGACGACCCCGCCAAAGAGAAGATAATGCCTCCGCTCACCGACCCAACACCGTAAACCGTCATCACCCACTGCTGCTAGCCCTGCCTACAGCGGTCCCGCGACCGAGCCTTGCGCCCATCGGATCCCGACGAAGCAGCTATCGACGCACTACTGCGAGGGAAGAAGATGACGTCTCCACTGGACGACTACACGCCGTGTCGCCTAGCTCCTCGATTGTCACGACGACTACGACTGTCTCACTCCACCCAGATATCCACTACTTAAACGGCCCTTTTCGGGGCCCCAAATATTTAAGGTATCTCCAGGCCGCATGATGTCGCCTTCCGGTGACAATAGAATAAATGGTTATTCTGTTGAAATTCGTGGGGAGGGAGCTATCTTCTCAAAATGATTTTTTTAACATTGTGACTTTTATAGCATTTGTATTTAAAGGCAAAAATGTATAAAATCAATATTCTGTTAAACATTTCCCTGTGTATTGTTTAAAATTGTGGTTATTTAGGTCATTAGCTAAAAGGCTGATTTGAACCACTAGAGGCTTAAGTAAAACGAAGAGTACAGAGGTTTACAATTGGCTTTCTGACTGAGTAGAAAATAGGCTTATCAGCATGCCAGATCCTCTGTAAAGCATCTACTTTCCACCCTGCAAATGACATCTTCACTTCATTGAACACAGCGTTTGGCTGTATTGATATTCATTACTTTCAGAGGAGATAACTCTGACTACACTCAGTTCATCGTAAGAAAGATATGTCGGTAAATAAACAGCGGTTACCGAATCAGCTGATAAAGCGGTGACTCAGAAAAAATGCAGCACACTTAATGAAAACATCACAATAACTGATAAGCGCTTTTAACCATATGCAGAATTAAACGATAAATAGAAATGAAAAAAACAAAAAATACTATAACACTAAATTCCTATTGAAAATAAATTATAATGCTCGTAAGAACGATGTGAGACAATCAATGTCTCACATCGACATCTATGTCAAAAGCGAATAAGTGAATGCTGACGAGCGGTCACACGGCTACTAACATGCCACACAACGTGAATGTATTGTGACACTTATCGCTAAGGTCCGTTTCGGGATCTAGGTAATTAAATAATTAATATACTAAAGTTTAAAAATTACAAGTATTTATAGCAACTAAAAGATTTACAAAATAAATAATAAACTAATTACGATGAAGTAATACAATAAATAACTTAAATCATTTACTTAGTACTACTTACAAACAATTAAACAGAATGCACATACACAAAATTATACACAATGCACATACACAATAAAACTAAATAACAATAATTGACCAATACAATGCCTCGGAACCGTTGACCTGTTCTAACGTACCGATAGCACACGCGAAAAACACTCGTCAAAGATCAAACGAATACTAACTCTCTGACCGCACTTGGGGCTCCCTTTATATAGGTAGATGAAAGAGATATTTCTAGAAAAACGGAGAGATTCGACACAAAAGTCCTTTTATTGGTTCTTGAAAAATATTAACTATGTAAATAAGTCACAATAGAATAAAAGGTGTTACAGGTAACCAACCGACTTCTTCACAAATAGTTATACAACAAAGACCCTACCTTATTATACCCGGTCCTTTTTAAATATCCATTTATAACTAACCCTCTTGTTACTTTGTCACTTTATTATCTACTATCAACACTTTATAAATTTCTCGATCCAGAACCCTCTCGAACAGACATTCCCTTTCGATATCGTCACAGTATGTATACGACACTAGTCTTCTATCCCGGCCGGTTCCCTTAAGACTTTTGTAAAAGGAATTAAGAGGTCTTCTTCCAGTTGACAACAGAAGAAATTTATGGTCTGGTGTTTTTTTGTAAGGTACATAATCAAAGTTATAGAATATTAAAAAACTTACAACTTTTATAGTAAGCATTTTTTTTCTACAACGCTTTTTCAGCGTCAATAATTAGTGATTTTCCGTATTTTAAAGTCGATCAGTAATTGTTTTTCATTTAGAGTCATTCACTCATGATTAAATTAAATATTGATAATGTTTATTATATTTTAAATTGGTAATAGATGATTGTGTGAATGTTTCACACAAAATTATTTACTCTATTAAGGTTATTTTTCTAACTCTACATAATAAAATGATAAAAAAGTAAATGAGTAAATGTGTGTGGTTTACATAAATTTTTGGATAAACTACCCATAATGAATTAGTATTATATTTACTAATTTAACGTTTGATGTTATTTTCGTTATTGAACGTTAATTAACGTTTTTTTTACAATTGTCAAATATTAAATAAATTATAATTACATTTTAAAAATAATTGAAAATTAAACCTCATCCCCTAAATTAATACAATTAGGGTAATTTTATATGAGTTGATTAACGTAATTCATTAATTTGTAAATTTACACGTTGAAACCATACATCCGAAAAGTTAAACTTGGATAAACAAACAAGTTTGATTTGTGTACCTAAATATTTTGTGTACTGCATTAAATTAATTTAGTCTTCGTTACTTTGTCAAGGTACATCTAATGCAGCTATCTTTATTACTCTAATGCACATTCTATTGCACTACATGAATACTATAGGGAAGGAAAGTATTGTTTTCTTGTTGATTTATCAAAATCTAATTTTTACCGGAAAGCAAATTTTCAGGCCTTCTAAACATAATAGACGACTGATCAGTCTGTGTGTCTGTGTGAAGAAAATATCTCAAAAACGGAATATCGTACAAAGTTGAAACTTCGAATTTAAGTTAAGTACTACTCACGGCTACTATACTAGTCGGTAGCGGTCACGCGCAGCTGCTGTGAGTTATAAGATGACGTAGTCTGGTCCCCACCAACTCGACCGGTGTGTAGTGAAAGTAGAATTTTTGCATTGTTTTTACAAACATAGCGGTTTAGGTATGTTTACATGGGAAATGGATCTTAATTTTAACAATTCTTCGTTTGCGTCCAGAAGTTTTTCTCTAAGTAACTTGTTTTCTTCTTTTAATTCGGTGTTTTCACGTTTTAAGAGATCAGTTTCCTCTGACCACGCAATATTAAAATTTGGCGGTTCTTCATTAAGACGAGGCCTACCTTTCTCTTTGGCTATCACTTCATTTTGTGAACTGCCTGTGTTGTAATTGGATGATGAGTTAAAAATATCATAAACTTCCTTACAAGCGTATCGTTTCTCTGCTCGATTTTTACGTTCACTAAAAGTTGGGTTTACTGGACGTAGAATGGCACTACAAATCGGCAATTTAAATGTGGGACTGAATACGTCTTTCAGACACGTTTTAATGGAAGATGTAGAACTCGGAATTTATACCGTGTACGTAATCCGATTCGTTGAAATGTACTAAACACATGCGACCACTATCAACAGAAAATGAATCGGCTCGCTTGCAAGAATTTATCCACTTCAATTTAGTTTCAATGGCCTTTGGAAAACGGTAAAACTTATAATGCCCAACTCCTTTTGGTGTCTATCGTGATTAGAACACTTGGCAAGCGCACATCACACCATTATTAAAGACTAGTAAAGTATTACAGACCGTATTAAGACAAGTAAACATCACAGACCAACACGGTAGTTATCGTGCGTCGGCTGTCGCTGGTGACCAGTGACGTCAGAGAATTGGGCTTGTCACTGCGCATACTATTGTTTATGATTCCTGCAGTCCAGTAAAGTAACCGTGGTACCACTAGAGGACTTGACATTATTTATATCAAAATCGCTTAACCGGAAAAAGTAGTTTATTCGTGATTTCATATTTAGCGATTTTCTCAAAAACGGCCATAACGAGTTTCTGTAAAATCGCCTCATTCACTAAATTGTTATATTCTACATAATAGGTAAGCGCCATGTTTGTTAAAATGATTAAAGGAGGGCTGTGCTCTAGTGGAATTTGTTTTTAAATTTCGGCTTTAATATGCATTTAACGGCAACATATAAATAAAATTGTAAAAAATAAAATACCTACAACTTTTATTTCGAACATTTTTCTCTGTAACGTATAGTTTAGCGTCGATCAGTCTATATTTTGCTGATAAAAAGAGGTAAAAAAGTGGGATTTCGTACGATCGCGGCTTTAGTGTGCATTCCACGACAAAAGTATAAAATCAAAGTTGTAGGAAATAAGTAAATCTACAAATTTTATTTCGTACATTTATTTCTAGTGAGCCTAGTTTAGTTTCAATAAGTGTTTTTTCCATATTTTTATGTCATACAGAGGTTGATTTCAATTTAGCGTCATTCACTCGAGAATAAATTAGGTTATGTTTTTCATTTTACATTCTTTACTCATGATTAAACATAGGTTATATTTTTAATTATTTACACTGGCACAAGAAAGTCGTGTCGGTGTTTCACACCAGATTTTTTTTTAATATAAAATTCACATACATCCTATTACTTTAATTAAGTCGAATCTTGCTCATAACCGAGAGGTGGAGTATAAATTGTTTGCACTCAATTTGTTAGTTTCAGGCTATAAAAAATAGTTCTGTTTCTTATCACATGGTCAGCAAATTAACTGACTGAATAATTCAAGAACAGAAAAGGTAGAAGTGTAAAATATACTAATCAGAATTATGTCTTCTGAAAGTAATGAATTGTATTATATAGCCAGACCCTGTGGTGAATGAGGTGAAGGTGTAATTTGCAGGGTGGAAAGTATATGTTTTTAAGAGGGCCTGACATGCCGATACGCATACTTTTTAACTCAGTGTGGAAGACAAATTTGTAAAACCTCACTCCTCGCTTTACTTAGTAAATCCTCTAGAGGTTCAAACCAGCCTTTTAACTGATGACCTAAACAACAGGGTAATCAATAATTTTTTTATCGTAGTACAGTTTGCAGTTACAGCTCGCTGTAGTTTTTTGGTTGATTCCTCCGCATTTTAGTAAATCCTTAATTATTTATTATTTTTTAATTATCTGCAATAAATTTGGTCTAATCCAAGTTGAGTTGGTATTAGGTGAATAAAATCAAATAGGAAAATTGGTAGAATGTTTACTGTGGTATAACTGTGATCTCTGTTTCGATAAAGTAAAGCACTTATCTTCGAAGAAACCATATAATTAGTTTTCTTGTCCGAGATTATTGCAAGGGATTTCACGGAAGCGTTTCCAGTGGTTAGTTTGTCCAGTCTTATTAAGTGGTTTTTGGTAACGTAGAAGTTCTGATTCGATTTATTACCCCTGTTCACTATCAGTAAAGTCGTTAAAGCTTTTTTACAAAACCGCACAGCTTTTCAATGTACTGTACAGGCTGTTCCATAAATTGTTACCTGTTTGCTTACTCGTGCCGTTTATGGAATATACTGTGATACTTATCGCTAAGGTCCGTTTTGGGATCTGGGTAAAATGGTTAATTAACAAACTATCGTTTAAAATTACAAATAAATATAAATTTATTTATATCTGTTTATTTAAATCTGTTAATAAATTACAATTACTACAAATAAGATGATAATGACTAATAACTGTGACACTTACCTCTAAGGTCCGTTTCGGGATTTGGGTAAATTAAAGAATTAACACACTAAAGTTTAAAATTACAAGTATTTATTATAACTAAGAATTACAATTAAATAATTGACTAACATCTACAAGTATATTACAGTAAAACTACTTAATAAATAACAAACTAATCAGACTATAATTAACTAAAATAATATATAACTAAATTACTTAATTCTACTTTATGACACAAAATAAATAAAAGTTAAACAAATAAAGTTAATAGCCAGTTATTCGCAGTATCGTTGACCTATTCTAACGCACTGGACAATCTGTATGCACAATCGAATACGCTCACTCAATCACAGACAAATGTAAACTAACTCTGAACCATAAACAAACCGGCGAGTTTATAGGTGAGCTAATGGAGAGTTCGAGAAAAGACAGAGATATTCGATACAGTAATAAAATACAAAATCCTTCTGACGGCTTCTGGATAAATCTTAATAACTGTATACCAAATTCAGTTTAAGAACCAACTGCGAAGTAAACAAACAGTGAATGATGTCACAGCTCCAGAACCGTACGCACCAAAAGTATTATGTGATTTTCATAGTAGGCGTATGCGAAATGACTCGTGCTTAATACTCTTATGAGTAGTTAATTCTTTAGCTTAATAAAATTAAATACTTTAATGGTTTTTATAATTTTAAATGCTTAGGTACTTTAAAAATAAAATTATTATTGTTTACTAATTTTAAAACTCACTTACTTTATTCTCAAAGGTTTACCTTTTTGGTGTTTGTAAATAGAGGACTCGAGTGCATTAGCCATCACTATAAATTAATATCAACTTTTTCAGCAAAAATAAAAATAAACTTACTTTTGTTCATACAGTCGAATAAAGTAATAACTACAATAAAGTTAAACCGTACATGAAACTAAAAGCACCATTCGAACTAGATGCACAATTAAACCGAACCGAACAGTTTAAAATAACAAAGCCAACTAAATTGAAAACTCATTTACGATCATAAAATTTAAAATGACACATACATGAAGAATTTGTAATATAAACATTGAATAAGCCTATAAACAATACGGAGCAGTATGCAACTGAATGCTAAACAAAATTAAGTGATAAGGGAAAGATTTTATTGACGTAAGGGAACGCGGCTGTTCGTTGTTATTGTTTAGCAATTATAAAAGTGTTGGTGTCCACCCGGTGACTAATGCTAGGCTGTTGCATATATTTGTGTGGTGTATTTACTCGTACTACCACAGATGCAGTTTGTTGATTCGACAGTTGGTTCTTACCGTGAACTCACTATAAACAAATTATGATTGAATAGAAGGTGTTATAAAAAGGTCAATTATCTAAATAGGTACCCACCCGGCTCTCACAATACTGAATGACAACAAAAGCCAGGCTTACTTTTACTATAAAAGACAATTTATACATACCGGTAACACATAATATTTAACTATTTCTTGGAAAACGCTATTTATTACTATTGTTGTTTACGTTAACGTTTTTAATATCTCGATCTTCCTCGAACATTCTCGAACCCATATTCCCTTTAGATATTGTCACATAACTAATAAACTATATGAACTAAATAACTTATCAACTAATTGTAATAAATTAATGAAATTAAATGAACTTAATAAATAATCTCGGACTTAATTAAACTAAATACTACTCCCAACTAATTATAGTATACTGATGTTAACAGTACGCTGGATCTTCTCAAAAAACATAACTGATACACAGTATCCAATTGGCTTCAACTACACAATTACTAACTGAATGACAGATCAAAACTAACTAAAAAGGGCATCATGACCTCTTTAAATACTAACTCATTGGGGTTCTAGATCAACAAAAGTTTTTCTATATATTTATAATACATGACAAGGGGATGGATTATCACCCTTGATGTTCAATATAGTGCTGGACAAAGTTATGAAGGAATGGGAAAAGGAATTGAAATCGGAATCGAAATGGGAACCAATCAAAATAGGAAAAATCCACATACCATACCTAGCCTTTGCAGACGATCTAGCGATATTGACAAGGGACACAGATGAAGCAACGACATAAATTGAAAAACTTACAGAATGCGTGGAAAAATTGAGCCTTCAAATTTCATTCGAAAAGACAGAATTCTTCGGGACCAAAACAGAAACAAAAGAACTAAGAACAAAATACGGAAAAATCAACAGAGCGAAGTTCTTCAAGTATCTGAGGGAGATAATCGAGCCGAAAAATTCTCACAAATCCTAAGATTACAAAAACTGAAAAATGCATTTGGACAAGTTCAGAATCTGTACAACAAGAAATCGGTGTCTATCAAACAGAAAATCAGGCACGACAACACGGTTGTGCAATCAGCAGCATTGTATGCAAGCGAGACTTTAGCTTTGGATAAAAGAAACGAAATGGAAAACATCAAGAACGAGGAAAGAAGGATAATCAGGAAAATTTTACGACCAAGACACACCAAAGACGGTTACAGGTTACAGAAGATAGAAACGACAGAAAAATTCTCTAACATCGAAATCGACATGAGAAACAGAAGAGAGAAATTCTACGGACACATACAGAGATTTCCGACACACAGATTAACAAGACTCAATCAAATTACTAAGTGGCAATCAACAACAAACTGAGTAACACAAATCAAAGGTGATCTACAGAAGGCGGATATTGAAACAGAGGAAATTTTCGACAGAGATAGCTTTAGAGTCAAAATCAACAAATGGGAAGTTACACTAGAGCCAAAGGAACCGAAGCCATACAGGCCAAAATGGGATGAGGAGCGAAAAAAGCAACACAGCATAAGAATGAAACTGTATTGGCAAGATAAGAAAAACAAAAAAATGAAAAACAAAACGAAGCATTTGCTTAGCGTCTTCCATTTCAAGGGAGTGTTCGCAAATAATAATAATAATAATAATATAATATACACAATTTTTCTTTCGGTTTTAGATGAATCTTAAAAAAAGGTAAACACATTAAATTTGAATAAAGAAAACATTTATAAAGTCAATCAAAAAAATATTTCATTACAACTTCTGGATACCCGTACCTTCGAAGGTACCTAACCGTCACGACAATAGGCCTATACTAACAATTTGTACACTATATTTTTAAACGTTTCTTGGAAATAAACCGATTTATTATTGTTATTATTTATAATAACACTTTTAAAATCTCAATTCTGCTACAGAATGTGGGAACGCAGTTTCTTTATAGAAATATTACCACAGTATTGTTTTTATGTTGATTTTTCGAAATAGAGTTTTTATCGGAATTACAAAGTAGCATTGTTCAGTAATATACTTCACATGTATAAGGGAGTAAATTATTCATTTTAAAAAACGGACAAACTGTGGACAAAAATACCTGAATTAAAAGTTGTAAGTTTTTAACATTCTCTTGCCTATATGTATATATAGGAAGGAAAGTATTGTTTTCATGTCGATTTTTGGAAATCGAGTTTCCACCGGATCTACACGTTTCCAGACCCTTTGAACCCAAAAAAAATTTTTTTTAGCGGTTGGTTGGTGTGTTGTGTGTGTGTGTACGCGCGCGTGTGCGTGTGTGTGTGTGCGTGCGTGTGTGTGTGTGTGTGTGTGTGTGTGAACAGAATATCTTAAGAACGGAACATCGTACGACCGTGAACTAGAAATTAAGTTAGGCACCACTACCGGACCCGAGAAAAGCATTTTCATCAAAATCGGTCAACCGGAAGTGGTAGTTTATTCGTGTAATTTTCACGTTTATGCGATTTTCGCAAAAACGGCTCCTACGTTCTTTTTAAAATCGCCTCGTTCACTAAATTTTTTATGCTTTACAAGATAAAGTAGGCGCCATGTCTGCTGGAATTCTTGGAGAGGCTTTTTTACGTAAAAATATTGTTTTTTTTAGATTGCGACTTGAATATGAATTTTAGCGCAAAATTATATGAATAAATGTTGTAGAGCATTTAAAAACCTACTACTTTTAATTAAACGTATTTTTGTATGACGCTTAGTTTAGCGGTAATTAGCAATTTTCTGTTTTTTTTCTCACGAAAACGTGTAAAAATTCGACTTTTTTAAGATTTCAGCCTTTTTACGACAAAAAAGTATTTTGTCAAATTTATAGGAAATTAAAAGATCTGAAACTTTTATTTAGAGCGTTTTTCTCTACAGACCCTAGTTTAGCGTGAAAGAGTGATTTTCCGTATTTTAAGCCAAACTGAGGTTGATTATCATTTTGCGTCTTTCACTCATGATGAAAATTAGGTTATGTTTATTGAGGTTAGTTTTTTTGTTATTTTATAATTTTTTATTACTAATGTTAGATTATATTATTCATTATTTGCATTGGCAAGAGATAGTTATGTGATTGTTTCACACCAGATATTTTAATTGCCTATGACTTTAGTTAGATACATTGTCGTAAAATGGATATAAAGGTCACTATCTTAAAAGGAAACCCACTTTTGTACCGAATCTGATGAAAAAAATAGAAAAAATCACTAATTGACGCTAAACTAAAGTTCTAGAAAAAAGTTTGTAAAAGATGTACGTTTCTTTTAATTTCCTACAAATTTTATTTATAACCTTTTATTCTAAAATGCATATTAAGGCCACAATCTTAAAAAAACCATTTTTACCACGAGAACAGAGCTCGTCAAGAATATTAGCAGTTTACTCTATCTTGCAGTGCAAGACTATAAAAATGACTATAACAAGCACGGGAAGTTTTAAGTAATTATTTGCACTTGATCTGCATCTTCTAGGGCTACAAAAAAAAATTCTGTTCCTTATCACATGAACAGCCAATTATATGACAGAAGCATTTAAGAACAGAAAAGGCAGAGGTGTAAAAGACACTAGACAGAGTTATCTCTTCTGAGAGTAATGAATTTCATTATACAGCCAGACCCTGTAGTGAATGAAGTGAAGGCGTCATTTGCAGCGTGAAAATTAGATGTTTCTCAGAGGGCTTGGCATGCTGATAAGTATAATTTTTCACACAGTGAGGAAGGTAATCGTAAACCACTTCACTCCTCGAGTTACTTAGTAAAGTCTCTAGTCCAGAGGTTTAAACCACCCTCTTCTCTGAAGATCTAAACAACTTAATATACTCATATAAGGCAAGAAAATGTAAAGATTTGGTTTTAGTCAACCGTGTGAGTACTGGGTTGCTAGTTAAAATATCAGTTCTTAGAAGATAACAGAACTAATCGTGGATTGAACCTCGAACCTTCTGGTATAGTTGTTAATTATGTTGATCACGGCACCAATCGATTGATCCACCGAAACAATCAATCAAATAGTTATTATCCAATTTGTGAACAATTACATTAATGTTAAAATTTAAATTAAATTAATGGTAAATTTTCTCCGTTCTACAAAAAGAAATTTAACACTTTATAATGAAATATAATTTTGAGTTAACTTGAAATCTATTAAATTATCAGTTCAAGGATTTTAAAGTAATCAAATTCTAAAACTTTTCACTTCAATTTTCAAATATAAACTCTAAATATGATAAAACAACTTTTTTATAATCATTTAATCCGAACAAGTAAAAACTTCTGGGTAATACCCATCAATATAAAAATTATATATAATAAAAATATGTGTAAAGAGTAAAAAGTTTTACATTTAAGCTGATTTGTCTTAATAATTTAAGTTCATCAAAGTTGCGCTAAATTTTTTCTGCTGAATTTTTACTCTTATTTGCCTAATATGAATGTAATATAGGGAACAAAAGTATTGTCTTCTTGTTGATTTTTCGAAATCGAGTTTTCACCGGATATACAGAATGAAAAATGAATATTTATTAGCTTATTTTGAAAGACGAAGATTCCGTGGTTCAATTCCCAGTAAAGGTAATTACTTTTATATGGGTTTGAGTACTAGAAAGTGGTTACAGGTGTACCTTCTTCTTGTTAGAGTTCAATTAATCTCTCAAGGATGGTCGGTCTGAATCTGTACAATACTACATCCTCATTTACATGTAATACATAAATCAATCGTCTTACATTAGATCATAGGCCTAGATTGCTTATTGTTTTTTATTCAACAGATTGCAACGTACACATATTTGGGATAAAATTATAAATATGGAGTTAGATTGGGGTAGATCTTGGCAGTTGTCGGTGAAAATTATACAGTAAATAATTTTCTTTATTAATTTTCTTTTCTAACCCACCGAGTTGGTCTGGTATAAATTTTGCAGTTGGTCTGATAAAGTCATAGCCGCCAACCAGCTGTTTTTCTTTTTTGGAGGCGAAGGTTTCGCAATTCAAACCTAAGTAAAGGTTTATAAAAAAAAGACATATGACAACCGACAAATAATAAGTTACTCTATCTTGCAGTTGCTCTATCTTGGTTTCAAAAATTAAGTATGTTAATAACAAGAAATATTGATAAGCCAATGTTGTAGTAGAAGTTTTAAAGTTTTGAAAAATAGGCTGGGTAATGCGGGGGATGGGCGCATGTTGCCAGGTTGTGTACGTGAAATCCTGTCGGACTGTCTACCTGAATGGACAGACTGCATTGTCAATTCAGGTAGACAGTCAGATTCAGGCAACATGGGTAGTAGCGCCCGACCCCGCATTACCCAGTCTATTTTTCAAATTTTAAAAGGTCTACCACAACATTGGCCAATCAATATTTTATGTTATTAACATATTTGTACTAAGTTTTTTACGCTGAATAAAACGATAGTTTGCCCGTGCCGAACGATCGAGAGGTTACCGAGTTAGCAAGGGTTCAGAATATTGTTAATAAATCAAAATTTAATTAACGTACGAATTTGAAATTTCGTACACGGTGTAAGAATATAATTGTCTACGTTGTCTTAAAATTCAAACTTCTCGGTCAAATAATTATCGATTTACACGCCTCTAAACGCATGAAATTTGTTGCGGTAGCAAAACTAACCGGGTATTTTTGTCTTCCAACCTCGATATGGCAATTTTAAAACAAAATTAAAAATATACAATTATTATGGTTCAACAGAGAATAAAATGAGCTAAATTTTGATGTAAAGTGTGTTAAAATCCGACTGATAGTTTTTAAGATACAAAGGTTCAAACTCGGGTGTCTGTGATTATGAAACCGATAATAGACACTGGTTACCAGTGCGTTTATAGTAAGGTTCAATTAACCATACTTTCATGAATGGTTGGCCTGAATCTGTATAAGACTCACCACATTTTCACGTCATATATATCTCATCTCATTGGATCATGAAGTTGCTTTTTGTTCTTAACAAATTCAATGCTGAGTAATTATGAGGTATCTCTCCCTCCAGGCTGATTACTCATGTTCTCCACTTGCTTTATTTACAACTGTATGTTACTTACGTTTTTATAGATTTTTTTTTATTTCTGACCTAAAAATGTATTTATATTTGCTAATAACATTAAAGTAAACAATTCAATGTTGTTTTTAGATTTTTGTTTAATTTATTTCCATTATTTATTTTCGCCTGTTATAGTAAATACATTTATTGTTTGAATGTTTCCATGTATTGTTACGATTTACGCGTAATTTATCATATATATTTAAACTACAAATAATACATGTCTTTTTAAAATAAACCCAAAACTATAAGACATTTTGCATCGAGAGATATTAAATTCTTAGCTTCACCCTGAAACCCGATAAAAATTCTGTATGACTACAATAAGCGAGGGTTTAAAATCGTGTGACGAAAATTCAAGAACGAATTGCACGATTACAAAGAAAAATCTTTCTGAGGGCTATACAGTAGCAACAAACAGATAGATAGATATTCGACAGGCGATCTCCTTCCAGAATTATTAAAAATATCAACAAAACGGACACCTACCCATGACCTGCTAGGCGAGTCACTAGCACTGAATGTGTTAAATTGAACAAATTGCAAAGTACGCTATCAGTATACGTATAATAATAATAACAATAAAATTACGTATATTGAGACAGTAAAATTACAATTGCATTATTACCATTTCACTAACATTAAACAAACAAATTATAGTAAACAAACTAAAGATAATGACAAAATGCAATAAAAAAAATAATCTCGTTATATTCCTTCAAATGCGCACAATTGATATTGGCCTAGCCGTCTCTCAAGATTCGTATCAAATTAAAATAAGAGTAACTGTTAGGTATATTAATAGATAATACATTGATGCAGCCAAATTTCTAGTAATAATAATTTCATTATAATTTTACAAAGATAATAGAAAACAATCTAGTCTACACAAAAATTAGTCGCTAAATAAGTAGCAAAACTTGATAATTAGGTACTTTTAGCAAAATTAAACTTGAAAATATAAAGTTCCGACTTCAAATAAGCATTCAAAACAACAGATCTATTAGTATACGTTTTAGAGATAAAATTTAAAAAAAAATACTGGTGGGGAACACTCGACGTTCTCCTGCCTATGTAAATTAAAGTAGCTATATTACTTATTTAATCATAAATAACCAAAGCAAAATGAAAAACATAACCTCAATTTAATCATGAGTGAACGACCCAAAATGAAAATCAACCTATATCGGACTAAAAAAATACGAAAAATCATCGATTGACGCCTAAGCTAGGCTCTGTAGAAAAAAATTGTTTAATTCGACGTTGTAGGTTTTGAAATTTCCTAAACTTTTATTATTACAATTTTGCCCTAAAACGTATAGACCACAATCTTTAAAAAACCCACATTTTTTACTACAAGAGCATAAGCTCTATTTCTGTGGACATTGTGCTTACCCTTTCTTGTTAAATTTTTTTTTTAATGAGGTGATATAAAAGAAAATAGTATTTTAAGAATTTTTTTTGAAAAACGCAAAAATGAAAAATCCTACGAATAAACTAATACTTCTGGTAGACCGATTTTAATGAAAATTTTCGTTTCAGGTCCCCTATTGGTACCTAACTTAGTTCCAAGTTTCAACTTCGTACGACATTCCGTTTAGAGATATTTAAAATAAAGATTTATTTTCAAAATTAAATTTCGGAAAAATCGACATGAAAACAATACTTTCTTTCCCTATTTATTTACATCGGATAAAAGAAAGTAGAAATATATAGATATTTTATATACGGGTGTTAAGATTCGGGAACCGAATACGGGGGATTTAAAGTCATCTGTCGAATTCAATACCAACTAAACAATTTATATCGACGGTGAAAATTATTAATTTATTTTACTTTTTGTTGGCACAACAAAAAAATCTAATAAAAATATTGTGTTCTTTAAGTTTTCTTATATCTTTATTTATTTTCTATCCCAGGTTTTTCCTCAGGGAAATTTGATTCCTTTGTAACAAGTTTCATCGTTTGATGTAGCTTTCAGTTCCTACTGAGAAAATTTTCAAATAAAATTCTCTGCTTTTTTTCTCTTTAATAATCAAGAGCTATTTATATTTTCCTTAAAATGGAAAAATGAAAATATAATCAGGAAATTTCTTCTAGTGTTGTGGTAAACTACAGAATCGGTGGGTGTTAAAGTATATTCCAGTATCTTATCGGGAATCAAACCCGGCACCTTCCATTTTTCCTTGTACAGCGGTGTCTCGTTAGCACTCTACTTACTAGGCCAAACAGATCACGATATATTTAATTATTTATTTTGAACATTCTCTTGCCATATATTGATATATAGGAAAGGATTGTTTTCATGTCGATATTTTAAGATCTAGTTTTCACCGGAAATACACACTTTCGGCTCCCCTGAACAAAGAAATCATGATTTTTACGATTGGTCTGTGTATTTCTGTGTAAAAAAATATCTCAAGAACGGAATATCGAAAGAAGTTATAACTTGGAACTAAAGTTAGGTATGAACAGGATTCGAAAAGAACATTTCACAAAAATCGGTTAACGTGAAGTAGTTTATTCATGCAATTCTTCACTTTTTCCGATTATATCAAAAACGGATTGCACGATTTTTTAAAAATCACTTCATTTACTATAAATTATTTGCTCTACAAGATATGGTAAATCTGCTAAAATTCGTTACGTACGGGCTGTGCTCTCTGGTAAAATTAAAAAAAAAAGATTTGCGGCCCCAATATACATTGTAGAGCAAAAGCGTATAATTAAAGTTGTTGTTGTTCAGGTCATCAGCCAAAAGGGTGGTTTGAACCTTTAAAGGCTTTATTAAGTAAAACGAGGAGTGAAGTGGTTTACCTTTTCTTTCCGCAATGAATTAAAAAGTATGCTTATCAGCATGCTTACCACTATATCAAAACCAGATAAAATTCTATATTTTTTGTAGCCCTGGAACTAACAGATCGAGAGCAAACAATTTTACACTCCACTAGCCTGTTATGGGCAAATTAATGTTATAGGAAATTGAAAACCTACATTTTTGTTTAAACATTTATTTTAAAACGGATTGTAAGATTTTTCAGAAGTCACTTCATTTACTACACAATTGTGCTCCACAATAGTAATTAATTTTTAAAAATAATTTTTTTTCAATAAAAGTAACAGATATACCAATAGATGGCAGTATAATTTATGGCAGTATGAGTAATTTTTGATGGCAGAATGGTAGTGATAATTAAAGTGATAGGAAATAAAGCAATCTAAAATTTTTAGTATAATTTATCGACACACACACACACACACACACACATACACACACACAAGCACACCGGCACACACACACACACAAATCGAAGAAATACAATGATATAATGTACATCTACCAATTTAGTACATACCCATCTAGTACATACTGCCCATTTTATTTGACAAGCTAGTCAACCAACGCTACAGATAAGAGATCTAATATCAATTGCATTGCAGGTATAGTAATATAAGATGTTTAATTTTGTAAACTTAAATTTGATAAAAGTACCAGCAACATATCCTGCCCTCTGACTACATTTATTTATTATATATGTGGGTAAATACTTCAGTCGAATGTCGTTATACATAGGACAGTGTAGCAAGAAGTGAGCGACCGTTTCATTCGCCCTTAAATTACAAATCGGACACAACTCTTCACAATTAATAAAAATCTGGTGTGAAACACTCACACAACTTTCTCTTGCCAATGCAAATATTTAACAATATAACCTAACATTAGAAATAAACAAAAAACTAACCTAACCTCAATAAACATAACCTAATTTTAATCATGAGTGAAATACGCAAAATGAAAATCGACCTCAGTTGGGCTTAAAAATACGGAAAATCATTCTTTCTCTCTAAACTAGACTCTGTAGAGAAAAATGCTCAAAATAAAAGTTGTAGATCTTTTAATTTTCTATAAATTTAATTATAAACACTTTTGTCGTAAAATGCATACTAAGGCCAAAATCTTAAAAAAATCAATTTTTCACACATTTTCGTGAGAAAAAAACAGAAAATCGCTAATTACCGCTAAACTAAGCGTTATACAAAAAAAAACTTTGAAATAAAAGTTGTAGAATTTTAAATTTTCTACAACTTTTATTATGTAAATTTTTGCTCTAAATTGCATAATAAAACCGTAATCTTAAAAAAAACAATGTTTTTACGTGAAAACAGTTTCACCCAGAATTTCAGCAAACATGACGCCTACCCTATCTTGTAGAGAATAAAAAATTGAGTAAACCAGGCGATTTTAAAATAAAATCGTAGGACTAGTTTTTGAGAAAATCGCAAAAAAGTGAAAAGTTACACGAATAAACTACTACTTCCGGTTGACCGATTTTGATGAAAATGTTTATGTCGGGTCCGGTAGTGGTATGTAACTTAAGTTTCATGTTTCAAGTTCGTACAATGTTCCGTTTTTGAGATATTTTGTATACACACACACACACACACACACACACACAGACCAATCGCTAAAAACATGTTTTTGGGTTCAGGGGGTCTGAAAACGTATAGGTCCGGTGCAAACTCGATTTCGAAAAATCGACATAAAAACAATACTTTCCTTTCTATATATTCATATAGGCAAGAGAAAGTAAAAAAAACCACAACAATTTACATACACGAAAATTGCTCTGTCCGTAGCCAGCCTCAGCTGTAATATACATCACAGTTTATGAATGGTTATATTAAATCGAAACTGTTCTTCTATTTCAAAGTTTGGGCTCAGGGACTTATATACCGTGAAACTAACAGAAGCTATTGTTCTCTGTCTATCCGACTCCCAAACAGCATTCAAATGCGATGCGAACAATTTCCCTATACGAATACATAGGAAGGAAAATAATTGTTTTCATGTCAATTTTTTGAAACTGATTTTTCACCGGATCTGCACGTTTTCAGCGCCCCTGAACCCAAAAAAAAGTTTTAGCGATTCGTGTGTGTCTGTGCGTGTGTGTGTGTGTGTGTGTGTGTGGGTGTGTGTGTGTGTGTGTGAAAAAATTTCAAAAACGGAACATCGTACGAAGTTTAAACTTAAAACTTAAGTTAAATACTACTACAGGACCCGACACGAACATATTCATCAAAATCGGTCAACCGAAAGTAGTAGTTTATTCGTGTCCTTTTTAACTTTTTTCGATTTTATCAAAACCAGCTCCTACAATTTATTAAAAGTTGTCTCATTTAATACCATTTTTACTTTCTCTTGCCTATATGAATATATAGGAAGGAAAGTATTAATTTCATGTCGATTTTTCGAAATCGAGTTTTCACCGGATCTATACGTTTTCAGACCCCCTGAACCCAAAAAACATGTTTTTAGCGATTGGTCTGTGTGTGTGTGTGTGTGTGTGTGTGTGTGTGTGTGAACAGAATATCTCAAGAACGGAACATCGTACGAACTTGAAACTTGAAACTTAAGTTACATACCACTACCGGACCCGACACAAACATTTTCATCAAAATCGGTCAACCGGAAGTAGTAGTTTATTCGTGTAATTTTTCACTTTTTTGAGATTTTCTCAAAAACTGGTCCTACGATTTTTTTTTAAATCGCCTGGTTTATTCAATTTTTTATTCTCTACAAGATAGGGTAGGCGCCATTTTTGCTAAAATTCTTGGTGAGGCTGTTTTCACGTAAAAACGTTGTTTTTTTAAGATTACGGCTTTAATATGCATTTTAGCGAAAAACTTTATATAAAAACAAGTTGTAGAGAATTTAAAATTCTACAACTTTTATTTCAAACATTTTTTTGTATAACGCTTAGTTTAGCAGTAATTAGCGATTTTCTGATTTTTTCTCACGAAAACGTGTGAAAAATCGATTTTTTTAAGATTTCGGCTTTAGTACTGCTATCGATGTCCAGTGGTGAAGTTCGTAAATGATATTTATAAACAAATAAATAAGTTTAACAACTTTCTTCAATTTTAAAATATATGTATATTTTAAAATTTCGATTAAAACCTTTTAAAAACAATTAAAACTTTTAAAATCTTAACTTGAAAACTTCCTTATTAAAATAATTGTATATTAATTATTTAGTCTTTTTTTTTATAAAAAAACTGTAAATGCTTCTCTCCTTTTCAAAGATTTAAAAAAGACTCAACTTTCAACAATCCTTTTTTAAAATTTTGGAATTTTAAATTTTCTTTTTTCTCTTTTTTGTTTTGTTTTATTTATCTTACTTACATCTGGAAGCTGGAAATCATCTGTATTTATGTTGAGATGTAAATGTAACAAATGTAAATGTTGACATGTCTTGGTTATATCAGTTGTGTCAATTGTGTAGAGGGTATGTGTTTACGTGTGTGTTTATTGTAATTGTGTGTAAGGAATGATGTTTATATACTTGTCTCATAATCTATTACAATCTTCCCCCCCCTTGGGAAACATACACAAGCAAAAGGAATAAGGGGTGGGTGCTTAAATGTCGAGAACAAAAAAGATGAGTACGGAGCAGTTGTCGGCCTGAGACGGTAAGTTACGATCATTCGGGGCCCCTTTCATAACACATTCACACATCAAGTAACATCGGATACACCTTTAATACCAACATCACAAGCTCGAGAGTCGCGACGTACCTCACCTAATAATATTACTAACCTTGGTAATTTATGATACCTTTTTAAGATTAGAGATATGTTCTTTGGATATTTCTCCCCCGACAGTCTTACGGAGTAAGGCTGTAACAGGTGTAGAGAATCCAATTATATAAAATGGTTCCGACCACCGGTATGCCATTTTTGCACAAATATTTTTCTTTTTTGAACTTACGGGATGAGTTTTAAGTAAAACTTTATCTCCCACCGAAAATGGATTTGGATGGCGTGTAGCATTATATCTACGTGCCATATCATGATGAGACTTAATTAGTTGCCGTCTAATTGTACTCATCATGTTGCTCGATCGTACGGGATTCCGATGAAGGATATCCTGAATATTCCACGCTCTATCCAAGGGCGTTTGGGCTTGAAAATTATGTAATATGTCAAAAGGACATGCACCGTGGGCAGTATGTTGTGCCATATTAAAGGCTAATTGAAACCAAAAGAGGGATTTATCCCATGTCGTTTGTGCAGTTGCGTGGTACGCGATAAGAATAGACCTAAGATTTCTATTCAGTCTTTCAGCATGAGATGGGCGTGGGTGGTAAGGAGATAGAGTGGTTCTTTTAATTCCTAAGGTAAAACAAAAGTTTTTAAACATTGTGGAGTTAAATGTTTTGGCATTATCCGTGACAATTAACCTCGGAATTGAGTAGTTCTGAAAGATACGTTTTAATTCATCTATAATAGAGGATGTATTAGTATTTTTTAATGGAGCTAACCAAGTAAATTTTGAAAAACTATCCACCACCACCAGAATATATTTATAACCTTGGTTAGTTTTTGGAAGACTACCAACGGTGTCAATAAATAACGTATCAAATGGTATTGTTGGAACTCTTGAACTAAGATTCCCCCATTTATAATTCATGCCAGGTTTGCTGCGTTGACAGATCATGCAAGCATTCACCTTTAAAGGAATTTCCTTATATATGTCAGGCCAATAAAAATGCTTTGTTATTTTATGTATAGTTTTGTCAATACCTAAATGTCCTCCTATTTCCGAATGATGAAAATATTTAAAGACTAAATCTTTTAAAGAATTGGGGAGAACAATTTTGGTCGGATTATGATTTTTGTCTTGTAGACAGAGGATCCCTTTTGATAAACAAAATTTATTGTTCATTTGTTGTTTTTGTTTAAGGATAAAGGTATCCTGTTTTTGATGTTGTTTTATATCTGTAAAGGAAAGGGGAAACTGTGATAATAAAGCATTGATATACGATATCTCTTTTGCTGTATCTTCATTATTTAATTCATACATTCTCGATAATGCATCAGCCACATTATTATTTGAACCACGAATGTGATTAATTTTAAATTTAAAGACGGATAAGCGTAATAACCATCTAGCCAACCGACCTAATTGTTTTGGTCGTGAAAGAAGCCAGGCTAAAGCTTGGTTATCCGTTTCTAAAAGAAATTCACGGTGCGTTAGATAAGTTCTAAAGTGATCTGTCGCGAAAACAACTGCCAGACATTCACGTTCATATGCAGAAAATTTTCTTTCTGCTTCTGTCAATGTTTTAGAGGCGTATGCTATAGCTCTTCTGGACCCTTCATGTTCTTGGAGTAACACCGCCCCTATACCTGTATCTGACGCATCTGTTTGTAAAATGAATTCTTTAGAAAAGTCTGGTATGGAGAGAACTGGAGGATTAGCAATTGCTTGTTTAAGATCTTCGAACGCTTTTCTTTGGGAGTCTCCCCAAACAAACTGAGTATTTTTACGTCTTAATCTATTCAGGGGTTCGATCCTGTCAGCATAATTTTTAAGTTTAATATCATAGGTTAATTCATGAGTACAACCTAATTTAGCCGTAAGTACATCCGGAAATTCTTTACACAAATTATTTATTTTATTTTTAATGTATTCAGATTGCTCTATATTATTAATTTGATCTGGAAATATATTTATTAAATAAAATTTTTGATTCTTTAACCATTCAAAGGTTATTTCTGATTTTATAGCATTAAAAATAGCACGTGTTTTATGTAAAAAGTGCATACCAAGTATTATTTCATGGTGTATCTTTTTTAACACTTTGAAATTTATTTTCCATGATAGATTGTGTAGGTTAATTCGAACCCACACTTGTTTAGTAATTTCCAAAGGGAATTTGTCAGCTGTGAGGCAGATTGCGTTAAGTTTTTCCTCTTTTATGATTGCATTGCTATTTTTCAAAAGTACATACATTTTTTGGTTAATAATATTATGTGTAGAACCTGAATCAATAAGCGCGTTAAATATATTATTTTTAATTTTTATTTTTAAACCTTTCAATGTATTTTTATAAGTTAACCTTTGTTTTCCTATCTTTAAAGATTTACCCATCTCATGTTTACAAACACGAACCATATGAGTATGCTGCGCGTGTTTGTATCCGTTTAGTTTTTTGACATGTTTTTATTGTTTTTCTGTTGCCAAAGTCTACAATTTCGTTTAATGTGACCTGGTTTATTACAATAAAAACATTTTAATATTGTTTTTGATATTTGTGACCCAATGTTATCGGATGTCGTATTTTGTGATATGATTTGTTTACCTTGAAGAGGCATTGTGTTATTTATAGAGTTTAGTGCGCTTGTATCGTTCATTTTTGATGAACCTATCTCATGAAGAGTTCTAGCATAAACCCTCTCATATACATAAGCATCCAATTTATTAAAATCATGTAAGTTATTGGGTCTACCAATTATGCCTAAATGTGTAGCATATATTTCATTTAAACCAGTTAATATTATATTAATCAACTCACCTTCGGTGAGGTTAAGTCTTAATACATCATGATTTTCTAAGATTTCTCTTATGTATTCTGTCAAGGTTTCCATTTGTGACTGATTTCTGTATAATAATTTTAATTTTAATATCTCTTTCATTTTTGGTGTGATCAGTTTATTCACCAAATCTCGATGAAACTGATCAAAATTGTGGTTATTTCTAATGGAATTTTCAAAAATTTGTTCCGTAAAACCGGTCATAAATGGAGTTAATAACACCAAGGGTATATCTACTGCATAACGTTTTTGTATTTGTTTAATAATTTTGATATTTCTAACCAACGTATCAATATCACGTCCATCTGTGATAGCTAATTGTTTTAACTCGTTTTCAATCGGGTTTGCGATTTTTGTCCAATTAAAATTTAATTCACGTTGGACATACACAGGGTTATTGTGACCTATCGCATTTGGTATTAATATATCATGAACATCATTCCTAAAAACGGGACTTTGTATTACTCGATGATGTATCAAGCTAATTTGATCATCATTAACAATTTCTTGCCTTTGGTTAGGTACTGGGTTGTTATTTAAACGTACCTCTTCGAAATTTAAATTTTGGTCAAGATTAGGTCTAATTTCAATATTGTGTAACTCATTAGCCTTCCAATTATCAAATTCCTGTTTTAAATTTTGAAAATCTACAACCTTATCTGGTTTATTCGCTAATATAAACAGTAAGAGTTTATTAAGACGGTCGTCAAAAACTTCAGCATTATATTTCTCTATATCGTTTAAATTTTCTGTGTTTTGTAACCGCACAAAATAATTTTGACACTCAGTTAATTGTTTATTGAGGTCAAATCTACGTATTGCATTAATGTCAGTTTGTCGTCCGTTATCTATCAATTTTTGTAATCGTTGTTTTCTCTGTCCTATATGTCCGGTTGTTACGCTTTTTCGTAGTCTCAGTTGAAAGTTAAGGTTGTTGTCATCCAGTCTATTAGGGTCAATAAGTGGTGTTACTTGTTGTTCCATAATTTATATTCGGTAATTGTGTGTTTGACGAATGTGTGTAAGACGACTTACCAGATAACTGATGTATACCTTTTTCCAGATGTAAGGACGTTGTCCTTTTGGCCGAAATTGGAGTTGATTTGAAGTTGGAGGATTGTTGAAAGATTAGTGAAAGATAGGCGTTTACGATGATAATATTGTGTTCGGAAGTTTTATGTTGAAGTCTGTTTCTGCTGACGTTCTATGATGTCTTTGATTTCTGTTGTTGATTTCCTTTTAAATTTCTGATAATTTTTGTTAGATTTCTTCTTTCAGTTTTCCGTTTTTCCTTTCTCCTGTTGAAATTTCCCTTATATTTTTATCTTTCCCGGTCGATGCACCATTTGCTATCGATGTCCAGTGGTGAAGTTCGTAAATGATATTTATAAACAAATAAATAAGTTTAACAACTTTCTTCAATTTTAAAATATATGTATATTTTAAAATTTCGATTAAAACCTTTTAAAAACAATTAAAACTTTTAAAATCTTAACTTGAAAACTTCCTTATTAAAATAATTGTATATTAATTATTTAGTCTTTTTTTTTATAAAAAAACTGTAAATGCTTCTCTCCTTTTCAAAGATTTAAAAAAGACTCAACTTTCAACAATCCTTTTTTAAAATTTTGGAATTTTAAATTTTCTTTTTTCTCTTTTTTGTTTTGTTTTATTTATCTTACTTACATCTGGAAGCTGGAAATCATCTGTATTTATGTTGAGATGTAAATGTAACAAATGTAAATGTTGACATGTCTTGGTTATATCAGTTGTGTCAATTGTGTAGAGGGTATGTGTTTACGTGTGTGTTTATTGTAATTGTGTGTAAGGAATGATGTTTATATACTTGTCTCATAATCTATTACAGTACGCATTGTACGACAAAAAAGTAACTTATATAATAAAATTTATAGAAAATTAAAAGATGTACAACTTTTATTTAAAGCATTTTTCTCTACAGAGCCTAGTTTAGCGTGAAAGAGTGATTTTCCGTATTTCTAAGCCAAACTTAAGGTCGATTTTCATTTTACGTCTTTCACTCATGATTAAAATTAGGTTATGTTTATTAACGTTAGTTTTTTGTTTATTTCTAATGTTTTATTACTAATGTTAGGTTTATTGTTAATTATTTTCATTGGCAAGAGAAAGTTGTGTGAGTGTTTCACGCCAGATTTTTTATATATGCTACAAGATAGGGTAGGCGCTATATCTGCTGAATTTTTGGGGAGGCTGTTACCTCGAAGAAAAAATGGTATTTTTTAAGATTGCGGCCTTAATATGCATTTTAGCGCAAAAATATATTATAAAAGTTGTAGACAAAGTTGTAAAAACCTAACACTTTTTTTCAAACATTTATTTGTGTAACGCTTAGTTTAGCGGTAACATTGGTCTGCATCAAAAATTCCCCTTGAACTTTAATATGTGATATTAATGTATTTTGACCCTCTGAATCCAAATCTGACCTCCCTTTTGGTCCATCACCTACCATTTTTAGGAGGTGGGCCACTCCCCCTTATTTGGGAAATTTCAACTTTTTATCAGTCTGGTGTAACTATGATATGAAATTATGCAGTTGTATCACGGTTTTATGGTTCTTCAAGGCCTACCTAACACTGAAAGAGTACAATAAGAGAGTATTGATGTATTGATACGTTTTGTGCATTTTTACTTAAACAATTTTCTGGTTCAAGATACTTGTCATCGAATACATATACTAAAAGAGAGTGGTTTTACTTGGAGATAGCTTTTTTCTTGTACTGATCTCTGGGAGTTTCACGCAAGAGTGACTAGCAATAGTTTGCTAACATACTTGAGTTCCACTTCCCAGAGAACAGTTTTTCGAAGAGTGCAATGTGTCGATGAAACCTTCTCTGTGTGCATCGTAAACTTCTCCCAATTTTTCTGGGAAAAAGTCCAAATGCGCGTATAAAAGGTGCAATTTTAATAACATGTTGCAACCCATCAACTCATATGCAGATACCAATTCTTCGACGAGTTCAACATAATTTTCACTAAGCTAAGCTTATCACTTGGTCCGGCTTTCCACCCTGCCACACCTGTGAACTAACAATGATGTCACCCCTCCCCCTTCGGTCTTCATGCATAAATGTGCGTGCACTGAGATAACATTTTCTATGGAGGGGAGGATGGGGTACTTACAACCTCCCCCGCCCTACGATCTTTTAGGAATAACCGCTTTTAGGTGCTTTTTTCGAGAATTTCGGGGGGGCCCTCAAAAACGGTGGGTGATAGAGAGAAACGGAGGTCAGATTTGGATTCAGGGGTTCAAGATACCTAACGATCACCAATCAAAGTCCAAGGGGAAAAAACTTCTTTTTTTTTGCAGACCAGTGAATTAGTGGTTTTCTGGCTTTATTCACAAAAACCTGTAAAAAATTAATTTTTTAAGATTTCAGCCTTAGTATGCATTTTACGACAAAAGTGTAGGCCTATATAATCAAATTTATAGCAAATTAAAAAATCTACAAGTTTTATTCATAAACTTTTTCTCTACAGAGCTTAGTCTAACGACAATGAGTGATTTTTCGTATGGCCAAACTGAGGTTGGTTTTTATTTTACATCATTCACTCATGATTAATATAAGGTTATGTTTTTTAAAGTTAGTTTTTTTTTGTTTATTTCTAATGTTTTATTACTAATGTTAGGTTATACTGGTCATTATTTGCATTGGCAAGAGAAAGTTGTGTGAGTGTTCCACACTAGATATTTTTTATTATGTACATTGGAAGAGAAAAACGTGCAAGTGTTTCACACCAACTTTTTAATTTAGTTTAAAAGAATGCAAAGTGATTAATATAGTACTAAAAAGCTAAAAAAATTCTGTTTCGTGGAATACAATCTTGTGTGTGATTTTCTTAAGTACATATAGACCTGAGGCGTATGTAATATATAGTTACAAAATCAATTCCTGGAGATAACACACGCGATTTATGGGCCAAAGAATTTTCAGAAATATTATACGGAAATGAGATACTATATTTCACACAAAATCGAACGTAATTTTTCATAGTAGTAAGAAAAAAGTAACTTAACTTTTTCTGTTTTTACTTTCTCTTGCCTATATGAATATATAGGAAGGAAAGTAAGTTATTGTTTTCATGTCGATTTTTAGAAATCGAGTTTTCACCGGATCTACACGTTTTCAGACCCCCTGAACCCAAAAAAAATGTTTTTAGCGATTGGTCTGTGTGTGTGTGCGCGCGCGCGCGCGTGTGCGTGTGTGTGTGTGTATGTGGGTGTGTGTGAACAGAATATCTCAGAAACGAAACATCGTACGAACTTGAAACTTAAAACTTAAGTTACATACCACTACCGGACCCGACACGAACATTTTCATTAAAATCGGTCAACCGGAAGTAGTAGTTTATTCGTATAATTTTTCACTTTTTTGCGATTTTCTCAAAAGCTGGTCCTACGATTTTTTTAAAAATTGCCTGGTTTACTCATTTTCTTATGCTTTACAAGATAGGGTACGCGTCATGTTTGCTAAAATTCTCGATGAGGCTGTTTTCACGTAAAGAAATAGTTTTTTTAAGATTACGGCTTCATTATAAATTTTAGCGCACAAATTTATATAATAAAAGTTGTAGAGAATTTAAAAACCTACAACTCTTATTTCAAAGATTTTTTTGTCTAACGCTTAGTTCAGCAGTAGTTAGCAACTTCCTGTTGTTTTCTCACGAAAACGTGTGAAAAATCGATTTTTTAAAGATTTCAGTCTTAGAATGAATTTTACGACAAAAGTGTATATAATAAAATTTATAGGAAATTAAAATATCTACAACTTTTATTTAGAGAATTTTCTCTACAGAGCCTAGTTTAGCGTGAAAGAGTGATTTTCCGTATTTTTAAGCCAAACTGAGTTCGATTTTCATTTTCCGCCTTTCAGTCATGATTAAAATAAGGTTATATTTTAAGAGGTTAGTTTTTTGTTTATTTCTAATGTTTTATTACTAATGTTAGGTTATATTGTTAAATATTTGCATTGGCAAGAGAAAGTTGTGTGAGTGTTTCACACCAGATTTTTTTCTTTTCCCTTAACATTCTACTCTTTGCTATTAATCAAAAGATGATTTTTAATATTCAAATAATAACGTTTGGCAAACCTGATACATTTTCACGGATTTGTACTCAGTTTTAGATTTTACCTACTTTATTTATATTGCCTGTAGGTGATTTATACATTGTGAATGAATGGAATGTTTTTGAATGTAATTCTCGGAATATCGGGTTGATCTGGGTTAAATTGTTGTCCCTAGAATTAAGGTTGTTGAAAAATTCCCTTTCGATATAATTTGAATGATAAAATAATAGCAAAATCGTACTACTTCCGGAGAACTAACTCACGTATTGAAACATTTAAGCTAAAGTGCGTTTGGGATGTGGGTGTAATAATTTGAGTTTTCACCGAAATACACGTTTTCCGGCCCTCTGAACCCAAAATCTATATTTTTAACGATTGGTCTGTGTGTTTGTGATTTAACAAAACAACTCAAGAACGGAACAATGCGCGAAGGTGAAACTTCGAACTTAAGTCAGGTACCACTAGAAGACCGTACATAAACATTTTCATCAAAATCAGTTTACCGGAAGTAGTTTATTCGTTATATTTTTAACTTTTTGCGATTTTCTTAAAAAATCTTACGATTTTGTTTAAAATCGCTTTATTTAGCCTACCTAATGTTTTGTGCTTTTCAAGATAAGATAAGTGTTAGTTCTGCTGAAATTCTTGGAAAGCCTGTGTGCTCTCGCAGTACCATGTGGTTTTATTAGATTACGGGCATAATTTTATACATTACACGGCAAGCGTACATAATTATGTACTGTAATTTAGTACAGTAAGTAGTATTTTTGTTCATAATAAACTGATGTGTACATTTTATTTTTTTTACTCACGTGTAAGATTTATTTCAAATATTTTAAACGAATATGTTAGTTGTAAATATTTTTTATAGGAAGTATGATATGTGTATGTCTATTGTAATTCATTATTAAGCAAAAATAAGTACATTATTATTATTATTACTATTATTATTATTCTTATTATTATTAATTATCTAATACTTACGAAACTGGCAAAAAGCTCTTTATCAGAGTCACCATGGTTATTTGGCACCAAAAATGTTAAAATTTAAATGATAGATATGTTTACCCTTTATAGGACAGTACTACGGGGGAAAATATAACATATGTTGTGAAATGTTAAAATTTGCTGTACAGGGACTTGAATAATGTATTTCTAGTGCCAGAACAGTAAGATATTTCTTTGTTTTGCTGTTAAGCTTTGGTAAGTATACTTACCAAGGAACGTTTATTGAAATGGAAATCACATAATGTTTTGTGGTAAGAATGCTTATTAAAACAACTTTTAGTACTATATAACAAAATAATGTGTAGAATAAGTTATCTTAACTTTATATCAGCATCAAGCTTGCTTTCGCTTAAAAAACTTGCATTTTCTACGCACTGTACAAAAGTAACATCAAAACAAAGCGGTAGCGTACGCTGTTATTTGAATTCTTACCACATTCGTGCAACTCATGAAGAAAATGGTCACTGCTCGCTAATTTCAAAATGAGGATACTACTACTACTTATCAGAGAACTAGTTACTACTACTTATCAGAGAACTACTTATCAGAGAACTAGTTACTACTACTTATCAGAGAACTACTTATCAGAGAACATTGATAACACCATAAAATGCCAAAAAGTTTCTACTGCATAGCTTATTCTTAAATAAAATCAATCTTATTGCCAGTGGTAAGTATACTTACCAAAGACCTACAAAGGGTTAAAAGTTGTGTTCATGAATGGGTAATTTATTCTACGAAAAGACAATACCGAAAGGTTACTATGAAAATAGGTTTTGTTCTTGGCTCACTCGTGTTCATACCAATTAATATATTTTTCAAGTTCAATAGCTTATATTAATTGATTTACTTTTTTAGATTTATTATAATATTTTAGATTGTGGTTTTCTAAATAATTTTATAACTTTAAGAATGCATTTTAAGTTTGTTTTTTGGAAGTTCTAGGGCCTAAGTATTTAAAAAAAGAAACGTTTATGTTTTAAGCCCTAGCGTAGTTTCTATATTGCTCTTGTTCTTTGTTACTGAAAATAGAAGAAAACACCTACTCTAGAACATGGATTTCAGCTACAGTTGGAAAGGTCAATAACCTCCATTTCATACATTGCTATTTGTTGTAAACGCATTATATCTTTTTGAAAGGCTGTCTATGGAGATAACAATATAAATCTGGTGTGAAACACTCACGCGACTTTCTCTTGCCAATGCCGATAATGAACAGGATAACCTGACATTGGTAATAAAACATAAGAAATGAACAAAATAACTAACCAACCTCAAAAAAACATAACCTAAATTCAATCATAAGTGAATGATGCAAAATGAAAACTAACCTTAGTTTGGCTTAAATAATATAGAAAATCACTCTTTCACGCTAAACTAGGCTCTGTAGAAAAAAAAAAACTCAAAAAAATTGTAGAATGTTTAATTTTGCATAAATTTTATTGCATGCATTTTTGTCGTAAAATGGATACTACAGCCGAAATCTTAAAAAAATAAGATTTTTTTAGAGATTTTCATGAAAAAACAATAATATCAATTATTATTACCGCTAAACTACGTGTTATAAAAAAATGTTTGAATTAAAAGCTGTAGGTTTTTAAATTTTCTAAATATTTTATTATAGGCCCATACATTTTTGCTCTAAATGCATATTAAGACCACAAACTTAAAAAAAAATTCTACAAGAGCACAGCCTCCCCAAGAATTTCAGCAGACATGACGCTTACCCGATCTAGTAGAACATAAAATCGTAGTAAAAAACGGCGATTTTTAAAAAAATCGCAAAAAAGTGAAATACTTCAGAAATATAACTGGCTGACCATGTTTTAAAAACAGAACTTTTTTTTAAGTCTAAAATTAGCAAACCATGTGCAACAACAAGATATAGGGATAAATGAAATATGAGTGAAGCCAGAAATTTTATTCAAAAAAACATAGGCCATTATATCATCAATTTCTTAGACCTTGTTTATTGTTTTTCGACTGATGCTCTTTGGTAGAGCGTATAGGAATCCTGTTATAAAACGGAATTAATCAGGTACATTTTCTTATTCGGTTTAATATTGATTGTGGTCCTTCTCAAACAATTTGAATCAAAAATTACAGTTCCCTCCTACATATTGTAGTTTTTGATTTAAAGTTGTAAAAACGTCATTCCCTTTAAATATGAATATGATACTTTACTGGCCAAAAATCTGGTTACTAAAATAGAACAACCCAAAAAACAGACACACTCACATTTTTTTCTCATTTTTCTTGGTTTTGAATGATTTGAAAAAACCCGTGTTAATATTCTGCAGTAACAGAAAACAATTTAAATTTCGTTCAGTAACTGAAAGATCTCTGTAATCGGGTATTACGTATTTGGTAAGTGATACCAAAGAAGATACTAAGAAGATAGAAGGTACGAAAAAGGATAGAAGAAGGTACGAAGAAGATAGAAGTAAGATAGAAGGTACTTACATATGTTCCACCCTACCGTTTACTAGACGTTGATATTGGGGTGGGCCTTGTATCAAAATTTCACTCGACGTGACGCCCAGTAAGAAACGGACCAATCAGAAAGCAGCATCCTTACGAATGACGTAACGCGGAAAGACACTATATGATTGATTGATTTCGGTCTGACGTAGTACAGTAATAGAACCTCTTTGATTGGACAACATTAACCAGTCAAAATAACGCACATGAAGACATCTGATTGTTTAGAATGTGGGTTTTCTCATTGGCCGAATATACTAGACTCTGATTGGTTAGAAATTTTCTGAGCCGTTGACGTCACACGCGCATCACACTCAACTTGGCCCGCCTTACTCACGGAGCCTTAATAATACCTTTGTTGTATACTAGGTACATAATGTTTTCGTATCTGTTAAACACAATAAGAGCGTAGGTCAAAAATATTTGTTCAAGTAACGTTTTGTGAAAATTTTTCCTCGTTGATTTAGGATGTCTTAGTTTACGGGAAATTTATGAATAAAATTTATATTTTCTACACAAACTGTATAAACCTTTAACACCTCACTCGTACAGATCAGAAAAACAAAAAATTAGTTGGGCGACGGGAACCGTTTAAATGCAGTAGCGAAGCTATAAGCAAAAAATTGTTATAATCTTGATAGGAATGATTTTATAGAGTGTCTATATGAGTTAATGTAGGCCATTTGTTCGAACATTACAATTTTATGAAATATTATCAGATGTGTTTTAACTTTCCGGAAACGACGAAGTTTGGCGACGGCAATCGCTTAAATGCAGTTGCGAATGCATACGCAGAAAAATTATTTTAATCCTGGTAGGTATGTTTTTACAGATTGTAAGGAACGTATGAGTTGACACGTTCTGAGAGGAAGAGGTAATATTACCTCATCTTGGCGGATACAAGTGACTGACGAGGTAATATTACCTCATGCATTCACTTCAGTAGCTTGCCGATTAATACGTTCGTTTATATTGTAAAAGTCTATTGCCATCATTCGTATATTTTTATGACACAAAAAAGGTTTAAAATGTTGAATATATCTTTCCATTTGCAGATGCGGGTTATTGAAGGTCTATCCTAATGCTCCAAAGTTTTCCTTATAACTCGAAGTCTACCATCCCTCATTTTTGTTAAAACCAAAGTAATAAATCATCTATGAATTTCTCTCACTAATAATATCGGTATAGAAAATTTCGTACCTGCATACAAAGCGTGATATTAACAGAATTTAGTTCATTCGGTTATTCTTATCAACAGTTTCCGCACGATTTTTCTGCTGTTCTTAGTACGTAACTATTTCTAACGAAAATTGTAGTACAATGTTTTATTTAGCTATATTCTTACGTGGATTTTAATTTTATACTATTAAAACTATTTTAAGTTTTTATTACTGGCTTATTACATTACAATATTATTTTATTATTTAGTACTCATTAATAATAATTAACACAGTTATTGTATTATTTTATGTAGGTCTATAGAATGAATACACTACACCATGTACTTAAAGAAACAGATCATTTTCAAATTTATTTCTTGTCTACAAACAAATAGTGACAAAAATACATGACACATTAATTTTTGAAAAGAAGGTTACATAAAATTAATGTCGGACACCTTCTGATACTTATTATTTTAAAAATTTCGTAAAATTTTGAAGAATAATTGATCTTTCAGAAATAAACAATAACTTTAATGAATTTTTGTACAAGTGGATCTCCTTCTCAGTAAGTTTGATTGAATTCGGACGTGTATTACGTGGTTGCATACCCAATTCCAATCCCGCTTACGGAAGAGGTAATATTACTTCCTGTCCAAAAAACTACCAAATATTAATATTTTTTTGAAATATTGACTACATCATTGTTCACGATAAAAAACAAAATATTAAACATAATTTTTTTTTAAACTCCGTCAGTAGGTCGCATACCAAACTCGATAACCGCACTGAATGTGTTCAGCGTTGTTTTGTACAATGCTTAGTCCAGCGTCAATAACTGATATTCAATGTTTGATTTTTCCTAGTTTAAGTCCTACAGATTGTTTCATTTTGCTTCAAGCACTCATGATTAAAACTAGGTTATGGTTTTCATGTAACATTTTTCAATAATAATTAAACATAGGTTATATTTGCCATTATTTGCATTGGCAAGAGAAAGTCGTGTGAGTGTTATACACGAATTTTTTTTTACAAAGGAACATAATAAAGATGATTGTTCAAAGATAGAAAAAAACAATGAACGAACAGCGAAACAAAATTGGGATAGATAAAAAAATCGACGACAAAAATATAAGAAAAAAGACAAATCGAATGACGCATTATTATAACGACAAGTTTTTGATGTTTCGTAGAAGCAGGAAACGCCTTTTTTGAAACACTTTGTTTTCCGTAAGATAACTAAACACAATTTTCAGTGGCACTTTACAATCTTGATACTATTCCTCATTTCTCATCAATTTTCCAACTGCCTTCTTTTCTTTGTTTCTTTTTCTTATACAACCATACCTTGTCTTTTGTCATTATAATTTAGTTTAAAGTTTCCGTTTTATTACCTATATCGAGTGCACAATACAACATTCTCAACCTTGTCTACACGAACATACTTTAGTGTTGAGTTTTATCTTTTCATATTCACCGTGAAAACTTTCATGATTCGATTTATGTACAAAGTTTCTCTAACATTAAAATATTTATTAATATATATAGTGAAGGGAAGTACTGTTTTTTTCACCGTCGTGTCGCCCTTTTAATTAGGTACTACGCTCCCGGCCGACATGCTTCCGACATACCAATAGAGGAAAGCCGACAATGCTTCTGACAAGGCCGGAAAACCTTTGTGGCACTGCAGAGGGCTAGTAACTGCATTTTCGGTTTCTATAAAAAATAAGAGAGCTCCACTTAGCCTGATTGTCATTCCATTCCACTCTACAGCTCCGACCAGACCATCGACACACGGCTACTGGACTCCGACGACGACCCTGGAAAAGAGGAGATAATGCTTTCCCTCGCCGACCCGACACCGTAATCGCCTTCAACCAGAACCGTCATCACCCGCAGCCGCCAGCGATGCCCGCAGCTATCCCTCAACCAAGCGTTGCGCCTACCGGGGCTAGACGAAGCAGCTATCGACGCGCTACTGCGAGGGAAGAACTATTGCCTTTGCTGTACGACGAGACGCCGTGTGCCCACCTCCTTGACCATCACGATGACTACGACTGCTTAGACAACCAACGCTTAAATGACCGTTTTCAGGATCCCCAACATTTATGGTTTCCCCTCACCATTTATGCACACCATTCGGTGACCGTTTTCTTGCCAATATTTTTCAGCAATACCTCGGACACTCGATGACGATTTTCGCGAATCAATTCACCATTTTTCAGGATGGTATCGTCTGTTTTTGATGTTAAGGTCGTCCAGGGCGTGGATAGTCTTTGTTCGTTTCCCGTCTCCCCGTAAACCTTTTAAACTTCCAAAAACTTGTGCGCTCGATAAGCATTCACTTACGTACACTTCTCTTAACATGACAAGAGCTCCTGTATCTGTTATCCTAGTTTCACAAGAAACTTGATGTTTCTTGTTTCGCTCTGGATTTTTTTCAACGAGACGCAAGGACTTGAATGGGCAATGGCTACAGGGGGACTGAGCGATGTACAATCGTATTCGTCAAGCTTATAGTCGGGGAAGCATCAACAGGCACAGACATGTTTAAAATCGGCCGCGGCCTGCTCGCTATTTGCCGGTAGCAGCACCAGTCCAGTTATTTAATTGTCCCATCTCGTACTTATAATTATGATTTATTTAAAACTTGTTTCATACGTGATAACCCACCGGGTTGGTCTTAAGGTAAAGTTGTCGCTGCGAGTCGGCGAACAGTTGATTTTCGGAACGAAGGTTCCTGGTTCAAATCCTAGTAAAGGTAGTTACTTTTATACGGATTTGAATACTAGACAATGGTTACCGGTGTACTTTGATGGCTGGGGTTCAATTAACCACACTCTCTCAGGAATGGCCGGCCTGTGTCTGTACAAGACTACACCTCATTTATACGTCATACACATTGAGCTATGGGGTTGATTATTGTTATGAATTTAACAGTTTTCAACGTACACACATTACGGATAAAAAAAGTGATAAATTATATTTAAAAACTCCATAAAAGTATCGCGTGTCATTGCTGATTGGAAATTGGATCAAAAAAAAGTACTTGTGTAATACTCTCAAAACTGCTTAAAAACAGGATATTTTTACGTCTTCAACAAAAAAGTTAAATGATGTATAGACCCTACAGAAAAAATTCGTTTATAACAATACTTTGTAACGCTGAACCGTAGATTAGGTGAGAAAAAGCAGAGAACAAAATATTTTTGGAAAAATCAGTAAACATTTGTGTTCATTCAACTTGTTTTTTTTAAATATTTATCTTAGTATATTTTTATTAGTTAGGAGGTTGTTTGTTTGGTTTCGTGTAACGGTTTGTTTATATTTGAAAAATGTGCGAGGGTTTTATTGTGGTTTTTTCTTAACTTTTTTCTTTACTTAATTCATAGCTAAAACTTTTATTCATCTGTGTTATATCCGCATAAAAATATAAGCATTTGTTGTTTACATAAACTCAATAATTTCTTCCAAACATTAATACATAATGCATTATAACTTTTTAGTGTCACATCAAACTAAAACAGAAAAATATAGTGTGAAACACTAACACGACTATCTCTTTCCATTGTAAATAATGAATATTATAACCTATGTTTAAAACAAGAGAAGTAATGTGAAAACGTAACCTAATTTTAAACCTTGAGTATATGACGCAAAATGAAAATCGACCTCTGTTTGACTTAAAAATACAGAAAATCACTATTTGACACTAAACAATAGACTAAATAAACAAATTATTTTAAATAAAATTTGTAAGGATTTTTAATTTCTTACAACTTTAATCATATTGGGTGGCCCATATGTCAGTTTCCCCATGAAATAGGATATTTTGTATCAATAAGGTTGTAACATTGTTACGTTAGCAGCAACCCCGTATAACATAATTTGTTGTCCGTTATTATAGTGAAGTGAGTCTCTAAGCCATATCGTCCACCTTTACTCCAAGTTCTTCACGAGGGTAACCCCGATAGGCGATTGGAATTCTGTGAGACAGTCGCTATCCGTACTGAAGCCGATCCAAATTTCTTGCGATAAATTTTTTGGTGTGTTGAGGTATGTTTCAAACTCAATGAACGTGTTAATTGGCATAACTTCTTGTACTCGTCCGATGCAAATCCTCATAAGGTAATCCAAGAGAGCTTAATGTGCCTGTTGTTATAGTATGGGAAAAAATTTTGAGTACCGCATTGATAGATCCTTTTGTTTTATATTTTGTTTTTTTGAGGGAAATGTTAACTCGGAAAGTTACTAAGAGGTGTTGCAGGCACTAGTCTTTCCGGGACTTGAAAACAATCCTGTTTACAATTTTTTCAATCGCACATCTGGGAACAAGATAGGGCCCTAGCATATTTCGGTATCGAAGTACAAGAGCTTTTGAATTCCAAATTTAACGAATGGATTGGTCACTGTGGTACAATTGATTTCCCTGTGTGCTCGCCAGACTTAACCCAATGTGATTTTCACTATGGAGTATTAGAAAGGATTGGTGTTTTCTTCAAAACTAAAAAACCTAGCCGAACTAAAAACCATAAAAGAAAATTCATTTGACACAGTCAATGAAGATAAATTGTTATTGTTGAAAATTTTTTTATCAGTTTTAAGTCGTTGTATGAAATGTATAGACACTAATGGTGGACATTTTGAACAACCGCTGTAACAAAGGTATTAAAGGTAGGTATGTCAGTACAGTTCAAATAATAAATCTGTTTTCTTCCCTGCAGGTTTCTTATTCCGTTAAATAATAACGCCTTAATTTTTACTTCTTCCGTACGTGGGGAAACTGACATATGGACCACCCGGTATACAACTTTGCCCTAAATGCATATTAAGGCCGCAAAAATCATAAGAGCCTCCCCAAGAATTTCAGCGGACGCAGCGCTTACCATGTCTTATATAGCGGTAGTTTCCAGACGGTGGTACGCAAAAACGTATCAAGTGGTACAAGAAGTGGTGCAAAATAATTTATATAAAATTAATCTCCCACTTTATTAAATCGAAATTTTAAAAAACTAATACGATAGTGAGAGAAAGTATTTGTATAAGCATGTGTATAAATAAGCACTTGTACAAGGTAAGAGGAAGTGGGTTCACGGTAGATAAATTAATTTACATGTACAGTAGTTGTCGGATACAGTGATCTCCAAGGGACCGGCTAGTTGCGGCCATTGTTACGTGAGTCACTGTAACCGATAAGCTTTTCTTGTAGGAAAAGTCCAGTTACGGTCATGTTGTTTGCACGCTGCGAAGTAAATCACTTTAAAAGAGCTTCCTCTACGTTTTTTTTTTTTTGACTAAGTAGAAGTCTCTTCGATTTCTTATTACTTTCATCAAAACTATCCTGAATTTCTTCCCTGTTTTTCCAAATTGTGGATATAGTGGAGTGTCCAACGTTGAACTCCCTTGAAATATCTTCAATTATTTCACCGTTTTCCAAACACCAAATAATGTGCATTTTTTACTTTCTCTTGCCTGTATGAATATATAGGAAGGAAACTATTGTTTTCAAGTAGATTTTTCAAAATCGAGTTTTTAACGGATCTACACGTTTTCAGTCCCCTGAACCAAAAAACATATTTCTAGCGATTGGTCTGTGTGTGTGTGTGTGCGCGCGCGCGTGTGTGTTTGTGTGAACAAAATATTTCAAGAACGCAACATCGTAAAAACATGAACTTAAAACTCAAATTACATACCACTACCGGACCCGACTCGAACATTTCCATCAAAATCGGTCAACCGGAGGTAGTAGTTTATTCGTGTAATTTTTCACTTTTTGCGATTTTCTCAAAAACTGCTCTTACGATTTTTTAAAAATCGCCTCATTTACTAAATTTTTATTCTCTACAAGATAAGGTAGGCGCCATTTCTGCTGAAATTCTTGGAGAGGCTGTTTTCGCGTACAAAAATTGTTTTTTTAAGATTGCGGCTTTAATATGCATTTTAGCGCAAAGATTTATGTAATAAAAGTTGTAGAGAATTTAAAATCCTACAACGTTTATTTGTAACTTTTTTGTATAACGCTTAGTTTAGCGGTAATTAGCGATTTTCTGTTTCTTTCTCACGAAATTGTGTAGAAAATCGATTTTTTAAAAGATTTCAGCTTTATTATGCATTTTACGACAAAAAATATAATAAAATTTATAGGAATTTAGCAGATCTACAACTTTTATTTAAAATTTTTTTTTCTACTGTGCCTAGTTGAGCGTGAAAGAGTGATTTTCCGTATTTTTAAGCCAAACTGAGGTTGATTTTAAATTTATGTTTTTCACTCATGATTAAAATTTGAGGTTAGTTGTTTGTTCATTTCTAATGTTTTATTACTAATGTTAGGTTATATTGTTAGTTATTTGCATTAGCAAGAGAAAGTTGTGAGAGTGTTTCACACCAGATTTTTATCACTGTAAAATGTCTACGCGATGACGTCATATTTACGTTTGTATAAAATACAAAAATAACGGGCAGGTTTATACAAAAGATATGATTTAAACTTGAGTAAACAGGACAATAAAATTATAGATCAATGCTGTATTTACAACACAAAAACATTGGATGTTAGTAATCCAACTTTCAACACAAACAAATTTTCATGTAACTGTTCGTTAAGACTAACGTTATTTAAGAAAAAAACACGTTCAAACTAGACAAAACAATGAGTAACTCGCTGATTCATACTGTTGAGAGATCACCGGCATAGTTGAAAATCATACAGTTGTCACTAAAACTGATGTCACTGTAAACGAAATTATTTTATATTGCACATAATAGCGGACCAACCTTTCCATCGAATATTCATAACAATTCTGTATTTATATATAAAGAGGTCGTTTTTTGCGCGGAATAGGCAGTCTGCAGCGTAGCAACATCATACACTCCTCCACACCAACATGTCTCTTCACTGTATATAGGATATGAGACCCTAACGTAATCTATCTTAGGCCGGTCCAGACGCTACAATTTGTGCTTCGTCTTCACTGTGCAAAGAAGAAGTTATAAAAAGTCGTGTCCACATCATTACGTTTTACCTGTTGTATTTCTGTGAATATCTGTGTTTAGTTCATCATCAACCATGGGAAAATCACTGCTTCTAGCGACTTTTAAGGAGTGTAAATCTTACATGTTAATTGTTGTTTCATATTAAGTGTTTTCGACTGAAACTTCAAGGAACTTCAAGGAAGGATAATTTTTTAAATTATCTTACCACAACAATTTCTGAGACTTCATCTAGATTGCTGGAAGAATTTCGTGGCAATTCATGGTAGCTTAGGAAATATAGTTTATCAAATTACCACAGTGATGGCAAAACACATGTTCTCCTCCGGCTCCACTACGTTGTAATTTTATAACTTTTAATAATTATTTTCGATACAAAGATCGTAACGAATTAATTTTTTTATGACAGTGCCCTTTGTTGTTTTGGCATCAAAATCCTTATATTTAGTAACGAGAATGTCGTATGTCTCTCTTTTTCTATCACGATTACTACATTCTTTGGACTTAACGTTCCAAAGACAATTATACCCATAACTTTTTGAACGATTATTTCAGTCAAAAATTCACGAATACACTAGTGTAGGTTTGAAATTTTTAACTAATAGAGAAAGTAGTAGTAAAAAGATACAGTAAGTACTATGCATTCAACAGTACATTACTGAAAACTGTAATGAAAGACGACGTGACGGACAAAAAAAATAGCTGTTTACATGTTACGACTTGTTCAACAATAAAGGTCTTGTCAAACAGAACGCGGACTGTCCGCGCGGACGGTTTGCGTGCAGTCCGCTGCGGACTGAGAGAACCTAACATAACGCAGACAAATCAGGACGGACCAGAACAGTTGTAAAGAAAACGTGAACGAGTCGTGGCAAATTTATGATTTGTTATTTTTTCAGCTTTGAAACTTAAATTATTTATAATGTCTAGCAGTTCCTCAGACGAAGAAGAATTATTTCTATTGTTCACTTTGAGTCGGTCGAAACAGAAAAGAAAATGGGTGCACGAAATTAATTGCAAAAGAGAGAAGGTAGGCGAATTTCACCGACTTTGCAATGAATTGAATTCCTTCGAAGACCGACTTTTCATGTATTCCGTATGTCAAAACAACAGTTTGGGGAATTACATTACCTCATAAAAACAAAAATACTAAAATTGACAACTACCTGGAAGAAAACCCATTGGAAAGAAAGGAAAGGCTAGCGATATGCTTAAGGTAAGAATAAAAATGTTGTTTCTATTACTTGAAACATTTGTACAACATCTAGAATATTTTATTAACATTGTTTATTGAAATTAAATTTTCATTTTATTGAAATAAATTTGAATATATAATTTCAAATTTGTAATTCATTACAAAACATTATTTGTAATGAAAGTTAGTAATGTGAAGTAGTACTAGTTGAACGTTGATTTTCATTGTCATGAATCATTATCCTGCCCATCATATAAATGTGGGTGTCCCTAACAAGTTCAATTAATTTTTCCACATCGGCCATCCTGTCCGTCGCGAACTCTGTAGAAAAATACAACCTCCCAACAGTCCATCGTGGAATAGATTGGTACGCGGCGTAGGCCGCTGTCTATTTGACTAGGATGATGGAACAATTCCTAACACATGGTCCGCGTGAACAAGAGCGGACCGTCCGCGTTCTGTTTTTTAAGGAAAAATCTGGTGTGAAACACACGACTTTCTCTTGTGTATAATAATGAACAATATAACCTAACAGTAGTAATAAAACATCAGAAATAAACAAAAAACTAACTTCGAGAAACATAACTAAATTTTAGTCATGATTTTAATGATGAATTTTCTTCTTCTTCCAGTGCCTATCCGTTACCGAATGTTGGCAATCATTCTGGCAATGCTGATTTTGTTGACAGCCGCTTTAAACAATTCAGGGGTGGATACTGAAAACCATGTCCTTAAATTTTTCAGCCAGGATATTCGCCTTCGCCCCAACGCCTCTCCTGCCATGCACTGAATTTTAATGATACAAAATGAAAACTAACCTTAGTTTGGCTTAATAATACTGAAAATCACTCTTTGACGCTAAACTAGGCTCTGAAGAGAAAAATTATTCGAATAAAAATTGTAGCTATTTGTATTTCCTATAAATTTTATAATATAAATTTTGTCGTTAAATGCATACTAAGGCTGAAATCTTAAAAAATCGATTTTGTTACAGATTTTCATAAATAAAAATCAGAAAATCACTAATTACCGCTAAACAAAGCGTTATACAAAATAATGTTGGGAATAAAGTTGTAAATTTTCTACAACTTGGATTACATAGACTTTTGCCCTAAAATGCATATAAAGGCCACAATTTAAAAAAAAAAACATTCTACGAGAGCACAGAATTCCCACGAATTTCAGTAGAATATTAATGTACATTGTAGAGCATATTGAGCGCTATATTGTAGAGCATAAAAAGTTTTAAAAAAATCGCAAAAAAGTTAAAAATGACACGAATAAACTACTACTTCCGATTGACCATTTTAAAAGTTTTACACAATGATTATGGTTATAAAAAAAAAAAAAATTGTGTTTTGAAGCAGCGTAAACCGTAGGAGAAAATGTAGCGTCTGAACCGGGCTTTAGATTAAGGTCGTGGTACGCCTAAATTTCTGAAAATGTAAAATGGTAGCCTACTCAGAGATAAAATGGCTGGAAACCACTGTTCTAGAGAATTAAAAATTCAGTTAGATTTTATAAAAAAATTGTAGGAGTCGTTTTTGAGACAATTTAAAAAAATTGACTATACTATAATTGCAAGAAAAACAATTTTTGCCATTCTGTGTAAAATCACAGATTTTAATAAATAATTCTTTATGTTTTACACAATGATTACAGTTATAAAAATAATAAAAATAGTGTTGTGAAGTAGCGTATCCACCGGATTTGCTATTCCACCATAGTAAATTTGGGGACAGTGAACATAACTCGCTTAATACTATTTTTCAAAGTTGATGAACTTTGAACATACGCATTGCTCTCTACCCACTTCATAGCTAGCCAATGACTTGCCAGAAACGTTGCCAATACTTGCTCTCTTTGCTCTGTTATATATTTCGTCAGCCATTATTTTTGGTCTTTCAATAATTATAACCTATGTACAACCAGCTGATTGTATTATAAAGTATTGTATGGTTAACGCACTTTATAATCGATGTGTTCAATACGAGATGCAAGACACACGTAAACTATTGCGGCTCTTATACGTATGCATGCGTAATGTTTGTCAAGCTGATACATTTGTACAATCTGACAACGCTGGTAAACGTTTTGGTTGGTATAAACGCGTGGAACAGCAGAGCTCATCAATCGTGAAAAGCATTATAGTGAAGTCATGAATGTTACAAATTTAACCATTTGCAATGGTGAAATGGTTGAATTTTTAACATTTGCTACTTCACTATAATGCTTTTAATTCAATGGTTCGCTATGGTGAAATTAGCCGGCCCGTTGGCGTCGTGGTTAGCGCAACTGGCTTCTACGCCGGGGTCCAGGGTTCGATTCCCGGCCAGGACAGGCATTTTTTCATCACTCATCTTCATTAACATCATTATCCATCGTCTGCATTAGCAGAAATTGCAGAACAGTCAGACGTAAAACCCCCCACAAAAAATATGGTGAAATTATAATCTCTTGCGCATTCGATAAAAATATTACATAACGTTTCCGTGACAACGGAATATATTACAGATTCAATATTTTACCACAATTTACTATATAAAATATCTAAGATTCATGAAAAAGACAGATTCGCTACTTCACTATTGTTATGAAGATTATTTTGTTCACCGAGACATACACACAGACAAAATTTTTAAAAACTTTTTTTTTGAGTTCAGGGGATTAGAAAACGTGTATTTCCGGTGAAAAATCTGCATAGAAACAATACTTTTCTTACCTACATATGTGTATATGCAAAAAGATATTAAAAAATTGGCTAGCGGAACAAAACTTCTGTCTGACTTCAATGTAAGTTAATTTTCTTATCGACAGTACGTCCTAAAAGAAAACTAACTTACATACCATGGAAATGGGACTTTTTATCTACAAATATCTTTTAAAACCTATTTGGTCATACGCTTGTTAAACATATTTATGGTTCTACTGCTATTAGTTATTTGCCCCGTAAACAAGCAGCTCATTCTAAAATACTCAGAATTATCATCAACGCCCATTGGTATTTGGGTAAAGAAACCTGACACAACAACTTACGAATCCCTAACGTTATAAATATCAATAAATCACTCGAACATTCCCGTAAAAATACTGACAAACATAAGAACGACTTAGTTTTAATAATCGGTACTCTTCCATTATGTGGACGCCACTCCGATTTCTGTTAATATCTTCCACTTTTAAGGTATGTTGTGCTTGAATTGGCTGTTGCGATGATCGCCACCGAAATGTTGTACTTGAAGAGACTATTCTGTCAGTTGTACCATGGCTGTTGTCGGAAACGGTTCCGAACGTAGTGATGAGTATATAAGTAAACATAAAAGTTATTGCTAAAATACGTTTTGATAGAAGAAATTCATGACGAAGAAATCTTAGGTATGTTATTGTTAAGTTCTCCAAGACTTGGCAAAAATAGCATCTTCAAAAGTAGACAGGGGGATGAGTACTTCAAGATATGATAACTAATCACTTACTTAGTGACGAGATAAAGTTTACAGAGTTCTTCAGATTGTTTAAACTTCCCTTTGTAAAGCAGTTGCTTGTTGGCTAGTGCACCATTTGGACGTATTTCTTATCTTATTTCTTATCTTATTTCTTATCTTATTTCTTATCTTATTTCTTATCTTATTTCTTTTCTTATTTCTTATCTTATTTCTTATCTTATTTCTTATCTTATTTCTTATCTTATTTCTTATCTTATTTCTTATCTTATTTCTTATCTTATTTCTTATCTTATTTCTTATCTTATTGTGTTCGCTTCGTTAAAGTTAAATTGTATTAGAATGATAGATGTAAGTGCGTACCGTGCGCGTATCGGCATGTTTTATTCAAGGAAATATTTCGCTAAAATAGATTTCCGAGCTTTAAAATTTCAGATTTTGAGTGCTGTGACTTTTGGTATCTTAGTTCCAATAGGAATAGAAACGTTACTGTTCATAGACGGCGTAGACCTAATCCGGGCCCGGACTTTCCGGAGGTTACAATTAATGATTTTGTGGTCCAAAATAGAATCATTTGAACTAATAAAAACTGACTTAAACGAAATAAAAGGTGTTTTAAAAGTAACACTTAGTTTAGCGGTAATACTTAGTACTTTTTTTATAAAAATCTGTAATAAATGAGTTTTTTAAGATTTCAACGTTAGTATGCATTTTACGACAAAAAGGTATAATTACAGTGATTTTTAAGTATGGAAACAGCTTTATATTGCGTAACTGAGACGTATTTGGCGAAAGAAGCTTATGCGGATCTGCAAATTTTTTAAAATCCAACTTTTTTTTGGTTTTGAAATTTTTGTCCGTCATCTTGGAATCGCTATATTGGATTCAACTTAATTTTTTTAAAGGGATGTTGGTCATGTGATTCGTCACTTCAATGTAAAATTTTAAGAAAAAACCATGGCGCAAACCGTTTTTCAATAGATGCCTTCGTGTTTTAGTTATAAGCATTCAAAGTTGCAATTTTGGGAAAATTGTGTTAGCAATGAAATAGGTAGAGCCATTTTATTTTAATAGGTAGAACCATTTTATTGCATTTTCAATCATAAAGTAGGTATCTAATAACTAAGTTTAAACGGTGGTAAGACCTGATAATTATGAGAAAAAATAATTATAAATAAACAATACAACAAATAAATGGCTATGTTAATGTTTAACTAACTACAATTCAGCTACCAGTCTAGCCTATATCACCGACTTTATTTTCTTAAAACTACAATATGATTTATTAAAAAATGCCAAACTAATGTTTCAATTGTAAATTAGTAATGAAATAAATTTTGAGAGGATAGCTTTCTAAAGTAAATGTTCAAAATGCTTCCCTTCTACAGTCTGGCAGTGCGCTAACCTCGAGTAATATTCTTATGTAACTTTTTGTATCATGCCTGGTGGTTCACGAGCAGATTCATCAATTATTCTTCTTTTCAATTCTTTAATATCTGCAGGTTTTGTCTTGTAAACATTATGTTTCAGGTACCCCTAAAAAACGAAATCAAGAGGAGAAAGGTCTGGGGATCTGGCAGGCCATTCTATTGCTCCTCTACAACCTATCCAGCGATTTGGAAACTGAACATTCAAAGTTTGCCGTGTCCTTAGATAATAATGAGGTGGTGCCCCGTCTTGTTGAAACCATATGTTATTATTAAATTCTTGTGCAAAATTTTGCTGGATATTTGGTATAATCCTATTTGCTAACAAGTCGCAGGAAGCTTCTCCTGTAAGATTGTCATCTAAAATAAAAGGCCCTACAATACAATGACCAACGATTCCTGCCCAAACATTCACTTTCTGAGGATGTTGTGTATGAGCTTCCATCATCCGTCTGGGATTATTATCGCTCCAATATCTATAGTTTTGCTTATTAACATCATCATTTAACATCAAAGTGGCCTCATCAGAAAATACTATTGAATTCGAAAAATGTTCGTCAATGTCTAATTTTTGCATTACAGAATCACAATACTCAACTCGGCGGTCAAAATCATCTTCCGAAAGTTCTTGCACCATGTGTAGCTTATAAGGGTGAAATTTATTTGTTTTAAGAATTTTTTGATCCGAAGAAAAACTTGTCATGTTGGACAATGGCTTTTCTAATTGATGAATGCGGGTCCGCAACAAAAGTCAGCAATACATCTAAAGACTTTGCATCAGTTGTAACAGTTCGTGGTCTACCAGTACGAGGTCGATTATTTACAGTACCGATTTCTTCACATCGTCGTACTGTTTTGCTCACGGTGGATACAATGACCAACTGTTTCAAAGCGTTTCGAAATGTAGTATTAAATAAATCACATACCTCTTGTATAGGCCGGCCGCATTGACGAAGTTGGTAACGTGCTCGCCTCTCATCATGCGGTCTTGGGTTCGAATCCCATTCAGGCACGGCATTTTTTCATACGTTACAAAAATCATTTCATCATTCACCGTCTGCATTAGCAGTAATTGCAGAACAGTCGGACGTTAAAAAAAAAAAAAAAAAAAAAAAAATCTTGTATAGGCCGAACTCTGTCACCATAACCGTACATCATCTACAGTGTTATTCTTTCAGTTTCACTTAAGGGAGGCATTGTCATTTGAATATTTATAATTCAATAAACTAAGTAAATACACCAAGAAAATAATAACAAATTTTTTATAAAAAAATTGGAACAACTTGGCATAGCCTACAACTTAATCTTTACTAGCACTAACGTATTTTACCAATTCAGGTACTCTGAAGTAACAGGTTAAATGAGTCAAAAGTTGTATTGCTACAACGTAAAACAAACTGCATTGTTGTAAATTAACAGCTGATTTTAAAATGCTTTTGTCAAATAAAATTTATAATAAAATATTTAAATAATTGTTTCAGCAAATTTATTTTGTTCATGATACTGGCTGATATAAAGTAGTAGTATAATACTGGTAGCTGAATTGTAGTTAGTTAAACATTAACATAGCCATTTATTTGTTGTATTATTTATTTATAATTATTTTTTCTCATTATTATCAGGTCTTACCACCGTTTAAACTTAGTTATTAGATACTTTATGATTGAAAATGCAATAAAATGGTTTAGGTAGCGCGTTCGACCTTTTTTATTGCTAAGAAAATTTTCCCAATAGGCCTATTGCAACTTTGAATGCTTATTACTAAAACACGAAGGCATCTATTAAAAATCTGGTGTGAAACACTCACACAACTTTCTCTTGCCAATGCAAATAATTAACAATATAACCTAACATTAGTAATAAAGCATTAGAAATAAAAAAAAATAACCTCAAAAACATAACCTTATTTTAATCATGAGTGAAAGACGCAAAATGAAAATCGAACTTAGTTTGGCTTAAAAATACGGAAAATCACTCTTTCGCGCTAAACTAGGCTCTGTAGAGAAAAATTCTTTAAATAAAAGTTGTAGATCTTTCAATTTTCTATAAATTTGAATATATACACTTTTGTCGTAAAATGCATACCAAGGCCGAAATATTACAAAAATCGATTTTTCACACGTTTTCGTGAGAAAAAATCAAAAAATCGCTATTTACCGCTAAACTAAGCGTTATACAAAAAAATGTTTGAAATAAAAGTTGTAGAACGTGAAATTCTCTACAACTTTTGTTATATACATTTTTGCTCTAAATTGCATATTAAAGCCGTAATCTTAAAAAAACAACGTTTTTACGTGAAAACAGCCTCACCCAGAATTTCAGCAAACATGACGCCTACCCTATCATGTAGAGAATAAAAAATTGAATAAACCAGGCGATTTTAAAAAAAATCGTAGGACTAGTTTTTGAGAAAATCGCAAAAAAGTGAAAAATGACACGAATAAACTACTACTTCCGTTTGACCGATTTTGATGAAAATGTTCGTGTTGCGTTCGGTAGTGGTATGTAACTTAAGTTTCAAGTTTCAAGTTCGTACGATGTTCCGTTCTCGAGATATTCTGTTCACACACAGACACACACACACACACACACACACACACACAGACACACACACAGACCAATCGCTAAAAAACATGTTTTTTGGGTACAGGGGGTCTGAAAACGTATAGATCCGGTGAAAACTCGATTTCGAAAAATCGACATGAAAACAATACTTTCCTTCCTATATATTCATATAGGCAAGAGAAAGTAAAAAACGGTTTGCGCCATTTTATTTTTCTTAAAATTTCAGATTGAAATGACGTATCACACGACCAACATCCCATTTAAAAAAATAACGTTGAATCCAATATGGCGGATCCAAGATGGCGGACAAAAATTTCAAAACCAGAAAAAAGTTGGATTTTTAAAAATTTGCAGATTCGCATTAGCTTCTTTCGCCAAATACATCTCAGTTACGCAATATAAAGCTGTTTCCATACTTAAAAATCACCCTGTATATTAAAAAAAGTAGAAAATTATTAGATCTACGACTTTTATTTTTAATATGTTTTCTACAGAGCCTAGTTTAGCGTAGACTAGTTATTTTTTTGTATTATTAAGCCGAACTCAGGCTGATTTTAATTTTGCATCATTCACTCATGATTAAATATGAGGTTATGTTTTTTGAGATTAATATTTTTTTATTTTTAATGTTTTATTACTTTCTCTTGCCTATATGAAAAAATATGGGAAAAAAGTATTGTTTTCATGTCGATTTTACGAAATCGAGTTTTCACCGGATCAACACGTTTTCAGACCCCCTGAACCCAAAAAACATGTTTTTAGCGATTGGTCTGTGTGTGTGTGTGTGTGTGTGTGTGTGCGTGCGTGCGTGCGTGCGTGTGTGTGTGTGTGTGTGTACAAAATATCTCAAGAACGGAACATAATACGAACTTCAAACTTGAAACTTAAGTTACATACCACTACCGAACCCGACACGAACATATTCATCAAAATCGGTCAACTGAAAGTAGTAGTTTATTTGTGTAATTTTTCACTTTTTTGCGATTTTCTCAAAAACTGGTTCTACGATTTTTTTTAAATCGCCTCAATTACTAAATTTTTATGTTCTACAAGAACATGTTTGCCATGTTTGCCATGTTTGCTGAAATTCTCTGAAATTCTCGGTGAGGTTGTTTTCACATAAAGAAATTGTTTTTTTAAGATTGCGTCGTTATTGTGCATTTTAGGGCAAATTTTATATAATAAAAGTTGTAGAGAATTTAAAGTCCTACAACTTTTATTTTAAACATGTTTTTGTAAAACGCATAGTTTAGCGGTAATTAGCAATTTTATATTTTTGACCGCCTAGCGTCGTTATTTTAATTATTGAATTACTAATATTGCTATAAAAAAATCTGGTGTGAAACATTCGCACAACTTTCTCTTGCTAATTAACTATAAAACCTAACTTTAGTAATAAAACATTATAAATAAACAGAAAACTAACCTCAATAAACATAACCTGATTTTAATCATGGTTTGAAGATGCAAAATGAAAATCAACCTCAAGTAGACTTAAAAATACGTAAAATCTATGGTTCACGCTAAGCTAGGCTCTGTAGAGAAAAATGCAACCAAATAAAAGCTGTAGATCTTTTAATATTCTATAAATTTGATTATATAGACTTTTGTCGTAAAATGCATACTAAGGCTGAAATCTTAAAAAATTGATTTTTCACACGTTTTCGTGAGACAAAAATAGAAAATTGCTAATTACCGCTAAACTCTGCCTTATACAAATAAATGTGCTAAATAAAAGTTGTAGGATTTTAAATTTTGTACACTTTTCATTATAACGGGTGATTCAAAAAGAGCGCCGGTTTTTAAACGGCTGGTAAATTTTTGTTTATCGGTTGGCAACATTGTTAGACCTCATTTTTATTTCGGAGAACATTCCGATTGACGATTCAGTTGTAGTTTCTCTTGTTCGCAGTGTAGTACTCTCGCAGTCTGTGTCTAACCATGGAGAAGTTTACTATTGCACAACGAGTGTTAATCGTCAAAATATTTTACCAGAGTGGAGAGAGTTATGCGGCTACTGTCAGGCGAGTTCGCGGTACTCTAGGACGTAATGAAGCACCGAATGAATCAACAGTTCGCAGGCTCATGAAAAAGTTTTTTGAGACGGGTTCAACAGTCGACCTTAAAAGTTCTGGACGTTGTCGTTCTGGCCGAACTGAGCAGAACGCTGCGTTGGTTCGTGACAGTGTGGCTGTTAGCCCAGCAAAATCAATACGTCGCCGTTCTCAACAATTGGGTTTACGATGTTCTTCTGTACGGAGAATTCTTCGGTACGATCTCCAATATCACCCGTATAAAATTCAGTTGACGCAACATTTGAAAGTGGCAGACCACCAGAAGAGACGACAGTTTGTTGACTGGGTATTGAGAAAACGGCAGGATGATGACACCTTCGCAAACAAAATTGACGCCTTGTGACTTTCATCTTTGGGGTCATCTGAAGTCATTGGTGTATGCCAATAAACCCCGAAACATCAATGACTTGAAGGAGGAAATTCGACGGGTTATCGGGCAAATGGAAGTCGAAACTTGTCGTGCAGTAATATCCAATTTCATGGACAGAGTTGATGCGTGCCAGCGCAGTAGAGGAGGACACATGCATGACATCATTTTTCATACATGAAATCGGAAGGTAAGATGAACTTGTTGATGTATTTATTTTCAGTTTTTCAATAAAATAAATCTCTTAATTTGATATATCAAAACCGGCGCTCTTTTTGAATCACCCTATATTAATTTTTGCGCTAAAATGCACATTAACGCTGCAATCTTAAAAAAAAACAATTTTTTTATGTAAAAACAGCCTCACCAAGAATTTCAGCAAACATAGCGCCTACCCTATTCTGTAGAGCATAAAAAATTAAGTAAATGTGGCGATTTAAAAAAAATCGTAGGACCAGTTTTTGAGAAAATCGCAAAAAAGTGAAA